>OZ030008.1:26812500-27210000 GCA_964023405.1 Apodemus agrarius | reverse complement strand
CTGTATCTCCTCCTGTGGGTTTTTTGTTTCCCCTTTCTAAGAAGGACCAGAGTATCTATACTTTTTTCTTCCTTCTTCTTGAGCTTCATTTGATCTGTGAATTGTATCTTGGGTATTTCCTGGCTTCTGGGCTAATATCCACTTATCAGAGAGTGCATACTATGTGTGTTCTTTTGTGACTAGGTTACCTCACTCAGGATATTTTCCTGCCTCTGGATTCCTTGTAATAGTCATTCTCGGAGGATTGTCCTGGCTTAATTTCTTCTCTATTTCCCCTTAATTTTTAGTATTAGGGGTAAACTTCCAAATTTTTTGAATATGTAATCCATCATTCTTGTGGGTTTATTCTGAATTTGTTTCCTGACAAATTTTAATATTCTAAAGATTGATTTATTATATGTGAGTACACCGTAGCTGTCTTCAGACACTCCAGAAGAGGGAGTCAGATCTCATTACAGATGGTTGTGAGCTGCCATGTGGCTGCTGGGATTTGAACTCAAGACCTTTGGAAGAGCAGCCAGTGCTCTTAACCGCTGAGCCATCACTCCAGCCCCAAATTTTAATATTCTAGTCTTTTTTCTTTTTATTTTTTGGTTTTCCAAGACAGGATTTCTCTGTGTAGCCCTGGCTGTCCTAGAACTCACTCTGTAGACCAGGCTGGCCTCGAACTCAGAAATCCGCCTGCCTCTGCCTCCCAAGTGCTGGGATTAAAGGCGTGCGCCACCACCGCCCGGCTTATTCTAGTCTTAATTAAACACGATGCCAACTTGCCCACCATTCCGTGATTTTCAGGTGTCTTGTGGGTCTTGCCTGTGTGAGCTGCACACCATCTGAGGTCCTTGCTAGGTGCTGCCAGGTTTCTCCATCTCCAGTCATGCTTCCCCTGCTTCTTTGCGTTTAGCTGCTAGTTAGGGGTTTCCCGTTTTGATGACCATGTCGCTAGACCATTGCACACGCACCATGAATCGGAGAAGACAAGGATTTTCCATTTGCTTTCCTAGTTGTATGTCTTATGGCCAATAGGGCTGTGCTGATTGTGTGGTTCCTTCCTCAGCAGTGGCCCCTTACCCCAGCTCCGTCCCCCACCCCACCCCCACCACCATTTACAGTCTACAGGTTGCTGCTTCCCATCAGCTTTGGTTCCATTAGTGGTTGGTGAACCATCAGTAAACCATGCATTAGTCGAATGTTGTGACCGTTCTGTTGGTCCCCATAATTGAACAGGTGCCTCTTCTGTGGAAGAGGTGAGTGATTTAGAGATGGCCAGCTGAGCTATTTCCTCAGTGTGGGAAGGTACAGACCCCTTTGCTACAACATCCTGGTCATGAAGGAATGCATATAAGTACCAGCTCTGCTGTAATATCTTTCCTTCAATGGCTAAGCCTGAGAAGGACTCTGCCTTCAAATGGATCCATCCTTGGAAGGGGTGCACTTATGACCATAGCGTGGTTGGCGATGACTGAGTACTAGGTTCTCCATGCCTTGTAAAATGTTCAGATTTGTTTTTCTAAGACAGAATATTTATTCTCCATATATGGAAAGCACTTGCAATAGATGCCGACAGGCAAATGTTAGTGGACCCTTTTTTTTTTTCTTTATGAAGAGTCCCCAGTTTCCAATTCACCAATAAGTATGATATTCATAATTAGGACATCATCTGGTTCAATATTGGTCAGGTTTGCATGCATGGAGATGAGCTTGCCAGCAGTTGCAAAAGCTGCAACTTGTTTTTTGATGGTACAGGGATTTACAATTAAGAGAGTCGCCCGAGTCTCAGAAGATACTTTGGACTTTAAAACAGCATTGAGTCTGAAAGGCAGGGGTGGTGGTGGTGGGGTGGGGCTTTTGAAGTTGGACTGAGGGACTTTTGTCTTATGATATGGCTGCAAGCCTATGGGAGCCAAGGAGTGGACTGTGGCGCTGTGAACGAGAATGGCCCCCCCCACAGGCTCTGGGCTTTGATGTTTGGTACTTAGTTGGCAGAATATTTTGGAAGGATAGGAAGTGTGGCCTTGTTGGAGGAGGTATGTCACTGGGGGGGGCAGGCTTTGGGGTTTCAAAAGCCCATACTGTGCCCAGTCTCTTCTCCCTGCCCTCCCTTCCTCTGCCTGCATCTTATGAATCAGATATGAGCGCTCAGCTGCTGGGAAGCCATGCCTGCCTGCTTGCCTGCCACGTGCTCCCTGTCACAGTGGCCATAGGAGCAGTCCTCCGGAACCGTAAGCAAGCTCCCACCTAAATGTTCTCTTTTAAAAGTTGGCTTGGTCATGATGTCTCGTCACGGCAACAGAACAGTAACTAAGACAGGAAGTAAATTTTAGTTTGGAGAGAGATCATTCTCCCAACAGCATCCCTCAGTCCTCTGGGATGAAAAGATGCTATTCCAGGGCCTCGCTTCAGGGCATCACTCTCCTCTGTGGTGATTTGTATATCCTTGGCCCAGGGAGTAGCACTATTAGGAGGTGTGGCCTTGTTGGTGACCTGGTTAGAGGAAATGTGTCACTATTGGGGTGGGCCTTGAGACCAAATTCCTTTCCTCAATTTTGCCTGCCCATCTGGTTCTAGTTCCTCTTAAGGACATTGCACCAGACAAAGCAGGTGGTATTAGTTCCGGGGAAACAAAGGCAGGTTTGCTGCTATGGCTTGGTTCTTTGGGATTTCCAGAGAGGATATCATGAGTCCTTCCACGTGTCACTGGATTATCTGAGTTCAATCTGATTGTTAGAGCTCTTCTGCAGCCTTCAGAATGAGGCCAAACAGGATAGAAAATCACGCCACTCCTTCCTCTCCATCCTTTATACCCCACGAAGTACTTGGTGTTTTCACTTGTGTTTTCACTATCCTTCCCTCCCTCCTTCCTTCCCTCCTTCCCTCCATCCATCCGTCCCCCCTCCCTCCTTCTCACTGTTCCCTTCCATACTACAAGGCTGCCCAGTTCCAAGACTAAGCTGTCCCAGCCAGTGATGGCTGCTCACAGACACAGACTACACACACACACACACACACACACACACACACACACAAGTAAGAAGGGGTGGATTTTTATGAGAAGAACATTCCAGAACGTGGGGAAATTTCTACAAGAGAGGATGATGCTGGTGACATTCAAACCCGAGCGTAGCTTGGAGCATTTGTGGCGGGCAAGCCAGGCTCCCTCACAGAGTCAGAAGCTGGTAATCTTCCTAGGATATGGGAGGCAGCACTTCCTGTTCTTTGGGCAGCTTAAGTACTGGATCTCGTATTTCTGGCAGGCATTTCTGCATACCCCCTGGTAAAGCTCACACGCGATCCACGGCTCTCGCCTCTTGCTAACGCGGAACCCGAACAGGCCGCCTGGGAAAGACATAGCCATGCTTAGTTTCTGTGCAGCGGTGATGCTGGAGGTGAGAACTCATGATGGAAATGAAACAGCCCCTTTCAGCACAGGACCCAGAGTCAAAACATCTGGCGTCAAGCCGGGGCTCTGCCCTTTGCTGGCTTTGTGCCTCTTCCACCAGCCCTCTGGTCCTGCATCATCCTTACAGGGAAATAAACAACCAGGCCAAGTCCCTAATGGTTTTGTGGTGATAAAGCTATTACACATGGGATGTCCATAAAATTATTAAGCATTTAATAACTAAATGGAATGATATTTATTAGATAATTTTAATTATATACATTACTAATTTAATTACTTAAGTAATTATATGGCACTCACAAAACCTAACAGAAACAAGCACAATAAAACTAACCCCAATTCATAGCATCAGTTCAACGGAGTCCATCTGCAGACCCTTCTCTACCCCAGTTCCTGGTTTTAAATCCCTCCCAGCTCTCTCCAGCAGCAAACACCACTCACTGTCCACATGACACCAGAGCTCATAGCAAAACTGCTTGTCACCCGCTCAACCATACTCACCTTTGCAACCATCTTCTTTCTCTGTGTTCTTAAAATCCATGCCCCACCCTCAGTTCGCTATCCCACATCTACTCATTCCTTCTCCCAACATCCCACACCACGAACCAGGCTCCCTCCGAGTTAGAGCACTTCCTGATGCCCGTCAGACTTTGAGTCCCCACTGTGCCAGGAACACAGGCCAAGAACCCTAAGTTTGCCATGAGAGAGAATTAAGGGGGATCCTGACGTAGCTGATACTGCGTCACCTGCAACCTACCAGAGATATCTGCCTAATCTACATATCACTGAGATACCCAGAGTACATGTGAGACCCCAGAGCCTTAGAGAGACCCGAGTTACCTGTGGTCTCGTCAACCAGGATCAGCAGGACCGCCACGGTCATAAAGTATGGCTTTGTGACTGGCATGCTGAGGAGCACGGTTGCGAGTGACTGGGTAGGAATCACTGCAGCAGAGCAGGGCCCTGCCTCTGTTGGGTTTGGAAACCGGCCAGGGTTAGAGGCAGTGAACTGAAGGGGATTTTAAAACCTGAGGCTAACCAAGCAGAAGGATGCAGCGCCTCAGAAGTCCCAGCTGGGGGCGCTGTGCCAGGACAGGAGAGATCCCAACAACGCCACAGCAAAGGAGGCCCACCATCCAGTAAGACAGGAAGACAGTTTTAGCCAGTTGACACCTCATGTGTGACACATGGGAATCAGTGAGTCACTCTCTCAGTGAGAAAATGTGTACTTGTAACAAGTAATCTCCGGACGTGAGTCTTTCCTAGACATTTCTCTGCTAGGAAGAAATGAACTAAATAGCATCATAAAAGTGCAAGAAAGTTTAAGCTTCCTTACACAAATGTTTGATCATTATCCATTTTTCCTCAGTAAAACTGCTCTTCCAGGGCACCAGAGTTCAATTCCCAGCCTCCTCATGCTGATTTACAACTGTTGGCAACTCCAGGGGCTCCTCTGGCCCCATAGGCATCAGGAACACAAGTGGTGCACAGATAGACTTGCAGGCAAAACACTCATGTGACACCAAATAAATTGTACCGAAGCAATGTTTGAGCAAACAAACAAGAACCCCAGACGATGACAACAAAAAGCTGGGTGGGGAAAAGGACAAAGGACGTGAGGAATGTCCAATGAGCACAGAGAAAGACACCCCTGGGACTGGGGATGCCCATGAGTAAAGTGCCATGAGTAAAAGCATGAGGGTCTGAGTTCAGATATATGCGCGCGTGCGCGCACACACACACACACACACACACACACACACAGAAACACAGACGCACACAGGAACACACAGACAGACACATATACACACAGGCACACAGACACACACAGATGCACAGGCACACACACAGAGACACAGATAGACACACACACAGGCACACAGAGACAGACACATATATACACACACATATACACACATACACACAGGCACACAGACTTACATATAGATGCACAGATACACAGAGACACAGAGACACACATACACTCACACACACATGTACACACACACACACACACACACACACACACACATTTTTACCATCACTAACCTAATAAGAGAAATTCAATTTCAGACTACAGAGAAGCATCATCTCATCCTGAGAATTCATGTTATTTCAAAACAAGAGTAATGCTGTTCACAAATATTGTCAAAAATGAAGTCACTGCCTTTTATATCTCTGGCAATAGGAAGTGATTTCTGGGACTATGGAAGACACTACACAGAGTGGTAATTACTCAGTTATACCCCAAGTTCCCTTCCCACGTGTATTCCCCAAAGAGCAGAGGTTTAAAGTCCATGTCCACAGTGACAGCATCCATAACAGTCAGATCTGTCACTCAGTATTGGCTGGAGGGATTTACAGAGTGTGGTGTGGGTGTGTAGTGGAGTGTTGATTTGCCTGTAAAGGAAAGGACTCCGGTTCCGACACGTGCTCTGACATCACCGAGCCTCGAAGACATAGCACCAGCACCAAGAGAAAGGCTTCAGTCACGGATGCAGAGTCCCCCTCTTATGAGGTACCCAGCGTCATCAAACCTCTAGAAACAGAAATTAGAATTGTGGTTTCCAAGGCCCAGGAAGCAGGAAGGAGGCAGCTAGTGCCCAACGGTCAGAGCACTTTCTCAAGCCAGCTGTGGCTACCAGCCCCCAGCAGGCGGGGACCGTGGTTGCCTTGCAGTGTTGGAAGTCATTGGTCCTGGGTCTAGTTTATTGGCCACCTCTCTTCACCTCCTTTTATCAAAGCGACACACAAAAGCTGTATGCATTTGTGAATTGCTATTTTTCAACACAGAATATTTCTATACGTGGAATTATGCCCAAATCATTGTCTTAAAGCATTTTCTTTAGAGTATAAACATTCAAAATCCTTTCTTCCGTTCTCTCAGATTTGTGGGAGGGACACACAAGGGACTAGGAAGCCTTTCTGTGACTAAGGGCTCCTGTGGGGCTCTAGTTCAGCGATTCTCAACCTTCCTAGTGCTGCGACCCTTTAATACAGTTCCTTGTATTGTGGTGACCCCCAACCATAAAATTATTTTGTTGCTACTGCATAACTATAACTTTGCTACTGTTATGGATCATAATGTAAATACCTGATGTAATCGCAGGCTTTTCCACCCATACCCCAGTTCCTGAAATAACGACTCTGGAACTTAATATTTATGAATAAATGCCTAGGCCATAAGCTTAGGCTCTGTCTTAGTCAGGGTTTCTATTCCTGCACAAACATCATGACCAAGAAGCAAGTTGGAGGAGGAAAGGGTTTATTGAGGTTATACTTCCACATTGCTGTTCATCACCAAAGGAAGTCAGGACTGGAACTCAAGCAGGTCAGGAAGGAGGAGCTGATGCAGAGGCCATGGAGGGATGTTCCTTACTGGCTTGCTCAGCCTGCTCTCTTATAGAACCCAAGACTACCAGCCCAGAGATGGCACCACCCACAGTGGGCCCTCTCCGCTTGATCACTAAATGAGAAAATGTCCCACAGCTGGTCTCATGGAGGCACTTCCCCAACTGAAACTCCCTTCTCTGTGACAACTCCAGCCTGTGTCAAGTTGACACACAAAACCAGCCAGTACAGGCTCGTTCCTCAACTAGCTTGTAACTTAATTAGCCTGTTTATACTATCCCATGAGTACCATATAGCTGGCTACCTCTTCTCAGTGTTTTGTGTCTGTCTCCCCAGAGTTTGGGGGAATCTGCTCCAGTGCCTCACTATCCCAGTTTCTCTTTCTCTCTCTGCCAGAACTCCCGCCTCCTATTTCCTGTCTCAGCTAATTGGCCATCAGCTTTTTATTGACAGGTGGTGTTTCCAAACAGTACACAAGGGATTCTCTCCACAATCTGATATGCAGGATATCTGATATGCAACCCCTGTGAGAGGGTCGTTTGACACCCCCCCAAGGGGATTGTGACCCACAAGTTGAGAACCACCCTTTTAGAGGCTGATGGCCTTCACAGACATGAAACAATCGTGTTCTGGGAGTGCTCAGATTGGCTACCCATATTAAAGTGAATATTTACCCAGCGAGACAGGGTTGGAGGCCAGTTTGCTATAAGCCAAGTCTGGAAGAGCAGAGACATTCTAACATCGACAAGAAACAAAACACCCAAGGGGAGCAAACTGAGGGTTTACTGACATAATTGGCAATTTCCCCAACAGGCATATTACCAGCTATGGCAGAACCAATGCCAAATGAGCTTGAATGTCTAAATGAGTGGCACACGGAGGACTGCCAGGGTGTCCACTGGGGAGACGAGGGCCCATACGTCAATCCAGGGACTCTGATTCATAGCTTCAGAAGTATGACGCTCTCAGGGCTGGAGGGGTGGCTCAGTGGTTAAGAAAGCATGCTGTACTTGCAGAGGACTTGAGTTTGGTTCCCAGCACCCATGTCAGGAGGCTCACAACTGCCTTTAACTTCAGCTTCAGGGGCTCTGTTGCCCCCTTCTGGCCTCTGAAGGCATTGCACTCACATGTATACAAATCCACACAGACACAAACTTAAATCTTTAAAAGAAGAAACATGAAGCTCTCCCCAAACTAGAAAAGTGGCCACATCATAGGGGTAATCCACTAAAACTATTCCTGTATTTCAGCACAAGTCCAAGGGAGTGTGTGTGTGTGTGTGTGTGTGTGTGTGTGTGTAGAGTGCATGTATGTGTGCGGTTACATAAGCAATTGATGTCAGGTATCCTCACTCATTCTCTGCTTTATATATTGAGGCAAGGTTTCTCACTTGAACTCAGCCCATTAAATTGGCTAGTCTAGCCAGCCAGCTTAATCCAGTTATTGCCTGTCTTTGCCTCTCAAGCTTGGCTTCTAGGTGGCTATCACCTTCTCCTGGTGTTTACAAAGGTGTTAGGGATTAGAACCAGGTTCTCATGCACTTGTGACGTGTGCTTTATCCACTGAACCATCTTCCCAACCCTGCTGGATGGTTTCCTCCCGCTGTCTAACCCACAGTACCGCTTAAAATGAGGGAAAAATCTTGGAATCTCAACACATCTACAATAAGAATCAGATAATTCAGGGCATAATGCAATCCCATGCTATTTTTAGTTAGCAAGCTAATTATTGGGCAGACTCGAAGGCCATTAGGGCCAGACACCCACCTCATAACCACTGACTTGTAAAACCCAGAACAGCAGCAGCAAGTCTCCAGCTGGTTGGTGGATGGGACCCAGCCGTAGGAAGAGATGTGCCGTGCCGAACCACCTGAAGGCCATTAATTGATAACTATCTAAACCCAGTTCCAGGAATCGAAGCATAAAATCTTTCCTAGCCTCAGGTTTTCATGAGCCTTCGCGCTCTCTCAAGAGTGCCAGTCCAAATGTGCCTGTCAATCACCTGACAGGAAAATGTCTCTCAAGAAATCTGTCTGTTCTACGGAGTTTGGAAGTAGTATAGGCCTACCTAAACATGGAGGTTGGCTCAGTGGTCTCTCTGGACACTGTCACCTGTCACCCTGTGCAAGCCATCTGCTTGTCACTGCTCCCTCTAGCCACTGCTCTCTGACGTCCCCGAAGTGACTTCATGCGATTCTGTAACACACTGCACCCCTCTCCCACTCTGCACCCCAATGTGTCTCATCTGAGTTCACTCATCAAGGGACATAAGGGCCCAGGAGCCGAAGGGATGTCCGGGTGAGGTGTCACAACAGTGGGACTCCTCTGAGTCCCGAGGAACCCCGGGGGGTGGGGGGGCAAGGCTCCTGGGACCTGGGAACTAAAGAGCGTTTCCCCCTAGAGGCTTGCGGTCAGAAGGTAGGGGGCGCTCTGAGCACCTGCATGACAGAGGTTTGCCTTGTGTTGTGTCACGTGCCCCAATAGATGGTGATTGCAGCCTTCGAGAATTACATCCTGTCGATCTTTGGAATTCTCGCACACCAGGAATTGTAAATGGGACTCTGTTCCCACAGCGAAAGAAGAGAGCTCTAGAGACCCCACGGTCATCATCGCTTACCAGTATTTTGAGTTACGGGGATGAACAGCTCTTATCTAAAGAGTTATTTGGCTAAGTTAAATCAAGCTTTAGCCTTATTGCTAATTCTATGACAAACTAAGGTTGGCTCCCTTTGGCAAGCATGCTGTGTGTCCCTTTGGATGTCCTGACACCAGTGGAGGTGAGCCTTTGTTGGTCTGTGGGCTCATCACACCCTCCTGTGGCTGCCTGGGGGAATAAGATTCCTGAGTAGTTCTCTGGTGTATACAGACTTGGAGACAGATGTACTTACATCATGTTTTTACAGCAGGAGGCAGGAGGATTGACAGTTTGCTGCTAGCCTGCACTACATAGCAAGGCTGTGACTCAAAACCACAAAGGAAATAAAAAGCTAACTATCTCAATCCTACAGACTTTTGTTCTGACTGTAAACTCTTTGCACCTGTCTGGAATGTCAGGCCCCACTGAGCCTGTGGTTAATATTTAAACACAACAGAACATTTCAAATCTTTCCCACAGACAGAAATAAGTATTACTAGAATATTAAATAATAGATGACATATCACCTATCATTGGGTTTGAAAATGTACCAACTGGAAGGAACTGTTAATTAACCAAACTGAACATAATTATACTCAAATTAGATTCCTTGAGACTCCAACTGTTAATCTTTAACAGCGCTTGGGGCCTCTTAGTTTAACAAAACTAAACACAGACATAAAGATGAGAAAAAAAAAAAAACTAAGCCCAGACAGTAGGACTTGTTTCCACAAAAGTCCAACCATATTATAATTTTTTTAAATGGACTTGGGATGGAGAGGTGGTGTAGCCAGCGAAGCACTTGCTGCCCAAGCATGAGACTTGTTCAGTCCCCAGAACCCACAGAAAGCCAAGTGTGCCTGCAGTCCCAGCACCGGGAAGCCAGAGCCAGGAGGATCCCTGGGGCCCGCTGGACAGCCAGGCTAACTGAATCGATGAACGCCTGGTTCTGTGAGAGGCCCTGCCTCAAAAAATAAGGTGAAGAGTGATTGCAGAAAACACCAAACACACATATACGCACACATACACACACCACACACACACACACACACACACATGCACACAAATACACACATATACGCACACATACACACACCACACACACACACACACACACACACACACACACACACACACCCTGTTTAAAATGAAGTAATTTGTTTTGAAACTCCTAGGAGAATTAAAATAGCTAACTCTTACTATTACAGCTACTAATGTCCGTCAGTTTTATTTGCACACAGTGGGATTTTGTATTGCAGAAATCATCACAGAAGGCTCAAATTAGGTCATGGCTTCAGGGGGTGGCAGGGAAGATTATATATTGGATTGGAAAGAGTCAGTCCAGGGCCATCATTGCAAATCCTTATACAAATGCTGGGGAGGTGGTGCAGAGGTTAGGAGAGAGTGCTTTTTTTCTGGAGTGCCAGAGTTCAACCCCCGGCCCCCGAAACCCCAGCTCCAGAGACTCGAATGACTTCTGGTCTCTGAGGAACTTACAATGTGCACACACGCTCAGACACATGCGTTTTTAAACATGTTAAGGCTTTTAGAATAACTTAATCTATAAATCCATCTCTCTCTTTTTTTAATTTGGTTTTTTCGAGACAGGGTTTCTCTGTATGGCCCTGGCTGTCCTGGAACTCACTCTGTAGACCAGGCTGGCCTCGAACTCAGAAATCCGCCTGCCTCTGCCTCCCAGAGTGCTGGGATTACAGGCGTGCGCCACCACGCCCGGCGCTTAAATCCTTCTCTTAGATCAACTCTTGTTTTGACGCTTGTAGTGGTGCACACCATTAATCCCTGTGTTCAGAAGGCAAAGGCTGTGGGTGTCTGCGATTATGGGGCCAACCTGGTCTCCACAGAAAGTCCCAGGCCAGTTGGAGCTACACAAAAACAAACAGGATAAAGTCACTTCTGCTTCCTCTCCCCTCCTTCTGTGTGTGTGTGTGTGTGTGTGTGTGTGTGTGTGTGTATTAAGACCATGTGACTTTGTTGTCCTCTCTTCCCTTTTTGCAATGCTGGGAATTAGATCAAGGCCTAATGCACACCAGGCAAATTCTACATAACTGAGCTCTGTTATTGTTTTGTAAACCTAATAGTCATAAATTAAAACAGCTAGTTGGCACAGTGCTTGTGCTAAGAACTTTTTAAAGTCAACTATCTTATCAAAATATATAAGCCGTACTTAAGCAGGGCAAAAGTGTGTAGTGTGGGGATTACCCACTGTGAGCACACCTGTGTGGGTCCCCCCTGGGCCAAGAAAGAGATGTGCCTGTGACTGAGAACTCGACAGTTGGAAGCAGCGGGGAGATGAGTGGATTTGAGGGGCTGTGGAGAAGATGGGCGTGGCTATGATCGGAATACATCGCATACAATTCTCAAAGAATTAATAAAATATTTTAAATAAAAACCTATTTTAAAATTCATGACGTACTCAAAATACAAGATCTTTATTATCCTCCTCATTACTAGAGCTTCCCAGGAATCTTAATATCCAGGAATTTAAGTTCTCTGGCTCTGCTGAAAATAGATTAGCTAGTCTCTGCCCATGTATACCTAAAAATCTTAGAATGAGCTTGTCAAACTTCAGGGAGGCAGACCTCCACACTGTGCTTCGAACTGTGGTGCTAAGTACTACACTGTACTTAGTACTTCGGTGCTAAGTACTACACTATACTTAGTACTGCGGTGCTAAGTACCACACTATACTTAGTACTGTGGTGCTAAGTACTCAGAATATTGATAGTATTAGTTGACTGTTTAGATTTAAGGGAAAGTGTTAAAATTTCTTTAAAGATTTATTTTTAATTTTTTCCTATGACAGTTTTGCTGGCATGTACCTCTGTGCGCCACACACGTGCAGTGCCCGTGGAGGCCAGAGGAGGCTGTCGGGTCCCTGGGACTGGACTTACAGCCAGATTTACCTTGCCGTGTGGGCCTGGGAGCAGAACTCTGGTCCTCTGCCTTTAACCTCTGGGCCATTTCTCGGCCCCGCCAGATTTCATTTGCTGTGTGGTTTTAACATTTAATCTCCACCCTGTTGGCAGGTTCCTCTTCTCAAACTGTTAACATATTCCAACACGATCAGTTTCCGGAGCAAATTCATTTCCATAGGATCTGAGGCAGCCTGGGGGGAGGGGCGCTTGCCACCCTTTGTCTTCTGAGGTGGAGATGCATCCTGGAGTTTCCCTGCCATGTGACCATCCTTGCTTATTTCATCTGTGTCCTGACAGGTCATGGGGTATTAACCTCTAATGAGGTTTGGTTACCTAGAGCTTTAGTTAGGATTTTAGAAGCGAGATGGCCTACCGTTTTCTACTTTTTATTGACATTTTTAATATTTTTATTAATTCTTCAAACATTTCACATGGATCTTGTTTACCATCTACTCCTCTCAGATCTCTCCCCACCTTCCTACCACTCCCCAGTTCTGTGTCTTTAATAAAAATAACCCATCAAGTCTAGTTATGTGGTGTATATATACTCCTGGGTGTGGGGCTAGCTGTCCATTGGAGGGTAGTCAACCTCCCGGTGACCACATCCTTAGAGAAAAGGGACTCCCTCCCTCTCCAGGCAGAATCCATCAAATCTCAAGAGCGGCTCACTTAGGGGGAGGGGCTTTGAGGCCCTCCCCATCCCGCACTAAGTGTTGACTGGCTTGATCTTCAGCTATGGAGCATTTGAGCATGGTGAGTTCCTGCCATGTCCAGAAGATGCTGTTGATTCTCCGTCCTCCCCAACCTCTCCTGCCGCTGTTGCAGAGGGTTCCCAGGGTCCGGGGCGGTGCTGATATCGATGTCCCATTGTGTCTGGGACACCATCTTATTCTCTTCTGGAGGAGCAGCTGTGGGCAGAGGCAGGCATTTTAACAGTGGTTTAATAGTGTGTTTGTTGACGAGGGTTTGATACTATGTGTGTTTAGCGGGTTCATTCCCCAGGGCCTCTCGCCTTTTATCTGTCTCTGAAATCACAGTAACACTAACCTCCCACACCCACTGGGATAGCTTGTCCACTTCTCCCGTGTTCTGAAACAGCGTGTACCGCACAGGAAGGAGCCGTTCCTTCCAAGTTCGCTAGATCTGAGGTGATCACACGATTCATCTACAGTTTATGTAACCAGGACACAATATGAGAATAAACGAACGTTATTAATAATTGTGCTAGGGAAAAACAAATCAAGAACAAGAGCAAGAGAGACCCAGTAGGAGGGGCCTCGGCGCCCAGGTCACTTGTGTCTCTCCCAGAGCGAGGCTCTGGTTGACAAATGCCAGGGCCCTTCGTCCTTCGCTTTGCTGGCTGTCCAGCTGGCTTGGCTTTCTGCTGTTTTCACTTCACCTTCATTTTCTCTTGGGAAAAATCTCATGAATCTGTCCGTTTTATTTATATTTACAAAGAATCACAGTTCTGGCTTTATTGGTTACTCCTATTCTTAGAAAGTTTTTCAGATGACTCCAGTTCCGTTGGCCCAACTGCATTCAAGTCAAGTATCTACGCCTAATTATATCTCGCATAGTTATTTTTCTGATTAAAATGTGATGCCCATCTCATTTTTAAACAGTGGTTTAAAATGTGATGTGTGTGTGTTAAAATATAGCCAAGCACAAACGAACACGCCACTCCCTGTTGCCTAGAACTCACCTGCCAGCACCCGTGGCCCAGTACACAGCATCTCTTTCTATGCATACGTTTTACCGGGATGAAATCTTACTGTATAGGCTGTTTCAAAATCTGCCCTAACTAATGGCTTCATCTTCAGCTTTACAAAGTTCTGACGCAAACATACATTGTGAATTGTTTCCCACAGTCCAGGTGACAGCACACCCAGTGGTTCACGAGGGTACCATTTATTTATTCTCTTCCGCTTTGGGATGTGAGAATTGTCCAGTCATTGCAGGGCCCCAGCATTGCTTCTCATAGTCCCCATGCTTTGTCCCCAGACAATGCAAACTTTGTCATCTTGCAAAGCTGAACCTTTGTGCCCCTGCCCAGCGTCTCCCCACCCTCCCTTCCTCTCCTTGGGGACCGTGCAGTCTTTTTGACGATGGAGTCTACAGATAAGTGACCCCAGGAGCTGTTCATCTCTGCCCGACTTATTTCGCTTAGCACACTGTCTTCTGAGTTTATCTGTGCCGGGCTCTCCTTCTTTGTGATGGCCGGATAATATCTTGACTTAATCATATTCATTATTACACAGCACAGGCTCAGCGGGGTCTCTGCTATCCGATCATCTGCAATGGGCACGGGGACTGTGTCTCTTGCCTTGGCTGCTGTGATATGCGAGAATGAATGTCCTTGGAAGATCCTGGCTCCCTTTTCTCTGGGTAAAGACTCAGAGCTTGGACTGCTGTGCACATAGCTGTGCTGACCTTTCCCAGCCTTCCAAGCAAAGACTCTTCCCTGTGAGGGCTGCACCAGTTTGCTTTTGTCAAAGTGAAAAAAAGAAATAGTGTACAACCCTTGTAAAACCCACTTGTGCTCTCCAGTCAGGCGTGAGTATCCGTGTGAGCTGGTGGGCTTTTAACTGGCACACGTGGATTGCACATCTCATGGGGTCCACGAGATGTTCCGGTGCAGCTATGCTGTGTGTGGTGTTTCCGTCAGGAAAACCTGTCGATCCATTTTCAAGCAAACACCATTTCTTTCTGCTGACAACGGCCAAGAGGTCAAGATCCTTTCTTCAAGCTTCTTGAAAAGGAACATATATTGTTGTTAAAGGAAAACATCGAAAATGACCGGGGAACCAGAGGGCTCAGGGACACACCAAAAGAACATGGCCCTCAAGATCCACGGACTGGGACTCACAGGAACTCAGAGAGCGCAGAGATGGGGGCGGGGAGCCTGAAGGGGTCTGACCTAGTTATGGCTAAGTAGCTTGTGGGAGTGGGGGTTGCCCCGGATTCTTTCCTGCTTGTGTGACCTTTTTCTTCCTACTGGGCTTGCCTTGTCTTATTGTTATACCAGGTTTGGTTGATGCTCCCGGGAGGCCTTCTCTTCTCAGGAGAGACGGGAGGGTGGATCGAAGGGAAAGGGGAAGTTGGGGGGAGATTCTAGGGGACGGGAGGGGGAGAAATTGTTCTTGGGATGTAATATACGAAAGACGCATATATAAAAGACAATGAGAGTCTCCCGCTGTGAGAGGGTTTCTGGGGCGTTTCTCGGGCACCCAGCCATGTGCAGGCACTGAAGAAAGCAAAGACGTGGGGATGAAAACTGGGGGGGGGGGGGGATGGGGAGGTAGAAAGAGAGAAAGGCTCAGGTCTGAGAGCCCAGCGTTACTAATGCTGGGGACGGGCTCCTGGGGTCTGTGTTGGCTTCCCCGAGGCCCCACAGCTCCGCGGATCAAGCCTGGGAGAACAGATTCATCTTGAACATTTTCCCCAGGGAGACAGGAAACAAATGATACACTTGTATCCATATTCTTTTTATAGTTACTAAGAGTCTAAATGTGCCAGGCGTTGGGCCTAGATCAGAAACCTCTGGGGCCTAATTTTCTTGCTTATTCTACGTTTTAGTGAGGACTTAAAAGGGCCAGTGAACCTTTCTGGTTTTTCATCTTCCAGAAAAGATAAAAATATAAATACTATCAAATGCGAGAGCATCTTTTGATTGTCTCAGTGGAGGGAGATTTGATTGTCTCAGTGGAGGGAAATGTGGGTTTAAAACTTGAAATACAGAAACAAACACAAGAGAGGTTTTTGTTTGTTTGTTTGTTTGTTTGTTTGTTTTAACAATGAAACCCCTAGTGGGTCACCCTGACAGTGCTCCTCTCTGGGACCCGTCAGAGGCGCTGTACCTCACGCTTCCATTTGCTGATGCTGCATTTCCAGATCCCTCTTTCCAACATGCTTTGGCTTCTCTGGAACTTGCAGATGCAGTTTTGGGAGTCAACGCTGCAGTGTCTCAGGGCACCCCTAAGGGTCATCACCATACTGTGCCTGCTAGAGCCAGGAAAGCACAAACTGCAGAACTCATCCACGGGGTGCAGCACTGGCCTGGAGAATGAGTCCGATCCTCACAGCCCACACAAAAGTGGGAAAGAACCAGTCAACGGAAGCTGTCTCTCTCTGTCTCTCTCTGTCTCTCCCTCCCTCCCTTCCTCCCTCCTTCCCTCCTTCTTTCTCCTCTTCCAGCGAAACTCATTATGTGGTAGAGGATGACTTTGAACTCCTGATCCCCCTGCCTCCAGCTGTGCATTACAGGGTATTCCGCCACACCTGATTTCCCTGACCCCCGGGGTTTGGGCTTCAAGTGTGGTAAACAAGCAGTCTATCAAGGCAGCTCCACGCTCAGCCCAGTTGACTTTTTCCTGTTCTTTATTTAAAATCCCTTCAGTTACGTGGAGTTGTTCCTTTTAATCAGCCCGCCCCACCAGAGCCCAGCACATTTGATCCCCAAATCACTCTTGTTCCTCAATCAGAAAATCACCATCATTGTTCCTAATTACGTTTAATATGCAAGTATAATCCTATATCCGAGAGACTCGCTCTTCCTCACTAGGCGCTCTTAATGGTGGGTTAAAAGCTGCTAACCAAAACCTGTCAGGTGCAACCATGAGTTAAGAGCCCACTGTGTGGATTCAAAGAGAAAACAGTGGAGGGCTGAGCACCGGCTGTTCTCCTAGAGGGCCTGGGTTCCAATCCCAGTGCCCACACGGCAGCTCACAACCCTCTGTAACTCCAAACTGAGGAGACCCAAAGCCTTCTTTTGCCCTCCGTGGGCACCAGGCGCCCCTATGGTGCACAGACCATATGCAGGCAAAACATCCGTATGCATAAAATAAAAGCGAACCTTGTAAAAAAAAAGAACAGAGACTGGACCAAGAGGCCTTGCTTTTCCAGTCGGACAGGGTGTGTTTTCGTCACAGTAGCTGCTGTTTCTTCAGATTATCTGCTGAAGCTAAGAGGTCAGCGTTGAGAGGCTTCCAGAAGGGTCACAAACTCCTCGTCTTAGACTATAGACTATGGCGTGCCCGCTAGATCCACCGCCCTAAGGACTGAAGCATCCGTTCCCCGGCCCGCATAGGCACTCCCAGTCACGTGCCTGCCTCAGCCTTGCTCCAGAGCGAACGCCGTGGCTGGTGCTTGCTCAAAGAGGGGGACAAAGTTACCTCTGTGTTTCAACTGAGGAGAAACTGAGGGACTCGATCCAGTTGGGGTCTCTGTGACACCTGCCCTACAATTAGCTATAAATTACAAAGGGCTTTGACGTGCATGGTGAATGCTGTCAGTGCTGTTCTCTAATGAAGGGAAAGCACACAGGGGAAGGGAAGAGGTCTGCTGGTTTGTACAAAAGCCCAGAGCACCATGGGATACTTACCTGCCCATGATCAGGACTTCATAGGTTCAACTTTTCCTCTTTTTTTTCCTTTCTTTTTTTCTTTTTTTCTTTTTCTTTTTCTTTTTTCTTTTTTGAGACAGGGTTTCTCTGTGTAGCCCTGGCTGTCCTGGAACTCACTCTGTAGACCAGGCTGGCCTCGAACTCAGAAATCCGCCTGCCTCTGCCTCCCAAGTGCTGGAATTAAAGGCGTGCGCCACCACCGCCCGGCTATTAATTCAAATTTTATCAAAATTTTTAATATCTCTTGTATGTACCCATATACTATATAATTAACCAACTGTGAGTAAACATCATTTAAGCTTAAAAATTGCTTGAAACTAACACTTTGTCAAACATCTTTAAATATAATTTCACAGTTTGTTTGTCTTTGATTTTTAATACTTTTATAACGGGTAATAAGATAAAATTAATTTATTTCAGTGAGAATGTATTTTTTAAAAGGCTATGTAGTAACTGCAGATATTACTTTATCTGTTTCTCTACATTTAAGTTTCTTTAAAATTATAGGTGGGCAGCAGTGTTCCACATCTTTGATCCTAGCATTCAGGAGGCAGAGGCAAGCGGACCTCTGAGTTAGAGGCCAGTCTGGTCTATAGAGCAAATTCCAGGACAGCCAGGATGACCCAGATACACCTTATCTCAAAAAAAAAAAAAAAAAAAAAAAAAAAAAAAAAAAAAAAAAGAAAAGAAAAGAAAAAAAGAAAGAAAAACAGAAAAAGTATCAAGACAAATTTTTACCCAAAACACCCAATTCTTCTGAAAATCTTAAATCAATGATAGGTTTTAGAAGATATCTTACATTAACTCTAAAAGACAATGAAATCAAAGCTGGTTATAACAATTTAGCAGAGAAAGGGACACCATAAAACTGTCCCCGAGCCTGCAGGGTGGCTCACACATGTAAGCAGCCCTCAGCAGGCACAAGGACGACAAGGCCTCGAAGGTCAAGGACAGCCGGGGCTGCACGCCGAGAAAGGAGTGAAGAGCAGAAGCTCCCCCCCCCTTACCCACGGGTATAAATTCCCAAATCATTCCTGAGTGTACAGACAACACGCCTAAGGCTCATGATAACCAAGTTCACAGACGCATATTCTAAAATCATGACTCGGTCTACTCAAAGACCTGTTGGTGTTTGTATTTATGTTTATATACTCTGATAATTTATTATAACTAACAAAAACCTGTTCAGTGTACAAACCAACTGTGAGGAATCTGGGTATTTATTTCAACCAGTTTGTAAAATGACAAACAATTTCAGTCTCTGGCACACTAAAAGTCTCTCATTTGCATTTCTCTTACCCACTGAGACAAATCCAAAGAGAGTAAATATCCACTTCTTTTAACCCACACTTCATCAAATAATAAAAATAAAAACATTTCCCCCTGCTTGGGAGTATTAATGGGAACTGGCTATCACCATAAAATCTCTCAACCACGCAGCCTTAAGCCCATCACAAGGGAGACCGTGGTGGCATTTACAGTTACTCATAAACCTAGCAATGGCTCTTTCATGTTCCTCATGTCCCCTCCAGAGGAACACCGAGGCTATTAACTCATATTAGAGCCCCCCTCCTCTCATAGGAAATCTCTTTCAAGTAGACACCATTAAAATGGTTTTGAAGATCTGGGAGATTTTGACGGGGTCAGCGCATGCTTACTATTTATATATTTGCTATTTCACTTCTGAAAGTTCATAAAATTCCTTTATTTCTAGCTGAAGTAGACTCAGCTAGAGTCTACTTCAAACAAACAAAAAAACATAAAACAAGATGAAAAAAAAAACAAACAACTCTTAAGTTAGGGGCTAGAGAGCTGGATCCGTAGTTAAGAGCATTCGCTGCTCTTGTAGAGGACCTGGGTTCAATTCCCAACACCCACATAGAGGTTCATAATCATTTGTAACTCCAGTTCCAGGGGATCTAATGCCCTCTTCCGGCCTCCACAAGCACCAGGAATACACAGTGGTGCACAGACAGAACATTCACGCACATAAAATAAAAATAAATCAATGTTTTAAAAATATATATTTAGTGCTCAGATACTTTATAGTAAAGGATTATATGATTTTAAACAATTGGGCAATTTCTTTACTTGCAAAGTACTTTTCAAGTAGAAACTCGTCTGGAAGGCAGAACCCTTTGAAGACGCGGTTCTTTAGCTGACTTACTTTGTTCTCGAGGTTAGAACGCGTACCTGGTCACTCGTTTCCACAATCGCTCACCACCTTCCTGGGCAAGAGAGGTGTCCTTGAATTTAAAACATTAGGAATGTGTTAGTATGTTTTCTGAGTCAGTAAAATCTTTACTCCCTTTCTAGAAATCTATAGATTGTGGAAAGAAAGCTCGGTGCTCGGACTTAGCATAACCGCCCAGCTGTGGAAGAGCAGAGGTTTCTGCAATGGTCAGTGCCTGGGCAGCCTCAGAGAGATGGAGACCTGGGTTACACACTACTCGTACGACCTAAACTCGATCTCTAAATCCTCAGCAGTTAACACACAGAGAAAGCCTCATAGTCAAACAACAGAACGAAACGTAAAATCTCAGGCAAGTACAAAATTGTGTAGAAACTCTTCCAAGAATTCAGAGGCTTTGAGCGCCCTGTGATTCCGACGCTGACCCCTAGAGGGCAGCAGCTCCGCGCACTGGACCAGGCAGCGCAGCCGCGGGCTTAAAATCCTTCTATAACTATCGCCTAGAGGGATAACTGCAGGACCAAAAACCAGGGGTCTCCGCCCTGACCCCGATACATGATGGGAGCTACTCAAATAAAAACACCCGGGAGCATGCATCAGACAAAACCCATCAAACAACTACAGCTACGGCGTTTTAAAAATCCCCCAAAGTTCACAGATTTCTGGAGAAATTGTTCGGTTGGTGTTTTCAGATCCGGGAGGGATTAATCTTGTTCATTTTTGGTGACTCCCAGTGCTCAGTAATGTTCCCTTGGCTTAGCCAGTCTAGTCAATGGTGTCATTTACTAGGCGGTTAAAATCTCTCAAAACTGTGCTGAAATAAAAAATCAACCAAAACCAAAAAGGTTTGTTCTCTGCATTCGTGGGCAAAGTAAGAAAATGCCAGCCTGCGTATATAATGAAGACAAACCACACTGTTCCTGGATTGATGAGGCAGAGTTGTTATTTTTAGATGGAATCTTCTAGCATATATGTGGGTCAGGGTAAAAGAATACAGAAGCCAGCTTGGAAGGAATTGCTGTCCAAAGCAATTTGAGTATCAATTTGAGCTCAAATCAAGACAGGTTGGGCATCAAAAAGAGCATTGTTACTGCGGCTGTCAATCACTGGGGCCTCTTTCTCATTGGTTAAAATAGCCCTAGACAAGCAGCAGCTGTGTGAGGAAGGTGGAGACTTAAGACAGCCAGTGGAGACTGGGGCATGACTCCACTGGTAAATTACTTCCACTGCAAGCCTGAAGACCCACCAAGTTCAGATCCCTGGCGCCCACAGAAGAAGTGGTGTGGCTGTGCACACTTCCAATCCCAATGTGAGGGAGACTGAGGCAGGAAGATTCCCTGAGGCTCACTGGCCAGCCTGTCTAGCCAAATCAGTGAGCTCCAGGCTGTGGGAGACCCTGTCTCAAACAGCACGGTGGAGAACAGATGACGCTTGCCCGTTGAGCTCTGGCCTCTTTAAGTGTGTGCACACAGGAACATACCTACTGCTCAAATACACATGTGCATTTTCCAAACTCCCCATGGTTCCATCTGCCAGCTCGTGTGGGGGCTGGGAGTCCCACCCTTTGGACGAGCAGCCAGTGCTCTTAACCACAGAGCCGTCTCTGGAGCCCTCACCACTGAGCCGTCTCTGGAGCCCTCCTTTATTAATATTTAAAGTCACCGTACGGCACAATTGGTCCTGCTATGTGTTTATCTGCTTTTTTCTAGTCTGGCTTCCTCTCCAACCGCCCTCCCTGTGATGCCTGCCCCAATTGTGCCTCTTCTGCTTCTAAGTCTCATCTATCCATTACCCTCTTGCCCAACTTCACCTTAAGACTCCTTTTCCCCTCTCCCATGATTTTCTTTCTAGATTCATCACACACGCTCATGCAAGCATGCACATATGCTCTCTCTCTCTCTCTCTCTCTCTCTCTCTCTTTCTCTTGGGTTCTTCACATGGTGCATGTCTGAGGCTGGCTCATTTGACTTATCATGATTTCCAGTCCCACCGCTTTCCTTCGTATCGTATGATTTAACCCTTTCCCATGGCAGAGCAATTCCAGAATGTACAGGCATCGCAGTTTCTTCCTCCGTTTCCTATCGATGGACATCTAGGCTAGGACCATTTTCTTAGCCATTGTAACTGGTGCAGCAATAAACCTAGACGTGTTGGCTTAGACTCCCATGTGTGTGTGCATGTGTGGATCCAAGAGTGCTATAGCCAGGTCACATGACTCATCTACCCCTGCTCTCTTTCTGTCTGAGGAATTTGTATGATGCTCACCTTCATTATCAGGCTGAATTCAAAGTCAAACCCCTGAGCATGTCTACACAGATGTTTCCAGAAAGGTGTAACTAAGGAAAGTCTTGCCAGAAAGGAAGGGAAAGGCAGCACCATCCCACAGGGTTCCACACCGAATAAAAACAAAGAAAGAGAGCTGAGGGAACGGAGTCTTTGTGGCTTTTGCAGAGGACCAAGTTTCTGTTTTCATCACCAACTCGATGGCTCACAACCACTCCTAGTCCCAGCTGCAGGGGTCCAACAGCCTTTCCTCATCTCCTCGGGGAGCAGGCAGGCTGGCAGTGACACACACACAGGCAAAGCACTCCTGCACGTAAAGAATATAATAAAATAAAATAAACCTAAATAAAAACAAACAAGCAAAAGAACAAGAAAGAGAGCTGAGGCCTGGCCCTCGTCTCTGCTTCCCAACTAGAGCTGCCTCAGACTCCTCCCACCACACTTTCCTCTTCATGATGGAATTTACTCCCTGATCCATGAGATTCTCTCAGCAGTAAGAGAAGGAACCGAGATACCTCCATCCCAATCTCACAATGGCTACGGAGTCTGTTTTTTCTCACCGACAGTGGGACACAGGTCCTTTTGTCAGTCTTCATTTTTATCTCTCTGCTTTGTTTGTTTGGTTGTTTGAGACAGGATCTCTATATAGCCCTGGCTGGCCTGGAACTCATGACTCTGGCTAGGCTGGCCTTGAACTCACAGTGCACCACCATGCCTAGCTGTCATTCGATTTCTTGATGATAGTCATTCAGTTGGTCGGACTCTCAAAGCAGGCTTAATTTGGATTTGTCTGATGGCCAAGGACATTGGAATCCTTTAAAATTATACTTTAGCTATAGTGTTTCTTCATTTGAGAACCGCCTGTGTAGTTCGTCAGCCTTTTACAAGCCACCAAGGCTCGACCTGCAGTGGATGGGAAAGACTTGCTCTGTAGGCCGCTCTTCTCTCTGGCGATTCAATGGCCATGCAGAACATTCTAAACTCCATGTATTCCCATCTGCCAACCTTGAGCTTACTCCCCGAGCCACAGAAAGCCCTCGCCTGGCCTACAGCATGGAGGTTTACCAGGGCTTTCATCCAACAGTTTCCATTATGGCCTTTGATTCCCTGAGTGGATTTTGTGCAGAGGGGCACGTGGAGATCCGCTCTAAGGCTGCCGCAGGTGAGTCTCAGCTTGCCTCTCATCATTTGTTAAAGAGGCTGTTGGGCTTTGTTTTGTTCCAATGTGTTATTGAAGCCTTGGGTTTTCACAGATTTAGTGGCTATGGCAGTGGGGTCCTTTCTGGATGCTCTGAGCTTTGCTCTCAGTCTCTATGTCGCACGCGCTAGCAGTGGAGAATTGAAGGTCAGGGGTATTAAGAGTAGCCCTGACAGTGGAACCAGATGAGATCAGAGTGCTCAGGGAGGGAGTACTCAGCTCCTGGAGACTCCATATTAGTAGACACCAGGGTGGTTTCCAAAGGAGCCTGTCGATCCCAGCAGGATTTTATTTTCAGGATCTCACTCAGGCTGACCCCAATTTACATCAATCCTTCCGTCCCTGCCTCCTGAGTGCTGTTGGGATTACAAGCATAAGCCGCCATACCTGCCTTCAGATTAAAAACATTCCCAAACTTTGTTTGGAAAACGAAAGGAGTTATAACTACCAAAATATTATGAAAAAAACCAACAGGGCTCAGGGACTTACACCACCTGGCTTCAGAGCGTCAGAAGAAGTCACCGCAGACCACAAGAAGTCCCACCTACGATTGGGTGACACATGGGACAGAGAGGAGAAACCTCAGGGCCCCTGGGAGGAACGACAGACAAGTCTGGGGACTTCGTGACCTGCTCTCCGACAGCTCCTCTTCTACACCCACAGCAAAGCTCCACATTCCTGAGCTAAACACGGGAGACGCCTCGTTAACCACAAAAGAAGCCAAACTGACTTAAAACCTACACAACCAACACAAAGGGGAATAATTTTTAAACAAAGTGGTATGTGGCCAGGTTCTGAGTTTCCCCCAAAAAAGGGGGTAGGGGGGTGGCTAAGGCGGGACAGGGGCTGCCTGAAACCAATGCGAGTCCAGTCCCTGAGCAAGGATATAGACATGGATGAAGAAAGGAGTTAGCTTTTCAAAACTGACCAAAATACTTGACATAACCCCTTAATGGAGGAGAGATTCAACTAGGCTCGCAATTTCAGAGGATCCGGTGCATGGTTGTTTGGCCTTAAGTACTTGGTAAGAGCCTCATGGTACTGGGGACCTGTGGCAGAAAGCTCCCACATGCCGTACAGGAAGCAGAGGAAAGGGGACCACTGGCGTGTCACCAGCTTCCTTTCTCTTTTATTCCATCCAGGTCCCCAGCCCTTGGGTCAGCGCTGCCCACATTCAGGTAGGATCTTCCTGATTAATTAATCTTCTCTGGAAATGTCACAGACGCAGAGATGGGCCTTACAAATCTCTTAGGTGATGCTAAATCCATTCTTGCTGATAGGATTATCCATCTCCCAGAGTTAGTCATGGCTCACTCCCGGGGAAATCAAGTAGAGAGAAACAGGGCATCCACCAGCAGCCTACACCAATGTATCATCCACAAAAAGGGAACAATTTCTAGATCCCCCTGAGGCTTAAGGTCCCTGTTGTCTCTGTTGATATGGACCTGCAACCTCAGAAGAGGCCGTAGCCAGAATCACCTAAGTCAGATATGTCTTAGTCCCTAAACCTTAGGGAGAGAACTGGGAGAGAAGCCACTAAGATATTGGGATTGGTTGTTAGAAAACAGCAAAGAGGACAGGAGTATAGTTCAGTTAGTAAGGTGCTTGTCTTTGTAAGCCTGGGGACCTGAGTTCAAGTCCCAGAACACACATTAGAAAAAGCCAGATGTCATGGCATACCTTTCTTATGCCAAGGCTGGAGAGGCAGCAAGAGGCCACCATCTCAGGGGCTCGCTGGCCAGCCAAGTTAGCCAAAGTGGATAGCACTCCCGAGAAATGATGCCCGAGGCTGGCCTCTGCAACACACATGTACACACATGGTAAAGAAATGAGTCAAATGATAAATTAAATTTAACCAAACAGTAGCAGATACTTAATATGCTTGTTACAGCCCAGATATCAGAAGTCTCAGCTCGATAAGACATCGTGCAGGTAAAGGTTCCGCCTGGTAACTCACCCACCCCCGTAACTCTGAGAAAGGAATTCGGTAAAGAGGAGGGGCGTCTAGTGTGTCCACACAAGATACAGGGGGGTGTAGCGCCAATACACTTCAGAGTTTTGCAAATAGCTTCTCTTGTGAACTTGCCCCCTCGGTCTAACAGGCAACTCTCGAGCCACATAAGATCACAATAAGATCAAGATCAGAAGAAGATCAGATCAGCTGAAGAGGGAGCTGAAGTCCATCAAGGAAACCATCGACACACGCCACAAAGTACTTAAAGGCAAAGAACTTAAGGGCTCCCCAGATGTGAGACAAGGAGGCAGAACAGAGAAGGAGCCCTCCCTGAGAAAGGAAGAGAAACAGTAGAGAGAATTTGAATCTGAAAAAGGGGGAAGAGATGCTTCATGAAACAAAGGTCCAGGGGAAGCCAGTGCTGCCGAGAGAGGCTGGCGGGAAGCACGGCCTTTTACTCTTTTTAAAAGGGTGTGTCACAGGAAGCATATCCATGTCCTAAACCCCTGTTGATAGATGGCCCTGGGTCTGAACCCCAGCCCTTCACCCAGAGAGAGTAGTGTCAGTCATCTTTAGATGCTCCCACTCTACCCTAATTTGTATGTAGGTGCTTGTCCTATGAGATAATGCTTGAGATCAAAGATAAGGAGACTGCATCTCCTTGGCCCGGTAGGCCGAAGGCATGTGACCACCAGCCTCTGCTTTTCCAGCTCAGGATGAAAATTCCAGGATTGATTAATTCATCCATTATAGCACCTGCGCTCCCTGGAATTTTAAGGAGCCATTGTCCCGTGGCCAGTGGCTCCCCACAGGGCCAAGGAGTGCAGACAGAGCCCACTTGTTCTCTCCCACTGTATCCCTGATGAAGCAAAACTAATAGAAGAACCAGATGAAAGTTTAGATGTTGGCACAGCAAAGACTCTCAAGGAAGTACAAATGGAGCATAAGAGAATTAAACATTCTAGAACTCAAAACTGTGCGACCAGTTTAAAATCACATTCGCGGGAAAGAAAAAAGGATGCCAAAGATAGCAAATCAGATGGTGTATAAGGCAAATGGGACAGAGGGCTCATAATGGCCAGTGAAAGGCATGGAAACTTGTCTTTGGTAAAGGCTCTTACACTCCCTGTGCTTTTATGTCCACAACTGAGGAGAGATGTGAATATTTAGATTGAAAGAGTTCACTAAATCCCAGGTATATTGATTTTTTTAAAGCGTAAATATGAAATAATTTTTTTAAAGTGTCCATCCAGTAAGTTACAATGTCAGGATCTTCCACTCATTCAAACCAAAGAGGCAGTGGGTCTCAGTCACTTTCCTGTTGCTGTAATAAAATACCATAACCAAGGCAGTCTGTGGAAGGGAGGATTTGTCTGGAGTTTATGGTTCCAGAGGGTTCGAGTCCATCGCCAGCATGGCAGCTGAGAGCTCAACCCTGGATCCACAGACTGGGCAGAGAGTGACCTGGGGATGGTTGTGTGGCTTTGCAAACCTCACTGCCCTTCTCCCATGATGCACTTCCTCCATACCTCCAAGTCCACACCTCCTAAGCCTCCCCAAACAGTTCCATCAACTACAACCTGAGTCTATCTAGGACACCTTATTCAAACCATCACAAATGTATACAATGAAAACTGTATAAACCATTGATGGAAGAGGGTGAAGGAGATGCAAACTGTGGGAAGACACTACGTGCTCATGGTGAGGGTGAATTAATATTGCTAATGGGTCCACACTACTGTTATTAACAAGACTATGTCATAGGCTCATGTGCTTAAGCACCGAGGCCCCAGCTGGTGATTCTGTTTGGAGGTGTGGCCTTACTGGAGGAAGTACATCACCGAGGGTCAACTTTGAGAGCGTATGATCCTGCGGTTGGCTCTCTCTGCTCTGTGCTTGTGGTAATGGTGAAGGGATGTGTTTGTGGTAAAGAATGAAAGCTCTCAGCATCCTGCCCCAGCCGCCATGTCTGCTTGCTGCTGGACCTCCCGGCCATAATGGTGATGGAGTCATCAGTCCACATAAACCATCCCTTCTCTAAGTTGCATCCAGCATGCTTTTTTTTTATTACAGCAACAGAAAAGTAATTAACACACTAACCAAAAAGGCCTGCAGATGAATCTCCATCAAACTTCCAATAACATTGTTCACAAGAAGAAAATTTATGTGGACACACACATATAAACCACACACACACACACACACACACACACACACACACACACACCCCAAGGCAAATTTTGAAGAAAAAAGAGCAAAGCAGGAAGCTTCAAAACATGCTCCTACCTGACTGCAAAATATGCTGCAAAGGTGTAGCAATCAAACAGCTCAGGCTGGTGTGAAAACAGTCCACGGAAGCATGGGTCAGAACGCAGACCAGAGCAACAAGACTCATGTCCAACAACATGACCGTCGAGGTCTTCAACAGAGACCCTGAGAACACACCCTGGGGAGACATTGGCCTCTTCAACCAGCTGTGATGGGAAATCACATGCAGAGCTGACCTCATGGAACAGAGAGTAGAACCGTCACCAGAAGTCGTGGAGAGCAGGGGGCAGGAGTGGGGGAAGGTTGGCCACAGGGAATTCAGCTGCAGTTACAGAAAGAGTGCACTCCGGGGTTCTATCACCCAACCCAACAGTATAGAACAATATGTTCATTCATGCCATTAAAAGATTCACAAGGCACCTACAATTGGCATATCTAGCCCTAGAAACACAGTAAAGGGGCGGTCTCTGCCCGCAACAGGTCTTCAGCTGACCACCGTGCAGTGTCACCCATGCTGATATACAACGAGAGGCTGCGACCAGAGTCTCTCAACAATCCATGAATGAAAGCAAGACTTCCCAGTGCGCGTGCCCGCTCTGTGTGTGCTTGCATGATGCCTTTAACTCTCTTCCACTCTCCCGCCCTTTGTCTGAGTGCCTAGACTACTGTTTTGAGTATGAACAATCACTTACTGCTGTTGGCCAAGAACCAACACTCTTTATGCTTGTCTCTGAGTCACTCACTCCTCACGGCTCACTCTCTGGACTCCACCCCATGGAAGTGAATAAAACCTGAGTCTGGAGCCCAAGCACAGAATGCTCTGGACTCTTGGATGTGCTAAGACCTTCTCTAAGAAGTATCATGAAATACTTGCTCCTGAATCTTTTGGTGTATTTTATCCTGTTCCAGCTGTTTCCAGGTAAACAGACCCAAGGAAGAATGAGGAGGGAGTTAGGTTGGGGAATTACTGGTGGGGGCTATGATAGCTCCATCCATTGTGGGCAGGGTTCTCTGAGGCAGCTGAAATCTACTGGACTACTCGCCCTGAGCAGAATGCTTAGGAATGTATCTGGTCAGAATCCCTGGGGCTGTGGGGTTGGGTGGGTGTCTTAGAAGCCCAGCTCTTTCCCCTGCTATTTACTTCAATGAATGTCCCAGTGATCCTGCCGGGGGCTGTCTTACATCAGCAGTTTTTCCAGTCTCCACTGATGGTGAGTCCTGAAGCCTTTCTTAGATGTTAAGTCCTATTATTGCTTCCTGCAAGGTTCCTGTTCTCCTGTTCTGAGATGAAAGTGTCCACAGAGCAATCATGTGGAAGAAAATAGAGACCTGGCTGCTTTTTCTCAGCCATGCAAGTCTGATGCTTGGTTAATGCTTTACAATATAAGTCTATAAATAAATGGTGAGAGTTTTGAAATTACTGTTTATACAGCTTGGATGGTTTTTTAGAAAAGAGATGATGGCTCTCTTCTGGTGTGCAAAAACTTTTTCTTTATGCATATATAAGTCCACATAAATATGTCTGTGAATGTAGTTTTTGCATACATATTTGGTAAAAACGTAACTGCATTGTTTTTTAAAGTACTTATCTCAGAAGTATATATGTAGCATTTGGGTTGGCATCTGCCTTGATGCTTTTAGAAGTCATATGCTGATCTATCATACAGATAACTGAAAGTGTATAAATCTATTTCCTATTGAGATTAAAATTAAGTATTTCCAGATCTTTCACAAAACAAATAACAAAAAATACAACTGCATTTTTTTCATACTTGGACAAAGTTTTCTAAATAATTTTCCAGAAGTCAGCTTGGTAGGTCAAGACTAATTTTATGATTTAAGTTTTTATGAGCACTTTTCCAATGTCTCTTTTGAGTCATACATATCTGGACGAAATAAATTCCTTTCTAGTGCAAAGGGGCTTTAGAAGATCTGAAAAGGCATTTGTCATACAAATTTATAAAAAGCTGGCTGGAGAAACTCTCCATCATAGCTGGTGTGAAAGGAAAAGAAAGACTCTAAATTGGTCAGGCAAGGTCTTTGTGCCACAGCGAGGTATAGGTCTGCACCGCAGTTCACACCTGGGCCTTAAGGAAGATGTTCTCCAGCTTCAGAGGTGGCAAAGGTTTGTCACACAAAGATCTGTCTTGAAAATAAGGAAGAATTCAAATAAACAAGGAAGCCATCCAAGAGGACATTGGGATTTATGATGTGTAAGATTGATCAATTGTTGATTGGTCTATAGTTGACTTTGAAAGCTAGAACAGAAAGTAATGGATGCAGTTCACGCCCCTGAGTACAACCCATGGTAACAGAAAGAGAGAAACAAAGCAGGCATCTCAAGAGCGAGAGCACCAATGTTTGAGTTGCCTTCAAATTTTAGATAGTCAACGTGGGCAGGGAGAAGACAGGCAAATCTAAGGGAAGAGAGAATCTGTATACTCCTAAACGACCTGCTAAGTAGTGAGTGATTGTAATGTCTAAGCTCTGACTGTCAGTGCGGGTAGATGCTAACCAGGGGAGAGAATCCTTGTCTATTTAATTGAAAATGGAAAATAGGAAAAAAAACCCTACAAAAATGAACATTTCAAAAGTCTAAATATAATTATAATAGTTGACTCACGAAATAAAAGCATATGCTCTCATACGAGATGAAGATATCTCAGATAACAGGCTGAATAAAAACCACAGACTTGGAAGCTAGAGAGATGGCTCAGGGGTTAAGAGCACTTGCTCTTACTCCAGAGGACGTGAGTTCTAGTCTCAGCACCTATGTAAAGTGGCACACAACTTCAGTTCTGGAGATCTGATGCCTCTGACATCCTTAGGCGCACGCGCGCGCGCGCGCGCACACACACACACACACACACACACACACACACAATTAAAATAAAAATATATCTGCCAGGCATGGTGGTACTTATCTTTAATTCCAGCACTTGGGAGGCAGAGGTAGGAAGATATGAGGCCAGGCTGGTTTACAGCCAGGGCTATTTTAAAAGACCCTGGCTGGGCAGTGGTGGCACACATCTTTAATCCCAGCACTTGGGAAGCAAAGGCAGGCAGATTTCTGAGTTCAAGGACAGCCTGGTCTACAGAGTGAGTTCCAGAACAGTTAGGGCTATACAGAGAAACCCTGTCTCAAAAAATTAATTAATTAATTAATTAATTAATTAATTAAAATAAAAATAAATAAAAGACCCTGTATCAAAGAAATTTTAATGATAGATACAACTGATATAAAGATATCAAAATAGTAAAGTATAATTTGAGGCAATACAACCTAACAGAAACTTAGGCTAGCAGTCATATACAACAAAATAGTCCAAGGGGAAATACACATGTAAGTCGCAGATGAGTCACACGGAGGAAGAGCTCATCAAGCCACAGGACACACTGACTCTTGCAATTCCCGCTTCCACATCTTCAAAGTAACGAGGACAATCCTCTTAGAGAAACAGTTAGTAGTATTCACAGTTCTTCATCCCGTCCACAAGGAAATATTTTCCAGTGCAAGAGACCGATGACAGAACCCTGGGATGCTCTACCATTGAACAGCACCTCCAGGCCTTAACCACACTCGAGTAAGAAAACCAGACTGAGGATCTGGCCAACGCATTTTCAAGTGTCAGTTATCGAACATGATCTATTCATGTATTCTTTATCAGTCCAAAAATAGAACACATTTTAGACCACTAAGAAAGTCTCGTTAGCCAACAGCACGCCAATCATATTCGTCACCGCAGTGAATAAAATTAATAGTGACAGAGGCAGAGAAAACACATGTTCTTAGAAAAGAGGAAATGTTACCTGGGCTAAAAACCTAAACCCTGTGCTAAAAGCAAATCATATTCACTAACAAGCGCGGCTAAAAACCTAAACCCTGTGCTAAAAGCAAATCATATTCACTAACAAGCGCGTCTCAAGGAGGGCCGGCTGGGAAGGAGACTCCCTGACAGGGACGAGTGTGGGCCCAAAGCTACACAGCCGAGGGCTTGAGCACGGGAGATGGGAGGCCTCTGTTTCATTTTTATTTTATCATTTATTTATTTATTTATTTATTTATTTATTTATTTACTTTGCAATCTATCTGGAGGCATTAGAGGTCAGGACAATAATACCTCGATGGGAGAGAAATATTAACCAGGAGAGGTCCCAAAGACCCTCTTAAGTGCCAGCTGCATGTGCAGTCTCTCGGGGTGGTCCAGCCGGCTGTGCGCCAATAAGTATACACAATTCTGGAAGTCAGTTATGCTTCTATTAAAAGCCAGTTTTGGGGTTTTGGTTGTATTACAGCAACAGTCCAGCCTGCCGCACCCCAAAGTGCACTCAGTGAACTATTATTGGTTTTTAAGAAACAACTTTCAGACCTCAATACACTTTTTGTTGTTGATTTTTTGTTTGTTTGTTTGTTTGTTTTTGGGTTTTTTGGTTTTTTTGGGTTTGTTTTTGTTTTTGTTTTTTCGACACAGTGTTTCTCTGTGTAGCTCTGGATGTCCTGGAACTCACTCTGTAGACCTGGCCTCAAACTCAGAAATCCACCTGCCTCTGCCTCCCAAGTGCTGGGATAAAAGGTGTGCGCCACCACCTCCCGGCTGACTTTTTTTTTTTTTTTTAAAAAAACAGGATTTTTCTATGTAGCGTGGCTGGCCTGGAACTCACTATGTAGACCAGGCTGGCCTTACAAAGGTCTGTCTGTTTCTGCCTCCTAAATGTTGGGATTAAACGCACAGATTTGTACGTAGTATAATTAAATAGATTTTTTTTTCTCTAACTGTTCCTTTTTATCCTGATACTTAAATGACATTTTTAATTAAACTTTATGTGTTTTAAATTAGATAAGGCAATACATTTGGAGGAGGGTAATTTTAAAATCAGTTCCTTGAGAATTTTGCACGGTATATTCTGATTATATTTAGTCCCCTAACTCCTCCCAGATCCCCCTTCCCTACCCGCCCTTTCTCCCCATTAATTTATTTCCCTGGTTGCAGTCACCCACTTCTTCTCCTCCCAGTCCTACCCTTACAAATCCCTCCTCCAACAGCCCCTCCCCTCCTCCTCAGAGACAAGGAAGCTTCCCTTGGATATCATCCTGCCCTGGGACATCTAGTCCCAGCAAAAGTAAGACCATCCTCTCCCACTGAGGTCCAACTAGGAAGTCCTGTTAGGGAAAGGGAATCCAATGGTAGTCAGCAGGGTCAGAGACGGCCCCCCTCCAACTGTTGGGGACCCACATGAAGACCAAGCTGCACATCTGTAGCAAAGAGCGCCTGTATGCTCTTAGTTGGGGGTGGTTCAGTCTCTGTGAGCCCCCATGCGCCCAGGCTAGTTGATTCTGTAGGTTTTCTTGTAGTGACCTTGACCCCTCCAGTTCCCTCAATTCTGTTCCCCACTCTTCCACGAGACTCTCCGAGCTCCACCTGGTGTTTGGTTGTGGGTCTCGTTATCTATTTCCACCCAGTGCTGGATGAAGCCTCTCAGGAGACAGGTATGCTAGGTTCCAGTCTGCAAAAATAGCAGAGTGTCATTAATAGTGTCAGGGGTTGGCTCTCTCCCATGGAATGTGTCACAAGTCGGGGCAGTCATCTTTATCACTGCACATCTTATGTCCTCCTTTTAAAGACAGCATCTGCTGGGTAGCCACGGCTAAACTCTAAATCCTTCTGCCAGGGCCTTCCGAGTCTGGGATTAGAGGTGTACATCACCATACCTGCAGAGGCAGTGAATAGAACCATTATTGGTTATGTACTCAGCTGAGTTCCCAAATGTTAGTTTTCCAAACCCTGAATATCCTTAGCCATGAGTGGGGGAAAACACTTTGGTATTTCAATGCATCCAAGTCAGGACAGAACAACAGATGTGAGGATGTAGGGAAAGGGAACCCATATACACTGTTAGTGAGTGGGAAGATACATTGGTATAGCCAGCATGAATATCAGAACAAAGGATCCTCAATAAATAGACTTATCACATGACCCAGCTAAACCACTTCTGGGTATATAGCTGAAGGACTCTAAAGTGACATCCCAGAGATGTCTTCACTGGGTGTTTAAGGCAGAGTTGTACAAAATAGCCAGGGTTTAGGATAAGCTTGAATCTCCATGAGAAAGTAAGTAAAGAGTGCTATATATATTATACGCAACGGGATTTGATTCAACCATTAAAGGAATCAAGTTACATCATTTTCCAGAAGATGGTCAGAATCATATTAAGCAAAACAAGTCATACAAAAAGGTCAGTGTCACATGTTTTCTCTCACTTTATAGACTCTTCATTGACCCATAGACTGGTTCTTTTGGTCTGTAGCTGATATGAAAGCTGAAGAGCAGCCAAGGCAAGGGAGGAGACTATGGAGAGAGGGAAAAGAGGAAGGGGGTTAAGGAGAGGGGATGCGGGTGGTTAAATATGGCCAAAGAACATGACCACCATCAAAGTCATCGCCTGCGTGAAATCGGCACTTTGTGCAATGGCTATGCATCTATGAAAAACATCGATGACTCAGGGAGAACCTTTGTGGTTCATAATACAACATCCTAACACAGCAAATGGAGGATAATGTTGGAGGTGTTTTCTGACTTATTTATTATTTATATCATTTTTCTTAATTAAAATGTGTTTCATTAGAAAATCCATGTAGGTACACGTAAGAATCAGTGGGCAGATTTTTTAAAAGACGTTTTAGATTTGTTTGTTCTATTTTATGCATTTAGTTGTTTTGTATGCATACATGGATGTCACCATGCAAGTACCCCGTGCCCGCAGAAGCCAGAAGAGAGCATCAGATCCCTGGAACTAGAGTTAGAGACAGTTGTGAGCCACTGTGCTGAGAACTAGTGCTTTTAAGTTAAACGCCATCTCCCCAGCCCATACAGACACATTTTGACAGATGGACTACCTTAGTAACAGCTTCTATGAGTCTTGGTGCACTAGAACTGCCCAGATGTCTCCTGTAAGATTACCAACACGCCTTTCACAGGCCTATTTTTATCTGTTGGCCCCCAGGCCTTTTAAGATGGGTGCCATCTATTGAGAAATGACTGCTGTGTGGGTAGTCTTCCAAGATGCCAAAGACCAGGTACTGAGTCATCAGAAGTGCTAACCTACAAGTCCATTTCTGATTGGCTGAATCCAAAGCTCGGTAGGGGTAGGTCCCAGAGAGCTATGCCTTAGTGAGCTGAATCCACAGAGCAGGTGGCAATGTGTGTTAAGGTGGGCTGATTCTCTACAGTTGTATTTCCGGGGTCTCCCATACTGACTTCATTATTGTGTCAGCTCATATTTGAAGCCACTTTATCCATCTATGATTGATAGATGGGAGCTATATGTACTCAAGGTGTGCTAGTGGATCTGGTTTGGAAGTGAATGTATGATCATTACCACAGTCTATACCTGTCTTAGTTACTTATCTATTGCTGAGAAAAGATACCATGGCCAAGGCAACTTATGAAGAAAAAGTTTATTGGGGACTTACAGTTTCAGAGGGTGTGTCCATGAACATCCTGGGGAGAGCATGGAATCAGGCAGGCTTGCATAATCTTGGAACTAGAGCTGAAAGTTCTCATACTGAGACAACAACCATGAAGGGAAAGAGGCTGACTGAGAAAGGCATGGTTATTTTAAACCTCAAAGCCCACCCCCAGCGACACACCTCCACCACCAAGGCCACACCTCCTAGTCCTTCCCAAACAGTCTCACCAACTAAGAACCAAGCATTCAAATATATGAGTCTATGAGGGAAACCATTTTCATTCATTATGGTACCACGGAACCACCATAGACACGCTCATCACCTCCAAGAGTTTCCTTCTTCCTGAAGCAACGGTTATTAATACATTTCTGATGACAATCGTAAGGCATGTTGGAGTTAGAATTCTGTGTCTTTGGGAGTAATAACCCAGCTGGTTATTTACAAAATCACACAGCCTCTTAACAAGTCATCCCGGGTCCTGTCAGCTAATAAGTTCCTTTGGCAACGGTAGTGAGATCTTTGACAACACGGCATAGCAGACCCTTTCTTTGCTTTGCTTGCATGCTCTCCACAAGTCCTGGCTGTTGCAGAGATAGCTGAGGGAGCTCCTTCGGATGAGCCCTGAGGCTTGAATTTACAGCCTTTCTTTACTCTTGTCAGTCTGCAGATGCGGCAAAGCTTGCTGGGTCATAAGAGGACACTGCAGGAAACACTGCAAGTCCGGCGAGTGGGTGAAAAAGCCATGCAGCAATGGGGACTTCTGCTGTGCTGCAAGCAAGCCGGACCCTCTGCCACAGGCACCCAAAATGGCATTTAGTCCTAATTTCAGAGGACACACCAGAAGGCGCCAGTAGTGGTCTTCAAGAGCAATAAATAATAAGTTAGAATTAAGCTGAAAATAATTTGCTCCTCTGCAGAGCAGGCGGCGCCAGCTCAAGTATCTCCCAAGTGTCCATTAAACCCGTGACTTCCTCTCTGCCGTCTCTCATTTCTGTTCTCACGGGGCTGCCGGCACACATTGAGTTTGACAAAACACGGAACCAACCCGTGCTAAACATTCCAATGGTTAGATGGGGAAACCGGAAACTTTCAGCACTCCGTGGAAGCTTCCTCAGATATAAATACCAAATGGTTTCCCTCAAGACAAACAGTTTTCCATTGCTTTTGGGCCTACTGGCTGACGTCCTATGTCTGTGGCTCCTTGTTCTCCATCCAAGTGCCTGCCTTCAAAAGGGCGATAGGGAAGCCACTGTGGGCGCGTGTGTTAAATTGCCTTCTAGTTTAATGTAAGTAACATGTTGGTGAGTTTTTGGTTGTCATGTTACCCACAGCTACCAGGACCCTAAGAGCTCTTTTTGAAACCTGGAAAATACCGTTAATTTGCCCATCCTTTGTACCACTAGCTTGCCTTTCATCTTAAACTTCAGTTTGGTGTCCTTCCCGAGTGACATGGGCTACGGTATGGCCCCAGGAGACCTTCTGCCTACACTGCTGAAGAAGAAGAGCGGGGGAACACCTCAGGGGCAGGACTCTGGCCTAGCCTGTGTGAGACTCTCTGCTCAGTCCTCTCTCTCTCTCTCTCTCTCTCTCTCTCTCTCTCTCTCTCTCTCTCTCTGTGTGTGTGTGTGTGTGTGAGAGAGAGAGAGAGAGACAGAGACAGAGACAGAGAGAGACAGAGAGACAGAGACAGAGAGAGAGACAGAGAGAGAGAAGACAGAGATAGAAACGGAGATGGAAACAGAAACAGAGAATGTGCTAGAAGATCATACAAATACAAATGCCCTTCATTCTCTTAATAAATGACTCAGGAAAACTAGAGGTAGGTACAGTGTAGATGTAATGTAAGACACAGTCTGTATAGACATTCATACAGATTCCTAGGCGTGGAATTTGACCTTTGCCTCCCATCACCTCCAATGATCAACTCTGCACAGATAAAGCATCAACTTGAAACCATAAAATACCTGCAAGAAAGCGTGGTGGGAAGCCATGAGTACTAGTCTAAGACGTACTACTCTAAAGTTTACTCAGAATATCAGGAAACTGAAGCAAGGATAGGCAGAGGGGATTCCATTAAACTCGAGTGCTTCTGAGCAACAAAGGGGACAGCCAGAAGCCCAAGGTGACGAGCCGCAGACAGAGAGGAGGCATTTGCATTGTGTACAGAGGAGGGAGACCAGGTCTCAGCATGTGAAAATCTATTAGAATGGGTCTCAAGAGAACAGCTATCAATTTCCAAGGCTGATCTTAGGTCAGGCTGTCGTGAGGAAAGCTCTCAGGCGAACTGGCCAGCTTCTGGACCATAAAGATTCCAAATTCTCTATTTCATTTGATTCCACATACCTGTTGAGTATCCGGGTCTTATCCTTCATCAAAGCTCGGTTTTCATGTGATAAACCTGAGTTGTGTTAAGCTTATGTTGAAGTTGTACAAACAGCAGAATTAAAAGTCTAATGCTTTATGGACTGATCCAGCTCCAAATCCCACCAGACTGCACGACTAAATCTGAAGTCTGGTAGCGGGAGAGATGGTGCAGTGGTTAGGAGCACTGCTGCTCTTTGAAGAGACCACAGCCCCCAGAACCTGTGTCAGGCAGTCACCATGCCCTGGAACGTCAGCTCCAGATCTCACGCCCTCTTCTGGCTTCCTCGGGTACTGCACGCTTGTATACAAACCCACACACAGACACCCACACATACAGGTAATAAGTAAAAATAAAAAGTCTTTTCATTAAATCTCGAGTCTGATTTTAACAAGGGTGGCCCACGAAGTTACAGGAAATAAAAGAAGACGTTCCTAATCCTCCCGAGCGCTCCGCGGGAGACTCCAGCCCCAATCTCCAGCGTGTTCTGTGGACTCCACCGAATTCAGATAGCATCTCTGCGTAGTCTCTGTCTGTGGTCACCTTTTCCCACTATAACTACTGAGGTGGCTGGATTTGGTTTGGACTCCAAGCATTTGTTTCTGTAATTTAATCTCAAGCCACCAAGGTCGCAATTGAATTAACTATAATGTCACTGACTGCAAGGAATTACCTACTTACTACGCTTCTGCTGGCAGGAAATGCAGCACCATCTTCAAAACCAAGACCAACATGAATCCAGCCTCCACCTCCACACCTTAATAGGTAAATATGGGCCATAATGGAAGTGACTAATGGATTGTGGGACTAGGCTACCTTGAAGGGTAGACCAGTTATCTGTGTCCAAAAGGCATATCTCGTTGCTGGGGTCTCTGCAGATAATGCCCAGAACTCCAGTGTCCCCATGGTACCCACATCAACAGTAACATCCAAGGTTGTTACTCTGGAAGCCTTTGGCAGGGAGTGTCCTTGGCATTAGTGGGTAGTTTCGTTTGGTTGTCTACTGGAACCACACCATACATTGAATTCCCCACACTCTATGGCAAATCAGCTCTGTTATCAACTCATTTTCTCTGTCGGAACAGAGATTAGCACTTCGGTTTCTATACGGACATGTGTTCGTTTTGTTTCTATAAGCCTTTGCTGAGCTGATGCTTGGTGCCTCAGGGGACTTTGTGCCTACCTATGGTAACTTCACGGTCTGATGTAGAGAGATATTGTTAAGGAGAGATTAGAGGTTGGTGCTAAGACAAGGTTTCTTTGTGTAGTCCTGGCTGTCGTAGAACTCACTTTTGTAGAACAGCCTGGCCTCGAACTCAGAGATCCACCTGCCTCTGCCTCCAGAGAACTAGGACTAAAGGCATGTACTACCACCACCTGGCTGGAGGAGAGATCTTGAGAGCAGGCTTAGTCTAGAGTGAGGGGGACTGTGGGCAAGGGGGAGAGCCCTGCCAAGAGGCCTGGAGAAGCTAAGGATGAAGTCCTAATGTGAGGTCCCCCTCCCTGAACTCCCAAACATGTCCTCCAGGCTTATGGCTTACAAACTTTGCCTGTGCTCTCAGGGACCGTTTCAGATCTCAGGCCACATGCCAGCCAACAGGCTGATGTTTTGCTTGGGTACGCTTTTACATCTCTCTCTGGCTCAGTGCACATCCCTCTGCCCACACTGCAGAAAGGCCAATAAAAGTCTTGGTCAGGTTCGCATTGTGCCTGTGTTCTGATCCCCGGATCTATGTCCTACCTCCCGAGAAGCATGAGGCTTCTGCTGCTGGCTCTTCCTGTCCTCGCTCTTCTACCCCAAGTGATCCCAGGTAACAGAACCATGGGAAATGACCAAAATGAAGGTCTGGTGGGCCCTGGACTGTGTGTGGCTATTCTCCCTAACACAACCAGCGCCATTTTTCTCACTGAAACTGTGTCTCTCGCAAGGGCAGGACAGAGATAGGTCACATAATCCTCAAACAGTTCAAACAGCCAGAGGGCTCCTTTGCTCCACGTTCCCACCTGACGAGCAAGGTTGGCCTTTCCTCCAGGTCTGCTCTCTCCGGCTCGTGCAGCTCCTGAGAACATCCCCCAAAGTCCACAGCCCAGTGGCATCTTGGCTTTTTAAAAGTCTTGCTGCTGCTCTCAAGGGGATCCTTTGTCTCCTCGTGTTCTGGGATTTGTCAAATGACAGAGCTGGCTTTTTTTTTTTTCCTCCCTTGGACTCTGAAAGTCTAGGGCTTGAAAACCAATCGCTTTTCAAAGGCCACCCGAAGGCTTGGCCCAAACCCTCATGCTCTCGTTCCAGAAAACCTGCCTCCTCAGAGAACTCAATTAGAGTCCTGAGGTGGATTTCTTTTCTATAGAGTTGTTTACATCTATTCATTTATTTATTTTTACTTGGGGGGGGGAGGAGAGCACATGCGTGTGTGCCACAGCGCAGGCACAGAGATGAGAGGAGAAGACTGGGTGTGTCCGTCCTCTCCCTCCATTGCAAGGGTCTTAGGGCCAACTCGGCTCTCCCAGGCTAAACGAGTGCCAAGGAGCCGGCTCATCAGCCCCAGGAGAGTTCCTTGATATGAGTAGCTTGACACAGGTCTGGGGAGCTTTGTCGTGACTGTCCCGATGCCTTATAAGTAACAGGTTTACTTTCATTGATGAGTGATCGATCACACTTCAAGAAAAGCTAAACCTGGGCGGGGGTGGGGGTGGGGGAGTCAGGAACATCTATTTGGAGAAGTAACGTATCGTCTGGCTGCAGCTAGGATGGCGTCGGCGGCATCTAGCAACAGTAACATAAAATATCGCTCTCTTCCTTTGATGGTTTAGACTATGGTGCTGAGAAAAGATGCTTGAAAAAATTAGGGCACTGCCGGAAAAACTGCAAAGAGCAAGAAATGACCCAGGAAACGTGCAAATATTTCCGGGTCTGCTGCGTGCCGGACACCAACAGCTACAGGCAAAGAACTGCTATCACTTGGGGCACGGAGGAACCTTCTACCGTAGAGTACGACCTGTCCTCAGACATCGCGAATTTTGTTAACACAGTATAGTTGATGGAGCGATAAATAAATAAATAAATAAATAAATAAATAAATAAATCCTGAGAGGTGTCTGGAGAGCCCTGAAGTTTATGATAGTTTCTGACTTATCAGATGTCACTCACTCATGTCCCAAGAATGATGGACTATGTCACACATAGAAAGCACTGAGACACCTGTGATGCATAGCCACCCACCATGACTGTGTAATTCTAGATAAAACCTACTGTGGAAAGCATCACCATGTTTCCAGTGGAAAAGTCTTCTGTGCCCTTGAACTGTCAGTCATCACTGTGAACACTGTCTTCCTTATTTGCTGGTGATCTGTGTGTGGGGGTGGGGTGGGGGGGTGTTGAGGCACTTGAGGAAGAATTTATTTCCACACTGGCATTTCTCTCTGTCCTACTGTCTTTCAGACGAGAATTTTGGGGAATTCTGTTAGTTTCTTGTGTTAGTTTCCCTTCAGATGAAAGCCTAAGTGGGCAAAATAAAAATCCTAAATCTTAGTATGAATGATACTGACTACTAGAATGTAAAACCTTACTTCGGGGACTGGAGAAATGGGGCTCAAGTGCTCTTAACCCCTCTGACCCCTAGCTAAGGCCTTTTCACAACTATCTTCACTGAGAAGGTCAGACTTATATTCTTCCTGAAACGTAGGTCTGGAGCGGGCACATTCCCACACCATTGGCCCTGTTGTATGACAGGACATGGGGTCGCATTGAAGGGAAGAAAAAAAATTCAAAGGATAACCTGTCACTCAATGTGACTTTCCTTAAAGTAGGCGTGCCATACCGGGCAGACATGGGGCCTGTGAGGAGAGCAAAGGGTCTCATAGCAATGGGGGATTGAGTTGGTTACAGAGGTGGGAATGGGTTGGTGATAGTGTGTGCACGGGGGTGGGGGGGGTGGAGGTGGAACTCAGAGCATACTGATATGGCATTGCAAAGCATAATGTCACCAGGACTATTAGCTTTCAGAGGTGAGCTTGTTCAAGGAACTTCCCACTGAGCACTGAGAAAACTTGAAGTAAATACTCAAGGTATTTACTTGCTATCATAGCTGTAGAACCAGTGACCTTTTCCTAGAGAAGTAGAGAGGATTTTAATTCTCCAAAGAGAGAGTAACCCCAGAGGACTGCAAAGGACCAGATAACGGAAAGAGGAATTCCCTAGATAACAGAGAAGAAAAAAAAAAATAATAAAAGAAGCTCTAAATTCAGGAGGAAAACCCAAGCAAGAGAGAAGTCAGAGAGAGCAAGCTTAGAGCTCTGAGGGAGGCAGCGGTGGTGGAAGTGCCACCAAGAGGCCGACTTCTGAAACTCCCAAAGAGATATTCTAGCGGTGGTTGGACCACAGCCAGCTCCCTAGAACGAGCTACGCCAAAGCCAAGTTGTGCAGTCAGAGAAGTAGAGAAAGATTCAGTCTTGGGCTGCTACTCTCTTATTGACAGTAGCTAGAATCAAAGAGAAAGAAACAAGATATTAGTGGGAAGTAAGACATTAAAAGTAAATATTAGCTAATAGTGGTGGCGCACACCTTTGGTCTTAGCACTTGAGAGGCAGAGGCAGGCAGATCTCTATGAGTTCAAGGCCAGTCCAGTCTACAGAGAGAGTTCCAGGACACCCAAGGCTACACAGAGAAACCCTGTCTCAGAAAAAAAAGGGGGGTGAGTAAATATTATGCCAGGGGGTGGCTCATCGGGCAAAGGGACTTTCACTGCAAGCCTGCGGACCTGAGTTTCAATCCCCAGACCTTACAGAAAGGCAGAAGGAAAGAACCAATCATACGGGGCTGTCCTCTGAGCTCTACAGAAGCACGATGGGCCACCCTTATGTGGCCCTCCAGGATCAAGGAGAGACCTGCCTCAAAGGAATAAGGTGGACGGCAATAGAGAAGGCCAGGCAGCGCCCTCCTCTGGCCACCAAGCAGACATGCAGGCACACCTGCATCACACACACACACACACACACACACACACACACACACACAGCTAGAATGAGTTGTTTGTAGACTGGGGGGGGCATTGAGGGAGGCACCATGTGAGGGTGACTGGGAGGAGAGGGGCTTTCGATCAGGATGTAAAGTGAATAAATAAATAACTTAATGGAAAAAATTCAAAAGTAGGAGGAGCATAAATAAACATTCCATCATCAGAAAACTAGCTACTGCCAGAAGCAGGGAAAAAAAGAATGGATTGTTTTAAAAATAGAGTTCTTTTAGCAAGGAGGTGATGGCTCAAACCTTTAATTCCAGCTTTTTGGAGGTAAAGGCAGGCAGATCTCTACGAGTTTGAAACCAACCTGGAACAGAGTGAGTTCCAGAACAGTCAGGGCTACACAGACAAATTTTGTCTCTTTTGGAGAAGGAGGAGAAGGAGAAGGAGAAGGAGAAGGAGAAGAAAGAAAGAAAGAAAGAGAAAGAAAGAAAGAAAGAAAGAAAGAAAGAAAGAAAGGTTTTATATATATTATATACATATATAATATATATATTAAAGTTCTCTAAAATTTTAGGAATTAAAAGACCTTAGCAATTATGGAGAAGGGAATGCATTATTCAAATTTCCTCTGCAGTAACCACCAAGCCAATCTCATGGGCAGACAGTTTCCTCTAAGTCTAACAGCTCTTCCCAGTTTAACCAACTATCTCTTCCAGACTACACAACTGTCCCGTCCCTCCTGCTCTGGTGCCTCCCTGGGTGCTACACGGCACAGACAGTCACAGCTCATCCAAAATCCTTAACTCTCCTCCCTGGTCTCCACAGCACTCTCTCACCTCCAGTGCCTGGTCAGGTTCCTCTCTGAAAGTCACTCAGGAGCCCAGACCCTTCTCCCACACGGTGGCATCCAGAATGGGACAGACTCCTCACCACGCAAAACCCAGTCTCCTGCTGTATCTCCAGTGGAGAAAAAACAAGCAAGCGTCGTCAGATGCACACATTTAATGAGGAAGTGGACAGCAGGACGGCTTCCCTGGAAGTCTGTCCATGGCGGGTAGACCGGCTCTCACGGTAGTCTTGGCCAGTGTTTCTCATAAGACCAGTTCGTGTTGTCATCTGTGCCCGTGAGGCTGATCCTCACGTAGGACTGGAGGCAGCACATCTGATACGTTCTGCAGTAGAAGTAGGCCTGCTCGCCCTTTTTGCAGGTAGACCTACAGAATCCTCTGTTACCCATGCACTGAAGGATAGGATTTTTGCCTGACAAAAACAAAATAAAAAATAAAAAAATAAAGAATGATAATTAATTTCAGTTTACCGGTGACATAGATTGGGGAGTTGAGAGGATACGAAAAATCCTAAAGGGTCATAGCAAGTGCCACAGTCAAGAGGGACAGAGTCAGCGTCTTGTCCTGCTACGGGCAGGTCAAGGCTCTGAACATTAGCATGACAAAGACAGCCAGGTAAGAGCACAAAAACCTAGGGGGATGGTGAGGACAAAAGAGAGGGCCCAGAAGTGAACCCACAGCTAGATCTGCATCAGTCACCTGAACAAAGGTCCTTTCCAAACAGGTAGATACCTGAAAGGTCATGCAACACTTCCAGGGCCACCAGGCCCCACAGTGCTACTGAACACACGAGAGAGAATGCCCCTCCCAACTAGGGTGGTCTCCAAGGACACAGACTGTGGAGCTGGACCCTCCAAGCACACTGCGGCAGTGAGAAGCCACCTCCCCCTCCTGCCTCCATGTCAGGGCGCAGGCCAGAATCTTACAATACACTAAATGCCCAGGTCTCAGTCGAAAATCACTCACTGGAACCCGACAGTCACATGTCAAAATAAAAAATGATAAGCTACCCAGCTTTGGGTCCCTTCTTGTTCAGAGCATCAGCGTTCATCTCTCCTCATTCTGACTGTGATCATGGATGCACAGAATGGGTTGTTTAACCTTTCCTATATTTAGGAACATTTTTGTTCCCATTTGTGTGTGTGTGTGTGTGTGTGTGTGTGTGTGTGTGTATACATATGGCGGTCAGATCTCAACCTTGGGTGTTGTTCTCAGAAACAGTCTACCTTGTTTTTTGGAGTCAGGGTCTCTCAGTGGAACCTGACCTGGGTCATTTGGGCTGGCGTGCTTGGCAGGAACCCTGGGATCCTCCCGTCTCTGTTCCTCCAATGCTGACAGGCTCTCTCCAGCACGTGCAGTTTTGTGTGAACCCAAGCCCTTAAACCTGCACAGCAAGCACGCAGTCTTACCACTGAACCATCTCTCCAGCCCACAAATCGACCTCACTAAAATGTTCTGGTCAAAGCCATGAGCTTGGGGCTGGAGAGATGGCTCAATGGTTAAGAGCTCTGACTGTTCTTCCAGAGGTCCTGAGTTCAATTCCCAGCAACCACATGGTAGCTCACAGACATCTGTAATGGGATCCGCTGCCCTCTTCTGATGAGTCTGAAGACAGCTACAGTGTACTCATACAAATAAGTCTTTTAAACAAAACAAAACAGATCAACACAACATGAGCTTGTAAAAAATAATAAAATAAAATAAAAATTGAAAAATAAAATAAATTAAAAAATTTAAAAAAACCAAACCAAACCATGAGCTTGGGGGCTGGAGGCATGGCTCAGTGGGTAAGAGCGTTTGCTGTTCTTGCAGAGGAGCTGGGTTCAGTTCCCAGCACTCACATAATGGCTCATAACCACCCCTCATTCCAGCTCTAGAGGACCAGTTCTGCTTTCTGAACCCTCTGACCAGCTAGCATATGCATGGTACACGTACACACTTGCAGGCCAAACACTCAGACACAAAACATAACATTTTAAAAAGGAGCTCCAGGTTCAATGAAAAACCCTGTCTCAAGCAAATAATGTGGAGGGTCTGGAGAGATGTTTCAGGGGTTAGAGCAGAGGAGCCCCCAGCACCCACATGATAGCTCCCAACCACCTCTAATGTGATCTGATGCCCTCTTCTGGTACACAGGTGTATATGCAGATAGCGCACTCATATACATAAAATACATTTTAAAATATGTGGAACTGATAAAGACATCTGACATGCCAACTTCAGGGTGAGCACACGCATCTACATTTACTACACACACACACACACACACACACACACACACACACACAGAATGGCAGTTTGTAAAACAAACCAGATCTTAGTTTGGAGGAGGAAAATCATCCTACAAAGATCAGATTAAAATCTTGGGAAAGAACACAGACGAAGGCCCTTACATCATATGTCTGGATACTTAAAAGAGTCTAATGAAGCCAGCAGGAGATAAGTAAAACATATCCTATGTTCTTTAGTGAAACAGCGCTCTGGGACGACCCAGTTGGGATCCATCATTCTTGGACTCCTCAGAATTCTGTAGAAACATGGCAGCTGCAGGGCAGCTGGCCACTGTCAACCCAGCACTCCTCCTGCACACCCTAAGACCTGATCCACGGAGGAGTCGCTCATGAGGACATACGGTCCACGCTCCAGCATGGCTCCTGAAATCAGAATGCGATTGACTCTATTCCCCCTGCCTAGAGGTACATTCCAGAAAGTCCTATAGCCGAACCTCAGCACCAGGCCCCACTTCGAAGCACAAACCCGAAGGCAGGGTGGGCACCTCTGGACCAGTATCTTCTCACCCTGTGGGGAGGAACTTAGAGGAAGCCCAGAGTTGAGGCAGGGTGGTGGTGGTGGTGGTGGTGGTGGTTACTTTTTCTGGAACATTCTTGTCCTATATCATAATGAATTCTGTCTTGATGGCCTGTGCCATGCTTCTGGAGTCCCCCAGGCCCTTGACCTCATCATTAATGGCAAACAGGGGTGAACAACTCTGCTGTATGACTGAGGCCCCGAGACCAAGGTTTGAAGGCACCCAGCCTCACAGGTTCCTCATTGGGATCCTTACATTCCTGGTTTCTAACCTCACCCATGTTACTCATCCAGATGAGGTAGACTTCTGTCCCTTGCCATCCCCTGCCACAGTCAGGGAAGAGCCGAGACATTTGTTCACCATAGGCTTGCAGGAGCTGTCATGACAGCCACCAGTGGTGTTTGCTGGCCACCTGGACCCCACGCCCCGAGCCCGTTACGTTCTCATTGCAACCCTGAGCTGCTGCATGGTGCCGTTGTTCAGCTTTTCCAGAACGAGGCGCTGGAGTTCTGAGGTTCTGACGCAGGGTCCATCAGAGACAAGAGGCAGAACTGAGATTGATCAATTCAGAGAGAGAGAGAGAGAGAGAGAGAGAGAGAGAGAGAGAGAGGGGGAGGGAGGGAGAGAGAGCTCAAAACGAAGAGTGAGCCACTTCAACTAGGACTAAGTTGCAGGTGCTTTTCATATTTGGAAACTTTCTGGCCCCTGGGGCTATGAGGCTATGAGCCCTTGAACATTAGAAGATATTTCAGCCAATGGCCCTAGAAATCCAAAGATTCAGGGTCCACTCAGCCCCTGCCCACCCTTGACCCATTCTCTCCAAAGATGAACGGGCAGTCTAGGCATCTGAGGTTCCGCTCCTTTAAGTCTGTGGCTCCACACCCCCAGCACCTTTCCCATGCTCCCTCGGTTTATGTACGTCTCAAGAGGTGAGGCTGGGGCACCTGCCAGCATCTTCAACACTGTGCTCCTCACCCTATGGCCAAGATCCTGTCCTGACAGCTTCTCTCTTCTGCCTCCACCCTCACATCTTCCCACCCCAGTGAATTAGGACTGACAGCCACAAAACATGATTCTGTGAGTTTTAATGTGGTGTGGGGACTAAAGGACGAGAAGCCGTGTCCCTCTACCCACAGCAGGGTCTTTTCTTTTTCTTTCTTTCTTTTTTTTTTTTTTTTTACAATTTTTGTGGACATCATAGGAGTGGCCCAGCCAAGGACTCCATCAGTGGCCATAGCAGGGAGTGTTAAAGAACATCCAGGGGCACCGCAGTGTTGGCGATCTTGGCAGCGTATGGCACTGTCTTCACCATCCCTGCATGCCACCGGCGGTGTCTGTCCTCCCAACACGCATCTTTGGGGCACGGGAACAATGGTTGGGCGTGAGTTAGCATTGCTCAAGTGGCAGACAAGGAACAGCAGAGGACAGGGCGGGGCAGGGGGGAACAGCCACACAGTTGGGTGAGCAGTGCCCACCCCAGTCCCAGGAGAGGTGAGTGGGCTCGAGAGGGAGGCCAGAGGGGACTGTCACTCTTGGAAACTTTCAGGAAATATCCCCCTCCAATATTTGGTTTCTCCCCACCAATCATCCTGCCCTGCAACTTCTCAGTATGTCCTCCAGAATAAATGTGTGTTGGTGAGGGTCCTGCCTAGTGGAGCCCGGCTACAATGGGAAAGGGACCGCGCCCATCTGTTTCAACTGTGGACAGAGGAGACCCCATCACATTACAAACACGACTGGTGACAGGAGCCAGCAAGCCTCACTCCAACCACAAGCCAGTGTGTAATCCTCCATGATCTCTTACTCACCAAGGTAAAACTCAAGACCCAGTCAGCCTCCTGCCTCGGCAAACTCAAAGATCTCTGAGGCCTCACTCCAAGTCAAACCCAAATCCAATCAAGTCACCAGCCAGGACCCAGCAGCTGCCCACCCACCCCACCCCCAGCTGAATCAAAGCACCCCACACTCCAGAACTCACCCCAACTCTCAGAGCAAGTCCAGCAGCGACACCACTCAAGCCAAGCATCTCCATCTTGTACTGTGTTGTCAGGAAAACCAGGCCCTCACCTTCAGTTCATGCTCCACTTTCTCTGTGACCCCAGGCCCTGGGTGCCCCCTCCTCAGGAATCACCCCTAGTCAAGTCCCCACCAGAACACAATCCTGCACCCCCAGTGCTCTTCTAAGTTCCCACCAGAATGCCACTCTTGCCCCCAAGGTACCAGACACCCCACAAACATCTCTTATACACCCACTAAGCAAAAAATATTTTGAGAGACAGATGCATACAGACAGACAGACAGACAGACAGAGGAGCAGCATGCATGACAGGATCTTGGGGTACCCTTCAAAGCTGCATGAACTGGGGAGAGACTTGGGGTCACTCCTATGAAAGTAAAGGAAAGAAATCCAGAGACAGGATCCCAGATCCCCAAAGAACCCACATTACCTGACACCACCAGTTCCGTTGCCACAAATATGGCAAGAAACAGGAGAGCCAGCTTCATGGTGGCGCCACCCGGGGTGAAGGTGATAACTGGGCTCCGGGGGATGGGATCCGCGCTCATTCGCTGAGGTGGGGCTGTGGGCGGTGACTTAGAACAGGGGGGAGTTGGTACAAGGTCAAACAGACTGAACAGCAGTGTGAGTGGCGGATATCTCCGCACAGAATGAGAGTGTAGGAGCGGCTGGCGCCCGTGCCACACGTGACCTCCATCCGAGGAAGGGCAAGAGTAAACTAAATCTGGTTGGACTTCTGAGACCCATGTTAATTAACACAGGAATACGAGTCACGGAACGGTTAAGTTTTTAGTGTTGTTCAGTCTTAGCTTTCTTCCCTTGGTTTCCGACACGCAGGTGTATGTCTCACGAACTCTTGAATCTTCCGGTACGTTCCACACCAAGGCCTCCAGTCTTCCTGGGACCACTGTGCCACACTGCCTGTCTTATCAGGTGTCTCTCACGGGTGCCGGGCTTACTGAACTACAGTAAGTTCTCTTGCAGCCGTCACTGGTTCACCTGAGACTTTCGTATTTATCATACATATTTTGTCTTCGTTTCTGTCTCTGAGATGTGGGGAGCTTGGCATGACTGTGCCCTTCGGAGGATCGTGGGCTAGAAGCTCCTCAGTGTAGGGAGGTGGTGGAGCCTGCAACAGGGAGGGCCGCCGGGCAGGTGGCTCAGGGGGTAAAGTATTTGCTGTTTACATGTGAAGACTTGAGTTTGGGTCCCCAGCATTCACAAAAAAGCCAGGCTCGGTGGCACACTCTGTAATCCAGGAGCCGGGAAGCCAAGACACAGGGACCCTTAGCTCTCTGGCCAGGCAATCTAGGCAATTCACTGTGGCCCAGGTTCAGAAAGAGACCTTATCTTAAAAATTAGGTGGCGAGCAAATACACACACACACACACACACACACACACGCACGCACGCACGCACGCACGCACGCACGCACGCACACGCACACGCACACGCACACGCACACACCAAGGCAGGGCCTAGTGGAAGGTAGTAAAGTCTCGGGAGTTCACAGTTGGAAGCTGTGAGGGACTCCGCTTCCACCCCAAGCAAGTGGGTTGCTGTAGCAAGAGTGAGCTTGACCTCTGGTGGCTTCCGGCTTCCTGCGGTGCCTCGGGATGGCCAACCTCCACGAGGCCCCAGGAGAGGTGTGACAGATGAGGATGGCTAATCAAGAAACATCTGCCTCCCAAACTGATTTCAGTGAATCTCTGTTCTTCATGGAGTATACAGCCTTGGATGTTTAGTAATGTATAACGGTTTCACAAAACAGACTATTACAGCTTATCACACTAGTACAGAATTCTGCCTGCCGCATTAACATACTAATGCAGCGATTTTACCAGGTACTGCTCCCAAACAATGATTCCAAAGCACAGACAATTTTCTTTTCACTTCTGTGCATGGATAAGTGCACAGTTTCAAAGTCAGCAGAGAGCAGGGATCCATCCACATCTCCATGGGCGGTCGTACCTGCTGAGCTGGGAGTGGGGGTGGAGTGTGTGTGTGTGTGTGTGTGTGTGTGTGTGTGTGTTGTGTGTGTGTGGCGTGTGTATGTGTGTGTGGTATGTGTGTGTGGCATGTGTGTGTGGTGTGTGTATGTGTGGTGTGTGTGTGTGTGTGTGTGTGTGTGTGTGAAGTATTATTCCATTTCTTTGAAGGATGCCTTCAGAAGTGGCACACACTCTTTTCAGTCCGCTGCCCAGGACCCATTCCCACCAAAGCCAGCTCCAGGATACGCTGGGAATATTTTCCTTTATTCTGGGCAATAGCAGCTTGCTAAAAGCCAGGATCTGACTCACTAAAAAGACAGGCACTGAGGAGAATTAGTGATATTTGGGACCTGGCTTTATATACAGAATAATATTTAACAAACATTTGCAGACTTAATAAATAATAGCTACTAGTCCATTTAGTAAATGATTATTATAACTTGAATTTTTAAAACTGCTTTTTTAATGATGGTTTTTAAATACTTTAACCTGTCTTCTAGCCCAACCACCCACCAAAGCAGTGGGAAAGAGAAGATACGGGGGAATTAGAGCTATCTAGAAAGGTTCTTTAGAGCAACTCCCATCTGTGCTGTCTGGAAATGGGCAGTTCAGTTAACAGGTCAGCAGCAGCTTGGTCCACTCGCGAACACTTCATGGCTACATCAGCCGTCCAGTTCAGTAGAGTCGAGATAGCAACAGCGGTGACCCGACCTAGCAGAGACAGCCAGGCCTCAGCCTCAGCTCAAGTTAGCAGGAGGGAACAGGAGGAGCACCAGGAGAAGTTCTCAGCTGTGCCTCTCTCAGGGAAGCAAAGATCAGAGAAGATGTGAGACATCCCCACCCCCAACCCTGCCCCAAGTGTTGTGCAGCTAGCTCTATAAGTAAGCCCAACTCAGAGTCCTGCATGGTCTATCGAGTCCTATTTATACCCTCCAAGGATCACACGTCCTCCATGGGTCTTGCCTTAGCTCATGTGTCCGTCCTAGCTGACGTCACTCTGTCAATCAGTCTGAGTCCGTGGAAGAGGCAAGAACTGCAGGGTACAGAGCTAAACAAAGAATTTTCACCTGAAGAACTTTGGATGACTGAGAAGCACCTTAAGAAATGTTCAACATTATTAGTCATTAGGGAAATGCAAATCAAAACAACCCTGAGATTTCACCTCACATCAGTCAGAATGGCTAAGATTAAAAACTCAGGAGACAGCAGATGTTGGCGAGGATGTGGAGAAGGAGGAACACTCCTCCACTGCTGGTGGGATTGCAAGCTGGTACAACCACTCTGGAAATCAGTCTGGTGGTTCCTCAGAAAACTGGGCACAACACTTCCGGAGGACCCTGCTATACCACTCCTGGGCATATACCCAGAGGATTCCCCAGCATGTAATAAGGATACATGTTCCACTATGTTCATAGAAGCACTATTTATAATAGCCAGAAGCTGGAATGGGAGGAATGGATACAAAAAAATGTGCTACATATACACAATGGAGTACTATTCAACCATTAGAAACAATGAATTCATGAAATTCTTAGACAAATGGATGGAGTTGGAGAACACCTAAGTGAGGTAAGCCAGTCTCAGAACACTCATGGTATGCACTCACTGATAAGTGGATATTAGCCTAGAAACTTGGAATACCCAAGACACAATCCACATATCAAATGATGTCCAAGAAGAAAGAAAGAGTGGCCCCTGGTTCTGGAAAGGCACAGTGCAGCAGTGTAGGGGAATACCAGGACAGGGTAATGGGAAGGGGTGGATGGGGGAACAGGGGGAGGGAAGAGGGATTATGGGACTTTCGGGGAGGGGGGAGCCAGGAAAGGAGAAATCATTTGAAATGTAAATAAAGAATATATCTAATAAAAAAAAAGAAAGAAAAAAAGAAAAAAATCTGGGTTGTTAGCAGACTATGCCGTCCCCTTTGGGATGGGTCTTCCTGTGTCAATCAAGAGCATCCCACACTGATGCACCCACCGTCTCAGGCCAACTCGAAGTAGACAATTCCTCTTTGAAGATCTCTGGGTGGACACGCCTGAGAGGGCGTCCACTTGAAAGGGCTTCCTTATGCCTAGACCTCCCTAACCAAGACGGGGGTGGGGCAGGCAAGGAGCCGTCTTCTTGGCTACTCCTGAAACGAGTGCACACATACACAGCCCCCCCCATACACACACACAGTTTCAATTTCCCAATTAAAAACGGAAGCCCACTCAGAGCACAAGGCCTGACTTCTCTTTCAAAGGCCGAGCAGAGAAGTATTACGTTTGCATGGATGCCCACTCAAATAAGATAGAGAAAAATTATCAGGGAAACACTACCTTAAATTCTTGTAATGGTCTATTTATGCTTATTTTATATGTACGAGTGCTTTTGCTTGCATGCACGTAAGCACACCAGGTGTTTGTCTGGCACCAGAAGAGGTCAGAAGGCGGCAGCCAACGCCCTGGAACCGGAGTTGCGGAAGGTTGTGAGCTGGGGGGGGGGGGGGGCTGGGACTGGACTCCAGAAGAGCACAAAGCCATCTCTCCAGCCCCTATGTTAAGGTTTTGGCATGTCACCTTTGCACACTGTTGCCACACCACTTTGTCTTTAGTGAGAGAAGGTGTCATCTGGGATTGAAATCAGGCCACTATAGTGCCTAGTGCCTGGTATGCCAAGCGTCCTGGATTGTTGCCATGGCGCCCAGCATGCCAACAAAAAAAGAGTCGGCCTTGTCTAGGACTAGAGTATGATGAGACATGTGGTTAGGGAGGTGATGCTTTAGAAAGCATTAGCCCGGAAGTACTCCAAGAGGGAAAGTACCCCACGAGTCAGCGCTCTTGGTGTGTTTAGTCCAAAGCATCTCCTCCCTGTGTGCTAGGCCTAGTGTGGCAAAGGGAAACACTCCCCAGGGAGGGCAAAGCTGGGAACAACGCTCACTCAACATGTTTGGGCTCCTCTTCAGACTCCGTTTCTGACCATCTGGGAGTCCCTCTGTCCTTTGTGTGTTTGTAGAAAGGAGAATCATCTCCCACTGTAGAAGGTGCTGAAGACTCCAGCCTGGCGGCTGCACCCCTACAATCTCAGCACTCGGGGGACTGGGGCAGGTGGGTCTTTGTGAATTCAAGACCAGCCGGGTCTACACAGCGAGTTCCAGGACCCCCAGTGTCCTGAAGGCCGACTAACCATGGTCATTAACTCTCGGTGCTTGCCGCCCTGACTTCCCAGCCTGTTGGGTCCTCTCCTTCCCTGACGTGCCCCTGGCTCGCCTTCCTCAGCTGCATAGTTAAGACCCAGTGCGAGAGACCAACTGCACATCCTGGCATTAAGTTTGGACATTTCAAAACGTGGAAAGTCCAAGTCTCAGATTGCTTACTCAGAACCGGGTCCAAGGCCAGCCCCTTCTTTGTGTCTGGAATGGACACAGAGTAGCTGATGAGGCCCTGGTGGAAGGCGGCGGGAGGATGCTGCTGCCCTATCTGAGCGCCTCCCGGAGTTTATCACTTCCTTAAGCTCCTCTTCTTGTCACAGCGGCCTTCGGCTCCTTATCGTCCGCGTGGCTTCTGCCCTTCTGGAGGCTTCTCCATCCCTCCATCCTTCCTCTGTCTTCTTCCCCCAGAACCAGCTGCCGCCCTCCTGGGGGGGGGGGGACGGATCATGCCTTTGCTGTCCCAAGTGTGGAGTTTTCTAACTTCTCCCCATCAAAACTGCCCAGCCCGCTGCAAAATTGTAGTAACAGAGGAGATGAGAGGAACAGACAGGCAGCCCATATTCAGTTGCCTGTGGGACGAGGACGAAGTGTCACTCCCAAAGACCAGAGGAGAAAGATACGGACCCAAATCATCATGGTCAAATTAACGCAAGAAATTAATTAAAGCAAGCTCTTATTTTATTCATATACATGGGCTGCCCCTCCCTCAGGCAGGATTGAAGAGATCAACCTTGGACCTGAGGAAAACAAAGCTTTTATAGCACAGGGGTAGAAGGTTTCCAGATGGAGGATTTGGAGAGTAAAAATAGGTGGGTGGGGTAATGGGCGCAGAATTCAAGTATAGCGTTATTCGTTATCACCAAGGTCAGACCAGTTCAACTCTCTTCAGAGTTCTGCTCCTTTTGTCTCGGTATCAGCAACAAAGGAGGGACTGCTTGCTTAGGGTTTTATAGTGAGAAAACACGGAGCAGTAAACCCAGCCGAGCTGCAGTGCATATGGGACAGGACAGGGCATAAAATCTGCTAAAATGTGAATGTTCATTGGTGTACTTACTGTTTGTTTATGTGCACACCTGTGCTGCGGTTGGGCACAGAGTCAGATGTCAGCTTTGAAAAGCTGCTTCTCACCTCCTGCCCTAAGTGACCTGGGAATCAAACTCGGTCATCAGGATTGGCAAGTACACGTGGATTAAGATATTAGTGACGCTTACAGATAAACTAAACACATGTTACTTTATTGCATGGCCATGAGTCTTTGATGGCCCGAGATGGAACAGAACAGTTACAAGCTGTGGGTTTGGGCATCAAGTTGATAAGAAGTAAACTCGAGGTGGCTAATTTCGGCTTTTCAATGTGATTGGATTAAGAAAACACAGGGCACCAAGCCGGGCGTGGTGGCACACGCCTGTAATCCCAGCACTTGGGAGGCAGAGGCGGGCAGATTTCTGAGTTCAAGGCCAGCCTGGTCTACAGAGTGAGTTCCAGGACAGCCAGGACTACACAGAGAAACCCTGTCTCAAAAAACCAAAAAAAAAAAAAAAAAAAAAAAAAAAAAAAGAAGAAGAAAGAAAGAAAGAAAGAAAGAAAGAAAGAAAACACAGGGCATTTGTGAGGAGCGGTGGGTGTGTTTAGAAGGGCGTGCCCAGAGAGGCCCACTCCGGGTGTGAGTGGGGCCATTCTACGGCTTCGTCCTACTGAACTGAGGTGGTGGGGTCGGGGGCAAAGGTCAGCGCTCGCCCGGCACTGCTTGTGCTGTTTAACCAGCCTGCCTCACAGGCCTGCGTACACAGCACAGAGATGCCCGTTATTATCACGCTGCACAGCCTCTGTACACATGGTTTTACCTGACCATTAGACCCCGCTAACCCTGTAGTGACATGCTAAGGCACAGGGGAGATTAAAAGCTTGCACTGCCCTAATCCATAGTAGACCCAGCGTCCCTGTCCGTATATACTGCCCTTTACACACTATTTACATGTGTTTCCATTCCATCTGGTGTAGCAAGTAACACAGGGCTAGCCTGGAGTATATGAGGGATGGGGTTTGCACTTACCCAGTGGCTAAAGAGGTTAGTCGATTTTTCATGTAATTGATCATTTTTGCTCTTTCAGAATTCTTTATATACTCTGGGCACTAATCCTCTCAGACGAGTAGCTTATAGACGTCTCCCCATTCTATCTTAAAAATGGGGGTGGGCAGGAAAACACTCCCAGAGACCCTTCTACTACCGCATGGCACAGGTGGGCTGTAGATACACAGAGGCCAGCCGGAGGCCGTGCCCCACAGCACAAGCAGAGGAAGTCACGCTGAGCCTCACGAGCCAGCCATATGGCCAGCCTGCAGCAGGGCCACTGCAGTGTGCAAGCTAGGTGCTGGACAGATGTGCTGGACAGATGTGCTGGACAGATGTGAGAGAAAGAGAAGCAGAACAGTCTGAGCAGTATGAAGAGAGAGGGAAATGGAGGCACGAAGGTGGAGAGGAATAACCCGTTGTGAATAGCCAGCCCTACCACATCATAGAGAAGCCCCAACCCGTGCTACCACTGAGGGCCACATCTGGGCCTGTGGCCGTGCAGCAGCAGGGGTCGGTGGCGATGTCTGTGGATCATATGAACACTTGAGGCCACGTGGACATCCCTGGTCTGGGCAGCCACTAGGACGTCACACCCATTAATCCTCACAAATGCCCTGTGTTTTCTTTATTTTATTTTATTTTTTATTATATTCAACACATATACATATTTATACCAATCACAAAAATGATGGATGTGTTATTAAATGAACATAAAAAGATAAAGTCTTTTGTTTGTTTGTTTGTTTGTTTGTTTTGTTTTTAGTAGAGCTTAAAATCTTGGCCCTTACAATGGTACAAACCCAAAATAAGAATAATTTTTAGACATTGGAGTTCATTGTAATAAGGCTGTACTTCAATGTCCCTCACATCACCAAAGGATTTTACCTTCATAGTAGCTAAGCTAAAAGTTGACATTTCTGCTGCACCAAGGAACGAATTGTAGGCACGATTATTTGGATACAGATTTCCTGCTATTGTCAAAGCTATTTGACTTGAGTGATTGTCATCATTCTCAGCTCACAGGGAACAGGTTACATTCATTGATGAAATGGTGTGTGGGTTAAGATGGTCTATCTAGGGCTGGAGAGATGGCTCAGCAGTTCAAAGCACTGATTGCTCTTCCAGAGATCCTGAGTTCAAATCCCAGCAACCACATGGTGACTCACAACCATCCATAATGAGATCTGACATCCTCTTCTGGAGTGTCTTAAGACAGCTACAATGTACTTACATATAATAAATAAAATGAATCTTTAAAAAAAAGATGATCTATCTATAAAGTCATTCATCAACTGTTTCAATGGACAATGGTTCTGCTTGGAGGGTGGCACAGACATTAGTTGAGGGTAAGATTCTGGTTCACTGGCTGTGATGATTTTGAAAAGCATTCATCTCAAAAAAAAAAAGAGAGATACAATAATTATAAATATGAAGCAAAACATTCAGTCTTGCTCTTTGTTGCTTTCTTACAAGCCACCTCCCAAATAAATTGTCTGCGTTTCTTTTGGCTGCATAAATAATTTTGAAATATGTAATCTGTTCTGAAAACCATAGTGTAAAAACTTTATATAAACAATCCTACTAATAAAGGCTGAGATAGGAGTAGCATGATTTCAAGACTATTATGTGGTACACAACAAGACACTGTCACATACAAACAAGCAGAAAGTGTATATGGATTATACAATATTGGACCTATTTCTAGTTACCAAATTAGAGAGAACACTGGATGACAGCCAACAAATCTCTAATTCCTCATATTTTTGAATTTCAATTGATTAGGATATGTTAGTAATATTAATTTTCATATTAAGATATATTAGGGAAAAGTGATTGTTACTTCCTATTTTTGTTGTTAGAGGTGGAATTATATTTGTGTGGGTTTGTTGAAAGATTACTTTCTTGCTTTTTTTAGGGTGTAGTTTCCCTCCTTGTGTTGGCGTTTTCTATCTATTATCCTTTGTAGGGCTGGATTTGTGGAAAGATATTGTGTAAATTTGTTTTTGTCATGGAATATCTTGGTTTCTCCATCTATGGTATTTGAGAGTTTTGCTGGGTATAATAACCTGGGCTGGCATTTGTGTTCCCTTAGGGTCTGTATGACATCTTCCCAGGATCTTCTAGCTTTCGTAGTCTCTGGTGAGAAGTCTGGTGTAATTCTGATAGGTCTGCCTTTATATGTTAGTTGACCTTTTTCCCTTACTGCTTTGAATATTCTTTCTTTGTTTAGTGCATTTGGTGTTTTGATTATTATGTGATGGGAATAATTTCTTTTCTGGTCCAGTCTATTTGGAGTTTTGTAGCCTTCTCATATGTTCGTGGGCATCTCTTTCTTTAGGTTAGGGAAGTTTTCTTCTTTAATTTTGTTGAAGATATTTACTGGCCCTTTAAGTTGGGAATCTTCGATCTCTTCTATACCTATTATCCTTAAGTTTGATCTTCTCATTGTGTCCTGGATTTCCTGGATATTTTGGGTTAAGAGCTTTTTGTTTTTTTCTGTTTTATGTGACTGTTGGTGGTAATCATCTATGACTCCTGATCTCTTTCCTAGGATTTCTATCTCCAGAGTTGTCTCCCTTTGTGATTTCTTTTTTGTTTTCCTTTGTGATTTCTTTATTGTTTCTAGTTCCATTTTTAGATCCTGGATGGTTTTGTTCATTTCCTTCGCATGTTTGATTGTGTTTTCCTCTAATTCTTTAAGGGATTTTTGTGTTTCCTCTTTAAGGGCTTCTAGTTGCTTACCTGTATTCTCCTGTATTTCTTTAAGTGAGTCATTTATGTCCTTCTTAAAGTTCTCTATCATCATCATGAGAAGTGATTTTATATCTGAATCTTGCTTTTCCGGTGTGATGGTGTATCCAGGACTTGCTGTGGTGGGAGAACTGGGTTCCGATGATGCCATGTTCCCTTGGTTTCTGTCGCTTCTGTTCTTAAGCTTGCCTTCCACCCTCTGGCTATGTCTAGTGCTGCCTTCCCTCGCTATATCTGACTGGAGCCTGTCCTTGCAGTGATCCTGATTGTGTCAGAACTCCTCAGAGTCCAGCTGTCTCTGTGGTCCTGTGATTCTGGGATCCTGTGATCCTGATATCCTGGGTGTGTCTGAGCTCCTGGGAGTCAAGCTGCCTCTGGGGCCCTGGGATCCCGGTGTGGCCATGCTCCTGGGATCCTGGGATTCTGGGATCCTGGGATTCTGGGCATATTAGAGCGCCTGGGAGTGGAGCTTCCTCTGGATGTTGTTGGACTGACTGCAGAGTTTGTGCCCAAGGTCTTCTCAGGGCACAGGCCCAGACCAGAATCGCCCTGTGTTATCTTAATCCAATCAAATTGGATGCAGCACTCTGGAGAGCTGGCTCTGTCCCTCACCTGGGCAGCATCGTGAGGTGGGCTCTGGTGGAGCCTTGGTGAGCCTGTTCTTAGGTCATGAGTTTGAGAGATCTGGCCCCACCAGTCATCCACTGTGAGGTGGTGTGGGTGCAGGGGCGATGCCCTCCCACCCCTTCTACCCTTACCTGCAGTAGTCGGGAGAGCCAACCCCAAGGTCATGCAAGCAGGAAAGCTGGCCCTGCCCTTCACACGCTGGAGAAGTGTGGAGAGTGGACACCGTGCCTCACCTGGGCAACACATTGGAGCTGGCCCTCATGATGAAGCCACCAGGGTGTAAGAGCAGGAGAGCTGCCTCAGCCCCTCATGGTTTCAGCAGTTGAATGCGCCCCAGGCTTCAACGGGGCAGCACAGCGAAGCTGGCTCTGGTGGTGTGAGTGCAGACGAGCCAGCCTCGAGGGTGTGAAGTAGGAACAGCTGACCCGGCTCCCTCCCTGGGTGGGCTAGCGGGGCCAGCGCTGCAGAGATCACCCTGGTGCTGCAGATTCGGGGGGGCTGACTAGTTCAGCTACCATGCAGGCACACCCCAAAATCCATACCATCTGTGAACTGTTGGAGCACATACAAGGGCTAGCCTGACCTAAATCTGCAGGATCTCCATGACACGGGGCAACAACAGGATGACCAGGAGGAGTCCCGCTGAGGATCCGATATTGATGGTGTGGCAGAAGCCAGAGACCTGGAACCAGACCAATGACTCATTGCTGTCAACACTTGCAAGTGAAGATGTGTGGACAGAGGGGTACCTGTGACACACTCCGGCTTTCATGACGTTATTTTCTATGCTTTATTTTGTTTTATTATGTTTGGTTTGTGTGGTTTGTTTTGGGGGGACACAAGGGCGTGTAGGGCGAGGGGGTTGTACCACCAGACAGCAATAGCAACTGGTGAGGATAAGTGAGCTCAAACCCTTGCAGTCTCAGAGATCTGAGAATGGCTGTAGTGTCGCTGCTCCCTACCTGTCTTTGTACCTGTCAATGACCTTCCCTTCCTGGATATTCCCACGCCCTTCCTCCAAAAGCATATAATCCCTGTTTCGCCCAGAGTAATGTGTATCGGTTCACAGCCACAACGCCCAAAAGCAATATGAACAATCAAGGATCGCCTCAGAGAGCTGCTTCATTACAGATCTCCATGGGGAAGGCTTTCGCCTAAGAAAGCCTGGCCTATGACTCCTTTTCTGCCACCCCTCCGGTACTCCGCATCCGCTCCCAGTCGGACCAGACCCTGCTCATTGCAGCTCTACTTCCTTCTTCTGGCTTGCTTGCAGATGCTCCAGGGGAAGCATAGACCTCAGACCCCGTTCCTGACTTCCTCTCCAAGTGGTACACCACCAGCACCTGGGTACATCCCCAGAGAGGAGACTGGGAACCGTAGCGTTGCTTCAAAACCACACTGTTCCCCTTCCGGTCCTGCATGTAGCGGAATCTGACACCCCAGAGGGAAACACGGACTGTGGACTCTCCATTCCGGACTTTGCCCTGCCTTCTCTGGGTGGCGCCTGGGCACCCTCACAGCAGAGACAGAGGACATAAAGGTCAGGCACGAATGGATGGGGAGATGAGTGGGACTGGGGCTCAAGATGTGAAACTCAGAGAATCAGTAAAAAGTTAAAAAGTAAAAATGGCAATCCTTGAGGAAAAATAAAAACTGAGAGAGAAAGGGAAACAGAACTCTCGCATCCTCTTCTAAGAATATAAATTAGTGCAGCCACCACAGAAACACATATGAAAGTTCTCCAAACAATTAAAACTAGAATGGCCACACTGTAGCTATCAGTCCTGGGCACGCATGGAAAGGAAGCCAAGGCAGGAGGTGTTGTTGCTACCTGCATATCAGCGGTTATCATTGTTGCTACCTGCATATCAGCGATTATCACTGCACTCCTCACAGTAGCCAAGTCATCAGGGCAGCCTGGGTGTCCACCAGCATGTGAATGGATGAGGAAAATGTGGGACAGTTGGGTGAGGTAACTCATACTGGTAACTGCAACACTCAGGAGGCTGAGGCAGGAGGATTGCCACAAGTTCAAGGCAACTTGGATTGCATAGTGAATTCCAGGGTAGCCTTGGCCACAGGGTAAGACTTTGTGTCAGAAACCAAATAAAAGAAAGTGAAGAGGAGGAAAAATGTGAAATACATAGACAATGAAGTGTTATTCAATCAAAAGGAATCATTTCACTGGAAGGGAAATGGGCAGTCGAGATTATCTAGTTAAGCGAAATAAGCCAGACTCAGAAAACCAAACATCATGTTTTCTCTCATATGTGGAGTCTAAAGAAGAAAATTAAAATGGCAGAGATATTAGCAGGGGATTATTGGGGAGGAAGAAGGGGAGACAGAATGTGAGAAAGTCGTGGGAATGAAGATGATTGAATCACACTGAGTTCCAGACAAAAAAGTCACAATAAAACCAACTATCTCGCACAATCAATATATAACCTAATAATAAGAAATAAAGCACTGGAGGGCCTCATACAGGTTACACGCAAACATCGTGATACTGTTTGTGAGAGAAGCTGGGATACACATACTTTGGCATTTCTGGAGATTGCAGAACCCTACCACAAGGACTGACTCTACTTACCTCATGTCTAGATTTACCTATGATTCCTAGGATAGTGTAAATGGCGTGTATATAGTTCTCAAACGCATCGTTTAGAAACCACTAGAAAGATGGTCTGCACCAGTAATGATCATTTTTCTCTGAATATTTCAGCCATTGGTTGGTTCACTCCATTCAGAGTTGCAGAACTCCTGGGAAAGAAGAATCAGATGCATCCCTGTGCCACAGGCCTTCTGCTGACATCTGACTACGTAGACAAAGAAGCAAACACAGAAGCCAGCCAAAGCTGCTTTAATGAAGCTCAGGAAACTAACTACCAAGGTCAGACTCCAGCTAGGTCCAACTTCATTTCTGTGGCCTTGGGATTTAGAGTGCTAGTTCAAATTCCTTGACCACTGGGGCACATTCTTGGGCCTCACACAGCACATTTTGCCATTCTGGCAGAGGATGTAGAAATTTTCTTTCTTGAGGCACTCTTCACGGCAGACACCAAAAGACTTCCAGCATCTTTCAGGGTTCCCTATGCCAGAACAAAGACAAAGACACCTGCATGAGTCACGAGGTCCCAGATAGAGGCCAGGGCCCCAGACAATAAAAAAAGAGGCCGAGGACGGAGCAGTCCCCTCTAGAGATTGAGAAAGATTGGATCACCTCACATCCCAGCCCTTCATAAACTCTACCTCTGGGAAGTGCAGTAGGTTACAAGACTTAACGAGCACAGTGGGTTATGAGGTGAATCTGAGCCATCAGAATCTATAGAACTGGGTTTGAAGTCTGTGTCCCAAGACAGCTGGTAAACCTTGAGCTGGTGACTCTCCTTTTAAGAATCTGTTTCCTCTTTTCTACAAGGCGAGGCAGGTGTCTCACAGAGCTGTGCTAAGGAATAGCATTGGGGTATGTGTAGCCCAGTTGGTGTTTGCCTCGCATACTTGAAGGTCCTGGGTTCCAGCCCTAGGAGAGCATATACTGGGCATGGTGACCCATATCCGTAATCTCCACAGAGTTAGGGGCAGAATCAGGAGTTCACGGGCAGTGTGAGTTCAAGACCAACTTCACCTACGTGAGACCCTGTCTCAAAAGAAATAGAAAATAAAATGTAAATAAGACTAATTATTAATTAATTTGTGTAAAAACACTAGTATTAAATAAATCCAGCTATGAAGTCACAGCACCTCAGCAAAGATTGAGCGGTTTAAGTTATTTTACAAGGAAGGAAAATGAACTAGAAGGAACATATTAGGAATATGAATAATAACGGGGCCTAATGGCTTAAGAGAAATGAGGACTGGAAAGGATTTTTAAATAAAGAAGAGAAGACCCACAACTGATCAAAAGGCAAAGAATTCACTCTACCATAAGGAGCCTGACCCAAATCCTGTATCTATGACCCACCCAAACCACTCAGGGAACAGCACAGAAGAGGTATGGAAAGACAGCACGAGGCAGAGGACCAGGACAGCAGCTGCTAAGCGGTGTCTTCTAGACATGCCTGGGGTGCTCTGCCCATGCAATGCTAACACTGTGGCCACATAGGTAAGACCTACGTCACGAGACCAGAAGGTACACCAGTGTGGATGGGGAAGCCTCACAAGGCCCCACCGCCTAGAGGAAGAGCTACAGGCCATCAATGGCTGCCGAGAAGGGAAGAATCTGTCTTCTCCTGGGGTAAGCTCCCCAATAAGTTATCCCAAGAGGTCAGCCTAAACACATTCACATATGAGAGGCACTGCATGAATGAACTCAGTGGAGACATAACACACATACACCATGCACACACGCATGCACTCGGACTCACCAGAGGTTGGGGTTATACTAGAACATATTGACAAGAATGCTTTATACCAGAATAAAGATTGGCGTCACGTACTTACACTACTCATGCCTTCCAAGGACGAAGGACAACAAGGAACTGTTGACATCTGAAACTGGACAAATACTGCTTCCATGTGCCTTTCCTAAGGACTCTAACGGGGAAAGAGCTTCAGACTAGCAAATGAGACGCAGAATTAACTGTTACCTACGCAGTGTCTTGTAGCACTCTAACTAAATGACAGCTTAGAGTCAGGCCACCAGATCTCAGTGGCAGAGTGCCTGTCCAGCATGAACCACAAAAATACAGAAACAAAATGAGTACAGGAAAGACGACATTGGTACGTGTCCTGATAAAAAGTCATGCAGTGTGATACAAACACGGGCGTACACTGAGGACACGTGCAGACAATGGCAGTGGCTTAGAACCTGCTGAGGTGTCCCGTGACAGACGGTGAGATGAGGAAGAAGGGTCTAGACCTCCCCTCCTCACAGGCCAAGGATGTGACTCAGAGACAGAGTGCTTCCCTAACAGCCATGAGCTGGGATCCATCCCCGTCCCTACAAAAAGAAAAGAAATAAAGGAATATAGAGGTAGATGGTGAAGTTGGATCAGAAGTACCAGTGGGAGTTCATGGGTGCTTATTAAAAAAAAAAAAAAAAAAGACTGTTTCCTCATCTATGGTTATAGCAAAACATTAACCAATCAGTAGTAATTAGAAATTAGAATTGTAGAAACCAATTTTGGCCAAGAAATTCCAAAAGAAACCAGAAGCGTCCTATCACACCAAAGACTGAGGACAACATCCAAGACAAGAAAAGCTCTATCGGAAAGATCAACTCCTCGGATCGAAGACTGTGCCACTGTCAAGCACGAGGAGCTTGTCCTGCAAGAGAAGTGATGGTGGCGGCACACCTAACATGTGGCCAGCCTAGTCTACAAAGCCAGGGCAGAGAGACCCTGTCTCTAAAACCCAAAAATCAAAACAAAACAAAAACGTAAACAGCACTACCATCACCACACACACACAAAAAAAAAAGAATATTAGTCTAAAATAAATCCTATTTAACTGAGCAATGATGTGTCACTGTCTCCTAAATCCAGCTGTTATCGTTGGAAGAAGGAGGGAGAGATGAAAGTAGAACCCCCGGAGACTTAACCTTTTCTCCACCCCAGAATTGCATCACAAATCCTACGAGGCCAGTGCAGCTGCCTCCGGGCTTCTCTGCAGCTGCAGAGCCTCCAACCCTCTCCTGCGAACAGGAGGGAAGTCTCTGGAACTCTCTACTGAGTTACAGCAAACCAAGACGCTGCAGCACACCAAAACCTCAGCCTGGCAGCCTTGACCTTGCAACCTAGCTTGTTACATAAAATTTAGAACTTAGGACATTGAAACCGGAGATGCCAGCTGCCTGACAGCTTCTCACCCAAGCTCTGAGGTTCTTCCCACTGCCCAGACAGTATCTCCTGCCCACCCGCCATCTACCCAGGCCCTGCGTACCCTGACTAGACCCAACTCTGTCCCTCCTCCGAGGGGGTCTAGGTTACCTGGCGTGACCTGGGACAGCAGCAGCAGCAGAGCCATAGCTAACACCGCTGCCTTCATGGCTGCAGGAAATCCAAGGTGCTGGCTTGTGTCTATCAGAGCGCAAGACCAGGAGCTCTGGATCCCTGCTCCCTGTAATCAGCTGGGACACGTGTTCTGTGAGGCCCACGGGTACAGTCTGTGTCCCCATCCCTCGGCCTCCACACCCACAGCACTGACCACACACTCCTAGGCTGACACTCCCTAATTCAATCAAGGACCAGCAAGACGGAATCCTACAACGGCCAGGGTCTAGCACTGTAAGCGTATGTCAGTCTATGTCAGCATCCAACCCAGAATCCTCTACTCTGGAGGTAAAGGAACAGAGAACTGAGAAGCTGTTCACAGTTGATGACTGCAGAGGGAGGGAGAGTCGGGTTTCTTTAAGAGTGTGGCCTCTGGCAGATCGTCTATTCTCCAACAAATGGCCCCCACATCCCTGAGTCTATGGGCAAAACAAATAGGACTAGTTGAGGTATTTTAAAAGGATTGGGCTGCAGAGATGGCTCACTGGTTAACAGCACTGGCTGTTCTTCCAGAGGAAGTCACTTGGGTTCCCAGCATGCACATGGGAGCTCACAAGTGACAGCAAGCCCAGTTCCGGAGGATCTGGCACAGTTTGGCCTCTGTGGGCAGTGTGTGCACATGGCACACACACACACACACACACACACACACACACACACAGAGAGAGAGAGAGAGAGAGAGAGAGAGAGAGAGAGAGAGAGAAGAGAGACATGAATCTGGGAAGAAGAGAGAGAGGTGGGAGACGGATCTTCTTCAAGAAGCTAGAGGAAGGGGTAACTATGAGCAAAATATATTGTATGCTGTTGGGCATCTGCGAGCTTAGCTCAACGCCCCCAGCTGAGCTGTTTGCACAGGAAACATCCTGCTGCCTTTAATTTGATTCCTGTTTTCCTGCCCAGTGTGGTAGGGACCTCCCAGGTGCCTGACCTATGGCTATGATTGTTTTTTCCTGTTGTTTTCCCTGGCCTCTAGTATATATTGCTGGTCCCTCAGTAAAGCTTTGGCATTCTTCTTATAGAATGACCCATGTCTGTGTTTTCTGTTAATCCCCCGGGCCTATGCCCGATACTCAGTACTATTGCTGTCAGTACACATGCTTACAATTTTCAAAGAATCAATTAAAACATTATATTTAAAATGTTAATACATTTAAAAATCCCCAATGTTCCACAGTTCTTACCATGCTCTACAAAGTCCCACCTTGATAGCTCATCCGGTAAAGCGCTTGTCACACAAATCCTTTCTGGAGGGGGCCAAGTACGATCATCAGAGTCTCTACAAAAGCAGCAGAAGTGGTGGGTGGTGCTGCCCAGCTTTAATCCAGCACTCCAGAGGCAGAGCAGTGGACCTCTAGGAGTCTGAGAACAGCCTGGTCTACAGGCTGACTGCATAGGGTGACACCGCTGACTCAAAAAATAAAATAGACAAGTGTGATGATACACACTTAGGACCCCTGTGCCGGACAAAGTGGGGGCAGGCATTCAGAAGCCCTGGTGCCCACTGCCAGCCATCCTGACCTAATCAGTTTGCCCCAGCCAATGACAAACGCTGTCTCAAAACACAAGGTGATGACTCTTGAGAAATGACACCCAAACTTGATCTCTGACTGTCACACACACAGTCACACATATCCAAACACAGCTGTCATGATTCTAACATAACTTAAGTGAGCTACTTAAAAAAAAAAAATTAAAGTAATGTTAGCTGGGCATGATGGCACGGGCCACTAATTCCCAAAGCTGAGAGACAAAGGCAGGTGAATCTACACAGCAAGTTCCAAGCCCACCAGCACTGCATAGACAAGCTTCTCTCAAACAAACAAGCAAAAAGAATAGCTTTCTTTTTGCCTATATGCATGTGCGTTCCTGTGCATGGGTTTGTGCACATAAATGCAGTTGCCCTGGGAGATCTTGGATCCCCTGAAGTCGGAGTGCAGCTGTGAGGCACACATAGGTGCTGGGCACTGAAGTCAGGTCCTCTGGGAGAGCAGTAGACACTCTCTTAACCACTGAGCCATCTCTCCAGCCCAGAGAAGCTCCTTTCTTTAGATGCACTTTTCCAGTTTGGGATCTGCGGAAGAGAGGACCCTGCCCACACTTCAGCAGGGTGTGTCTATCAGGATAGTCTCTATCAAAGAAAAGAGCGCCAAGTTTTAGGAAGAATTTTGGAATTGAAGCCAGGAAAGGTAGAGTTGAAATTATCCAACTCACTGTCCCAGCTGTGCCACTGAATTCTGTGACCTCGGAATGAGCCCATAGCTCCTTCTAGGATCTGGTCTCACCAGGGGGCTCTAAAACACTCTAAAACTCAACCCAACCCCTGTGGCCCCCTGGTCACTCAAAATACACAGAAAACAAAAGACTACCCAAGTCTAAGGTTTTGCCACCAACATGGGCTTGCCCCTGGAGTCCTAGAGTCATCAGCTGCCTCGGGGAGGTTACAATGGAGATCCAGGTTAAGGTTCTAAGAAAGACATCCCAACCTGGGGATATTGCTGAGCAAACTACAGACTGTCCTGCATTACCACTGCTGATTGGCAGCCTTGGCTTCACAGACTGTTAATGCTGGCCCCACTCAACCTTAGAACTTCCTGTTATGAGGGGTGTGTGTGGCTAATCTCAGTTTGCAACTTGACACACTTGGGAAGAGGGAAACCCAGGTAAGGAACCGCCTCCATCAGACTGGCCTGTGGGCCTGTCTATAGGTTATTGTCTTGATTGTTAATTGACACAGGAGAGCCCAGCCCACGGTGCACAGTACCTTCTATGTAAGTTAGCTAAGGGGGGTGGGGGGGAGACAGAGACAGAGAGGGACAGAGAGAATCAGACACACGCACAGAGAGGAGAGGGGGAGGGAAAGGGGGAGGGGCAGGGAGGGGGAGAGCCAGTGAATAGTATTCTCCATAGTCTCTGCCGCAGTTCCTGCCTCCAAGTCCCTGCCCCGCACTCGCCCCTTGGCCTCCCTTAGTGATGGACTGTAATCTGAAAACCAAATAAACCTTCCCAAGTTGCTTTTAGTTGTGGCCTTTCTCGTTGCAAGAGAATAGCGAACTAGGACAAAGTGATCTTGAGTGCTCTCTGTTTTAGACCCCAGAAGCAGTCATAGCTCTTGTGCTCCCTAAAGAGAAGAATTCAGATGAGTCACAGCAGCAGAGAAAGCAAAGGGTCCCATTAACCCAGCCGGGGGAAGCCGAGGCACGCTTTCGAGCCGGAGCCAGCTGAGCCGAGCAGAAATGGTGCTGATCCCGGGGGGGGGGGGAGGGGGGACTTATGTCTCCCTTCTCTCTGTCCCTCTGTCCCCTGTCTGTCCTGCAGGGTGGGAGCATCCAGGAAAGGGGGTGTGTGGTTCTTGGCAGCCCATTTTACCCAAAGGTCAGTCAGTCTATTACAAGTAAACATAAATGATTCGAGAACATAAACAAGGGTTTAAGTGGCCCCTAAAATCACAAAGTTTATGAGGGGAAAGGTTAACTACAGTCTGGGCATGCTCTCTCTGCTGGTGAGGCAGGTTCCCCCCCCACCCCCCACCCCCGCGCTGATTTGAGCTGAACCAGAGTTCCCCACCACAACTCTTCTTCAAAGAGAGACCACCTTCACCTGTGCTTACATTGCCGTGCTGACCACCACTGCCAGCCTTTTGGGTCCCACTGACATAATTGGGGTGGGAGTGGGGCACTGTTGGTCTCCTCTGACACTAGTCCCCTGCCTGACCAGCATTCGCCCATCCAGGACCTGGTCCCTGAAACAACTGGGGAATATATTGTAAGATTCAGGTCTCTTCTAAGTCTTATTCATTCCTGTTGGACAGACTTGACTGTGGTGCTCAGATATTTTTAAGTTCCTTTACAAGGCTTTTCTTTGTCTTTCAAAAGTCTAAACATTACAGAATGTTCCGTTCCAGCAAGCTCCAAGCGACACAATGGCTTCCAGTGACCTTGGACAGTCAACTATCTCATGAGAAAGAGCAGGAGGGCAGTGCAGAGCTGAACATCTTTACACATTAATCTTGAGATTGTGGCTTGGGAAACATCGGCTCTGCCGAGGAGCTGGGGGAGGTAGCAAGGGGCTCCGCTCTCCTGCGGGCTCCAGCGGGGCAGGCTGGGCAGGAGATACACTGCTGAGTGCAAGGTCGGCAGGCTCTGAGCCCTTAGCCTGTCTATGCACTGTGTGTGGATTTGTCTAGAGCATGGGGGGGGGTACATTAGGAACAGGAAATAGTCCTTTCTCAGGGCATCATCCCTTCAGCCAGAAACAAGGGCCAATCACAAGAGAGAACACTTGGCTTTCATGGGCCACCTTCTGATGTTTTCAAATTTTAAGTTGTCTGGTGGTCTTTACTTCTCAATAAAACCACATTGTACTTCATTTTACTTCCTATGGAGTTTGAATTAGTTAAGCACGTTTTTTTTTTTTTATTTCTTAAAACCCATTTTTTTTTTTATGTCTATGGGTGTTTTGCTGGAATGCGTGTCTGTGCACCACCTGTGCGTGCAGTGCCCAGCACGGCGGAACGTCCAGGAAGGAGGTGTGCTCTTCCGGGAAGCCCACTTTACCCAGCGGTCAGTCTGCTATAGATATATCTATAAGATGCACAAATATATAAAAGGGCTTAAGCAACCCCTAAAATTGCAAAGTTCACTAGGGGAAAGGGTAACTACTTTGGACATGCTACCCTCCTGGGGTAGTCCTGGAGCTGTCTTGAGCTGAACCAGACAGGGCCCACTCCCATCAATTGTACATACTTAGGGCTTGGGTGGGGGTTGAGCTGGCCCACCAGAGAGACCACCACCTATAGGATTTTATATCCTGGGGGTTTGGGGAAGGGGGCGAGGCTTTGGTTCATTTGTCCCATATCCACCCTCTGGCACTAACCTGTTCAACACTGGGTTGTTCAGAGCTTGCAAGGGGCTAGCTTTACAATATCACACATTATTAGCACTCGGTGGTCGGTATGCCAATATTTATTCAAGATTTTTATGATGCACCAGAAATACTCTTTTCTAGCCATATGTTTGTCAGAAGTTGAAGGTGACAGTCACCGGGATAGGAAAGCCAAACATATTTTTTTTCTTTGTGTTTTCTTCTTAGGTGAATTTGATGTTCATAAATATGCGTGTGGGTACAGCAAGAGTTTGCTTCCCCAGTGGCTTGTAGAATTGCTTAGCCAGGAAGGAAGAAGGGAAGAACAAGACCATGGCTATCCCCGTTGCTCGATCATCACGAGCAGCCAAAGACACCATGCCATCTAGACATCACATCCACGGCTTGAAGAGAGAAGATGCGTCTCCTGGACCAAAGCTTCAGAGGTCTCCATCTGTTGTTTCTGGGTCACAGTGAGACAGAGCATCATGGCAAGGGGCAACAGCCAAGCTGCTCACACCATGGTGGCCAGGACACACAGAAAGAGAACACCAAACTAGTGGCTTTCCCCTTTGGCAAAGGCCTAGGGGCTGGTGCTACCCATATCCAGGTCAAGTCACCTTCCTTAATCCTCTCTGGGCATGCTCTCAACAGACACTCTGGGGGGGGGTGCTTCTGATAGTCACAGGGAGATTTCTCAATGCAGTCAAGTAGACAGTGGAGATAACTATGATAGACATATCATGGCTTTGTAAGAAGAAACTTGAAAGGGTGGCCTATTTGTTTCCTAGGGCTGCCGTTCAACACTCCACAAGAGAGTGCTTTGTAAAAACATATGTTTTTTTTTCCTCCATTATTCTGGAGGCTACACATTCAAAATCCAAATGGTAGCAACGCTGGATCCTCCAGGAACCCAGAGGGGACGTGTGTCCTGAGCTTTGCTCCTGGCTCCTTGCTGCTGATTCCCCTTGGCATTCATTCCTCAGCTAATAAAGATGAAGCTTCAGCCTCTGGCGCCATCATCCAATAAGGCTTCCCTGCAATTCTGTCTAAACTGCCTCCTCCCTGTAAGGATGCTAGCCCAGCACATTCTCATGATTTGAGTATTGTCGAGCACCCTGCTAAAAGTAAAAGTATGGCTCTCTCCCCATATCCTGAAAACCTGGCTCTGGAAGCAGGGTGGTGATTACTCACGCCTTTATTTCCAGCACTCAGGAAGCAGAGTCAGGCGGAATAGCAGGTGGAACTCTGAATTTGAGGCTAACACGGTCTACAGAGTGAGTTCCAGGATAGCCAGGGCTACACAGAGAAACCCTGTCTCACAAACAAAGTCTCCGGGGTTAGGACTGGGGAAATAGCTGGGGCTTGGGGTGGGGGTGCATTAAGAGCATATGCTGGTCTTGCAGAGGAGCCCTGACCATCCTTGTCAGGTAAATCACAACCTTGAGGAACTCCAGCTCCAGGGAACCAACGCCCTCTTCTGGCCTCCTCAGGTACTGCACTCATGTGCATAAAGCCACAGTCATACACATATGTATATACCTAATTGGAAAAATAATCTTAGCCATTCTGACTGGTGTGAGGTGGAATCTCAGGGTTGTTTTGATTTGCATTTCTCCGATGACTAATGATGTTGAACATCTCATATATATATATATATATATATATATATATATATATATATAGTTTTCTATATTCTTTGTTTACATTCCAAAGGCTTTCCCCTTTCCCAGTTCCCCCCCTCACCATATGTCCCATAAGTTCTCTCCCCCCCATTCCCCAATCACCCCCCTCCCCACCATTTCTCTGTTCTGATACTCTCCTACAAAACCGGATTTAGTCTTTTCCGGACCAGGGTCCTCTCCATCCCTTTTCTTGGGAATCTTTTGCTTAGCTAATTGTGTCTTGAGTATTCAGAGCTTCTGGGCTCATTAATATCCACTAATCAGTGATTGCAATTCATGTGAATTCCTTTGTGATTGGGTTTACTCACTTAGGATGATATTTTCCAGATCCAACCATTTGCCTACAAATTGCATGAATTCATTATTTTTAATTGCTGAGTAGTATTCCATTGTATAAATATACCACATTTTCTGTATCCATTCCTCCGTTGAGGGACATCTGGGTTCTTTCCAGCTTCTAGCTATTATAAATAAGGCTGCTATGAACATAGTGGAGCATGTGTCTTTATTGCATGCAGGGGAATCCTCTAGGTATATGCCCAGGAGTGGTATGACAGGGTCCTCTGGAAGTGTCATGCCCAATTTTCTGAGGAACTGCCACACTGATTTCCAGAGCGGTTGTGCCATCTTGCAATCCCACCAACAATGGAGGAGTGATCCTCTTTCTCCACATCCTCGCCAGCACCTGTTGTCTCTTTAGTTTTTAATCTTAGCCATTCTCATAGCAGAAAATGATAGCACCTTGTTATTTGAATGTGTTTTCTTTGATTCCTAATCAGGCTTCTCCCTCTCTATGAACAGACCATGATATCTGAGGTGTGCCAGGATTATTCACAGAGCATTTTCCTCTGCCTCCTCGCCAGATCCCTTAGCCCTTGTGACTCACAGGTCCCACTATACTTACACCTAGTCTGGGATGTTTATTTTAGGTCAGATAGAACATGAGTGTGTGAGGAGGCCCAGGAGGGAAGGCGGCTTTCAAGGTGCCACCAGTACTCGGGAGTCGAGGGTTGAAAAGAATCTCCATGGTCTAAAGGTTTCAGAGACTCACTTGCTGATCCCAAGAATCTGTGGGTGAAAATATCACTACCTGGCCCCACGTTGGTGCTGATATCCTCGGGTTACCATATCCATTTGCTTTCTGTGCCTTCTCCCTACATACAGACCCATATAAATTGATGGGTAAATGAACCCCACCGCTTACCTGCTCCAAACCCCTGATGAAACAGATTCTTCTGGGGGTGTGGCCCTTGTTGATATGCACAAAGCCCTAGGTTTAGCATTGAAAACAAAGAATCTTCCAATATCACATAAGAACTAGAGAAAGGGTTCAGCAGTTAAGAATGCACATTGCACACCGAGCAGTGGTGGCACATGCCTGTAATCCCAGCACTCGGGAGGCAGAGGCAGGAGGATTTCTGAGTTCGAGGCCAGCCTGGTCTACAGAGTGAGTTCCAGGTCAGCCAGGGCTACACAGAGAGACCCTGTCTTGAAACAAACAAACAAACAAAAAGAATGCATATCACCTTTGCAAGGGAACTGAGCTCAGTTCCTAGCATCCATGCGGAGGGTGGAGGCATTAGAACTCCAGCTCCAAGGGATCCTCAGGCCTCCAAGAGCACGGCACTCACACGCAAGCCCATATACCTACACATAATCCAAAATAAGAAATACATCTTTTTAAAATAAAAATTAAATTAGTAGGAGGGCTAAGGATACGTCCCAGGTGCTTGAGTGGGGCCTAACACACTCAAGGCCCTGGGTTCAAGCCCAAGTCATCCCTTTATAAGCCCAGCCATGACGACACATGCCTGTAATCCCAGCACCCAGGAGGCAGAAGCAAAAGGACCAGAAGTTTAAGGTCAACTTCCGATACATAGAGAGATCAAGGCCAGTCTTGGCTACACAAGATGTGTCTCCAAAGAAGGTGCTGGGGATGCCGAGAGAGCGTGACAGAGGAGACAGCAAGATACAGACATTATGTTCATGAAGTGTTAAAACTTTCCAAAGTTAAGACTTTGCAGAAGCAGTACATGTCACTGAATACCTTGAATGCCCAGGCATTGTAGGCAGAGAAGGTCTCTCAGGAAGAGAAGAATGCGATGAATACATTCTCCCCAAGAAGGAATGTGAGGGCCGGATGTCCCACACGTGCAGGCATATCCTGGTGGGTGGGTACCAGGCCCTGGCTAAGAGTCCACCTCTCAGCTTCCAGTCTCCTGTGGACTTGAGTGTCCGTTTGTAAACACTGTAGTGATCCTGGGGACAGCGGTCATCAGAAGCAGTAGCCATTGTGCTCTGTCACAGTCACAGGTGAGAGACGGGGAGGACAAGCCGCAGGTCTCGGCTGTTCCTCGGTTTCTTCTTTAGTAACAGTTCTCCTTCCCACTGACCAAAGTGACCCAGACCACTAACCACATCTCTGTGGGTCCGGCTAACAGACCTCAGTAGCCAGGGAGCCAAGAACCTCTCTACTACCCTCCCCCTTCCCATCACAGTCCTGGGGCGGCTTCGAGTCTCCGCCCATCGCCCGCGGAAATGAGGAGTATCCTCCGTTCCTCAGCAAGCCTTCCCACCTCCTCCAAAGATTAAGCTGAGCCTACTTGTTATTCTAGATTCCTTATTCTATGGCTCTGATCATGACTCTCCTCTGATTGAACCTTCAAAGGAAGATAAGAGGCGGCGGCGGCGGCGGTGGAGAACCACCATGGTGGGGCTGGTCACCAGGTCCTTTCCCTGACCACCTCTTTACTCTCTTCCTTATACAAGTTCTTGAAGGCCTTACTGAACAGCTAGCACCGCCTGTGTTTATTTACCTTTGTGTAAATCTTGGACAACCCACTCAATATTTTCTGTTCCCACAGATGGTTTGGTCACTATCTTATCTTGTAAGCTCTACCATGCTTGGATTCTTTTAACCTACATATCAGGAGGGTCCAGTCAGGAAGTAGATAATTGACATAGAGGGTAGTTAATACAGGGGATTGCTTACCTTTTGCTGGCGGGGGAGGGGGGGTGTTCAAAAACCGAGGCCCCTGAAGAATACACTACCACTACCAACTGCAGAAGCAGCCACCTCGCTTCAGCTAAAGGAGCCAGAGAAGTGGGAATGGTGTCCAGACCAGGACTCTGGGAACCGCTGTTATTGGATTCCCTGCGGAAGGGGCTCTGCCCAGAGTCCAGACCAACCCTGTGTTTGGTTAATACTGAGCTGGTACTCGGAGAACCCACACATGTCGTTTTTCTCACGGTTTTTGTTCCCCCTAATGTCAAATTTACTCTTGAACAGGCTTTGTCCTGCCTGGAACCCCATTTCCTGTTCTCTGACAGCTTCTTTGATGGTTATGCTGCAAGCTGCTGAACGTGTGTGTTCTACCGCATTTGTGTGCGTGGCGCCCCCTGGTGGTTCCTTGGACAATGCGGCACAGAGCTGTTGAGGAAGGGCTGTGCGGTGTGTCCTTGGACCTTGGACAACCTCACCCTCCTGATCCAAAAGACAAAGGGATGCTGTGGACTTGGTGGGTGTGGCTCCACTCTGTAGACCCGGGGTACGGGGCCGTTCCCGTTGGCTGCTCCTGAAGATCTGAGGGATTTCCGCCAGGAAGTCCCGGCCTCCCCAGTTCGCCACTAACTTTGCTTTGGACACGAAGCTTCGAAGCTTCGCCTCGGGCCTTCTCCCACCATGAAGCTCCTGCTGCTGACTTTGGCCGCTCTTCTCCTCTTGTCCCAGCTCACCCCAGGTAATGTAGATCTCAGGGAAGGGGCCAGGTAGGGAGACCCCGGCCTTGTCAGTGAATCCCCAGGGGCATGGAGCAACCATTCCCAACCCCGTGGAGGAGGCATCTTGCCGGGTGCTGGATCTTAGGTACCAATGATAGTATCGGGAGTGTCTCAGTCATCACCCACTACATGTTCAGCTCTGTGAACCACGCTGTGCAAAGGGCCAACGCAGGGGGTAGGAGCAGCCAGAGAGAAGGCAACAGCAGCAGATCTCTTGCAAAATAGTTCCCAAAATGTGCTAGACTTAGTAAAAAGCCACAGCCACGTTAATAGGAGAAGCTCATGTTTACAGCTCCTCTCTCTGTCCGCTACTCTGTGCTGGAGCTGGGACTATGGAGCAAATGGCATGGCCCTTGGACACAGTTTTAGGATATTATACCCAAAGCTGTGACCAGGGGAAGCCAGGGGACCGGGTACACATGAGTAGGGCTCAGCTAGCCTGAGGCCAGCAGAGTCCCAAAAGGCCATGAAATTAAGCGTGGGGCAGAGGGGGAAGAGCTGGACAGGGAAGGGTGTCCCAGGCCAGATAAGCTCCAGTAATCATCCCCACCACAGAGAGAGAGACAGACAGACAGACAGACAGACAGACAGAGACAGAGACAGAGAGAGGCCGAATGCAGGGGGCCCGCTGGTGAGGACTGTGGGAGAGCCTGGGCACGGGAGGCCAGCCTACCCCTCCCACCAACTCCTCACCAGCTCCCTGGCCCTTCCCATGCACCTGGCAGAGCTTCTGTCCGCCCCGAGACTGTCGAACTTTCCAGAGTCCAGATGTGCTATTTTCCTAAACAAGCTGCTCTCGGTCCCTTCCTGTTGCCCTGAAACACCCTTCATCTAAGGGAGAAAGAAAAGCCAAGTGCCCAAGTTGGCAACTGGCTCAGCATTGTCTGACTGACACCTCCTCCTCCCCCCATCTCCCCCCCAACACACACACCCCACACCCCCAGAAGGCCTGTGTCCCTAAGATGCTGATCGTCCGTATAGAATAAAAATATGTAGGTCATTTATATGGTGGTGACAGGAGGTTCACAGTGGCAACCACTCACACACATCTGAATTCCACACGTCAGTTTCTGGGAGGGCCTGTGACTCAGTCTGGTTACACTCCCTGAAAGATGAAATAGTATGATGGCCAGTCTGTCACACGGTTATCCTGGCAGTGGGGCATGGAGCCAGGACCTGAAGAAGAGACCCAGAGACACTTTCTGGAAAGATAAAAAGCCAAGCACTCTATAACAGAGGAGAGATGGGGTTTAGGGGTAGTAGTGGGCTTTGGGTGTGGCTTTCTTGCTTTGATACTACTGGAACAGTGCAGCCCAAAGATTTGTAATTTTCTCAGTAATCTCTCGGGCCACCTCTGCAGTTCGCCTCCCCGGAAGAGAGCCCACACAGTTCTGACTGCTTATCTGGGAACACATGGGGATGTCTGGACTGCTGCTGTATCCTTTTTTGTGGAATTGTGGCATCGATACAGGAAAGGGAGAAAGGAGGCCACCGGTCTCTGATGTCCCAGTTCAGCCAAACGATAAATAAATCTGCTTTCCCTAAGGAACGTCTGCTAGTCTCAGAGAACAGCATTCCACAGAACACACAGCACACACTCACATGCTCACTCACACACACACATCCACCCGTCTACCCTCTCTGGTCCCCACCCACTCACTGCTAACCTCCTTCCTAGCCTCCAAATATTCCCCCTTCCACTTCCACACCTACATTTGTGTGCCATGGTGACGTGTGCATGTGTGGACACCAGAAAACAACTTATATGAGTTGTATTAGGAATCTGAGACCCCTGGCTCCTCGAGATTTTGTCATACCCGAGGTTTTCCAGGCACTCGGTCTCCACATACTCTCACCGTCTCCCTCTCTCCCCTTTGTCCTTTGGCACGTCAGCTGGTGACACAGCAATCTGCTTTTATCATTCCACAGTCACCAATGCCTTCTTCTTTCTCTGTATTTCATTTTGAATAGTTTCTGTTTGGGGTATCCAAGTTGATTTATCTTTTCAAAAAGACTTTTAAATTCTTATTTATTTATTTAGTCTCATAAAAACCAGGTTGACTCTTAACTCACTATATGGCTAAGACTTGCCTCCTAATCTCCCTTGTCTCCATCCCCCGGGTGCCTGAATCATTCCTCTGTACTGCAGTGACTGGTGGAGTTTTGTTTTGTTTTGTTTTTGTTTTTTTAAGATGTATTGTATGTGTCTGTTACGTGTGTGTGTGTGTGTGTGTGTGTGTGTGTGTGTACTGTGTGCATACCTGATATCGGCAGAGACCAGAGGAGGCTGTTAGATCCCCTGGAATCGAAGTTACAGCTTGTTGTGAACTGCCATCTGAGTGCAGGGAACTGAACCTGGGTCCTCCGACAGAACAGCAAGTGCCATAACCTCTGAGGCATCCCTTCAGCCCCTAATTGCTACGTGTCTTATAAAGTGTCTCCACTCTGACCGGCCAGCATGCAGAACATTCCCAGTTCCGAGGACGGCGCTGCCTAACTCTCTTTGGAGATTCTATCCCAGACTATAGCAGTTTCCTCGCATTCAAAGTCGAGTGGCCCCTCTGGAGCCCTCCACAGCACGGGCATATGCTTTCTCCTCTCCTCCACTTTCTGTCCTCTCAGCCCCATCTGAAGTTTTGATTAAAATAGCTGCCATTAGTCTTAGTAAATTGTTTTTATTAATTTTTAGCTAGCCTATAAAGGGTCTCACTGTGCCGTTTGCAGGCGTTTATATCGTATCTTGTGTCTCTCCTCCCCATTCCCCCCTGCCTTCCCCTCTGCCCTTTGGTTGGTCTCTCCGCCTTCCGTTGTCCCGTCTGTGTGCTCCGTTGCCCTCTCTCTGAACATCATCTCCTTTCGCAGCCCCCTCTCTTCCCTCATGTCACACATGCGTGTGTGCATTCACTTAAATCTGGATTCCAGCCGTGAAAGAAGCCATGTTTGTCCTTCCGAGCCTATGTGACATAATAATCCCCAGCTCCCTCCGTGTTCCTGCACACAGCATGATTCTGTCCATCTTACAGCTGAAGGCAGTGTGTGTGCAAGCCTCGTTTGCTTTGTTTTTGATGATGGGCGTCTAGACGGATTGCACGTCTAGGCTAGGGTGTGTACCTCACCAGACGCGGAAACGCGAGGTCTCTGACGGCACGGCCTGCTGTAAAGGCCCTGAGTGTGTTCAGGAAGGATGCATGTGGGTCATGTGCCCATTCTCATTCCGGCGTGCTGAGGACCTCTGTACTGATTTCCAGAATGCTCGCCCAGGTTTGTACTCCACCAGCAGTGAGCGGGGGTTCCTCTTTCCACACATCCTTGAGGGCATTTATTGTCATTTCTTTCCTTGGTGACAGATGGGAACATTGTTCCCTTTCTGTGCTCTAAGAGGGCAGACCCAGAGAGGGCGAGGCTGGCGGTGAGGGTGTAGACGCTGGGACTCCATGCCAGGCTTCCCCTGCCCTTCTCCGTGTCAGACTTGTCCAAAGGAAACCCGTGATTCAAACAGAGCTTAAAGATGTCACTCATCTGAGGGACACTGAGGGGTCTGTAAGCCAATGCAGGATGGGCCCTTCACAGAAAAGTGGGTGCGGGGGTTTGCTTTGTCACAGGCAGAAGGGCTGCCACCCCCGCAGCCCTGCGGGATCCAACACTGTCTCTTCCCTTTCTTTACATCCAGCTGTGAGGTGTAGCCTCACCCCGTTGGGACTATCAGAACTGTTCCTTCTTCCTTGGTTTGGGGGGACTGGGGGTGGGGGGATTAGACAGGGTTTCCTGTAACCCAGGCTGGCTACCCCAGTCCTTGAAAGGCAGATTTTTCAAAATTCCATCCTTTGCCCTTTCGTCTAAGTCTGTGCTCAAAGAAAGGTAGAAAGAAATGGGGTCAGGAAAAGCAGCAGTAGGTGGGAGGGGTCAAAGGTCAGGCAGGGAGCCACGCGCCCACACCTGTGCCAGCTCCTCCCGTCCAGGGCCGCCCTCTTCTTACCACCGCCTGCTCTCTCTCTCTCTCTCTCTCTCTCTCTCTCTCTCTCTCTCCTTTGTATCAGGCGATGCTCAGAAATGCTGGAATCTCCACGGCAAGTGCCGCCACCGCTGCTCCAGGAAGGAGAGTGTCTACGTCTACTGCACGAACGGGAAGATGTGCTGCGTGAAGCCCAAGTACCAGCCGAAGCCGAAGCCCTGGATGTTCTAATTGCCCGCAAGCCCGAAGCCCCGACGGTGCAGAGGGCAAAGCGGCCCTAGGCTGACCCCATGGATCCCTGAGCTCAGTCAATAAATGTGCCTGCCCAACCTCAGTGCCGCCTGCTCTTCCACAGCAGCAGTTTTCAGGTCTGGGGAGTCAGAGCTGTAATAATCACCATCACCGGCGGCGGCTCTAGCTTGGGTCAAGTTGACATAAAATTATCCAGCATGGGTGCCATTTATGACACATGCATAACTTTAAAATTATAAGACGTGGGGATACAGCTCATTGGCAGAGTGCATGCATAAAGCCCTAGGTTCAATCCCAAGCACCACATAAAAATGATAAATGCATCTGTATATACATATATAAGACAGTCACAGAGGAAGGAAGCAATGATCAATAATAATAATTAATAAATAGACAAGTCAGTTTCAGGCACACTTTCTAGAATTAGAAGCCAGCTTCAAAGGAACTGCCATTAATATGTTTAGGAAATGAGAATAAAACATCAATGAAATGGGCAAAAGGATGGAGAATCTAAACTAATGCCTCAGACCAGGCACAAAGTGCCTGCCTGCAGTCTTAGCAGCTGGGAAGTATTAGCAGGAGGGCTAGGCGGTCGACGTCACCTTCTGCTATATTGTCAGTTTAAGGCCAGCTTAGAGTGCAGAGGAACCCATTTCAAAGACCAAACAGTTGAGACTAGCAGCTCCTACCTGGAATCCTAGCTCTTGGGAGGCTGAAGAAAGTGGGGAATCACCAAGGGTTTGAGGCTGGTCTAACACAAGCGTGGGCTACTGAGTAGGGCCTTTTCCTAATAGTAATAGCAATCCAATACATTTTAAAGGGGCTACTCTTCTACTGCTATGTTCAACCGATCTGAAACACAATAGAAGAGAATAGCCACTGTGTGCTATTTGACTCATAGTTCTGGGCCCCAGTTGAACAGTTCTTCTGTTGTTCCTGTGTGAGTATCCCATATGACTGCATCTCCTTCCTCTGCTTCCTCCACAGTGGCCAGGGTACACCCAAGAGGCTGTGCTCCAATATACAGCATTTTTCAGACTTCTGTTACATTTGCTAAAGTCTTGTTGGCACACAGCAAGGCAGATGACCCAGGGTCATTGTGAGAAAGGAGCCCAGGACGGGAAGAGGGAGAGATATAATTCACTGGGGATTGCCAGGTGTGGGTACATCATCCTCAAATGGGACCCCTAAAGATAAATTAGATATTCTAAACCAGAGTTATCATGTCCAAAATGGAGACTGCGGTGGCTGTGCTTAAGAGCACACTGGATATGCAATAGGAGAAAGAATCTGTGAACTCAAAGGCAGATGGATAGAAATATACAAACCAGACACAGAGAGCACAGAGAGGCAGGAGCGAAGGGAAGCAGGAGCGAGCAATTGTACATTGAAGCACAGTCCCAGACAAAGAGACAATTAGGGAAAAGAAACATATTTTGGAAGATAACAGCTGAAAGAAAAGTGTCAATCTACTCGCCGATCTAGAAGTTCAGCAAGCCGCAAAGCATCAGATACTGTGAAATGAAATTCAAGGATTGTAGGAAAATGCATACTTCAGACCCTGTCTCAAACCACAGGCAGCTCACAGGGAATGACCGCAGAGAAAGGGTGACCTTTGGCCTCCACATACATGCCCACATTCATGCACTTGTACACACACACACACACACACACACACACACACACACGCTCTCACACACATATACAAACACAGAAAATGAAAATAAATTATCAATTATAGTTAGCAATTCCCATGTCCTGTGCACCTTGGTCCTGGAAGTCTGACTGGGGTGGTGAGGGAATGAAGAAAGGACAGACACACAGACAGGAAAGTTGGGGTTTGATGAGCCATGTGCTCTAATGGAGCTACCACTACCGCCGGGGTCTTCAGTGCATCCAGCACAGGAGGAAAAGCTTACTAGTCTCTGAGGAGGTCTCTGGGGCCAGCGGTCTCAGGGTGTAAACGTGTGTGTGTGTGTGTGTGTGTGTGTGTGTGTGTGGCAGAAGGAAGCTGCACTTGCTGGGTTTAGCACACATTGATCAACTGTAAACACTCCGACTCGGGCCAGAGGAAGAAGGCTTTGCCACCTTCCCGAGGGTCCGAGGCCTTGGTCCTTGTCCTGGTGGTTCCCATGGTAACAATACACATTCACTCAGGACTTCACTCGCTGGGGGCTGCCTGAGATCTCCACAGTCAATAGCAAGAGAAACCGTCATGTGCTGGGGATTGAACAATGCACACTTCAATGATCACTTGTTGATTGTGGAAATCAAGGAATAAAATGTTCTGATTCTAGAATCAAACGAAAAATGTAACAGCAAAACCTTTGTAAGATAGCTAAGATGGCCATATGAGAGATGCCCATCATTTTGAGGGCCTACACTTAAAAATCAGAGCTGTTTCAGTTAAATGACCTAACGATGTGCCGTGAGGCCTTAGAAACACAAGAATAGGCCAAACTCAAAATTGGTAGATGGATGTCTTAGGGTTTTATTTCTGTGATGCAACACCACGACCAGGGCAACTCTTATAAAGGAAAACATTTCTTTGGGGCTAGCTTACAGTTATAGATTAGTCTATTGACATCCTAGAGGAAAGCATGATAGCACGCAGGTAGACATGGTGCTGGAAAGGTAATTGAGAGTTCTACATCTGAATCAGCAGGCAGCAGGCCTAGAACTAGCGTGAGCTTCTGAGTTCTCAGAGTCTGCCCCCTAGTGACACACTTCCTCCAACAAAGACACACCTACAACAAGGCCACACCTCCTGATAGTTCCACTCCCTATGGGTCAAGCATGCAACCACAGGAGTCTATGGAGGTCATTCCTATTCAAGCTACCGCAATGGAGGAAAAAAAAAATCAAAAAAGAAGCTCAAAGAATTAATAGACAGAGTTGGTGCTTTGAAAAGATAAACAGGAGGGCTGAGGGGAAATGGCTCACTTGCTATACAAATGCGGGAACTGGGTTCAGATCCCCAGAACCCATGTAAATGCTGGATGTATAGCAACAGCCTCTATGGAGAGACGGCACAGACATGTCAGGAGGAGATCCCGGAAGCATACAGGCCACCTAGTCCAGTGAACGCAGTAGAAAAATAACAAAGATCCCGGCTCAGGCAGGGTAAATGGTGAGGACCCACATATAAAGTTGTCCTCCGACCCCTACACACACACACACACACACACACACACAATGGGATTTACAGGCAAAAACATGAGCACACATTTAAAACAAAAAGATAAACAATGCTGACAGATTATTGGCCAAATTAGCCAAGAGAGAGAACCAGAGGGCTCTGATTAGAGGGTCATCCAGATGGCTCGGTGGGCTGGGGTGCTTGCACAGAAGCAAGGTGACTTGAGTTCCACACCTGGAGCCTACGTGAAGGTCGAAGGAGAGAAACAACTCTGCAACGCCGTCCTGTGACCTTCACAAGCATGCCACGGCATCTTCAACACACAAGGATAATAAGTAAGGGTTTTTTGGCTTTTTGAGTCAGGGTTTCTCTGTGTCGCCCTGGCTGTCCTGGAACTCTCTCTGTAGACCAGGCTGGCCTTGAACTCAGAAATCCGCCTGCCTCTGCCTCCAAATGCTGGGATTAAAGGCGTGCACCACTGCCTGGAGATTCTAATGGAGACGTTCTAGCAGATACTACTGAAATCTAAAGGGCCATTAAGAAATCAGCGGAGGGGCAGGGAGATGGCTCAGCAGCTAAGGGCACTTGTTGCAAAGATTGATGACCTGAGTTCAATCGTCAGGTACAGATTATCTGTAAAAAAAAAAATCAAGAGTATATAAACAATCTGAACTGATCTATAAGCAGCGATGAGGGGTAGGCAGTGGCTCAATGGTGAGCACTTGCCCAGCATGTATGTAGCCCTGGATCAGATCCCCAGGAAAGGAAAGGAAAGGAAAGGAAAGGAAAGGAAAGGAAAGGAAAGGAAAGGAAAGGAAAGGAAAGGAAAGGAGGAAGAGGAAGAAGAAGAGACAGAGGAGAAGACAGAGGAGGAGGAGGAGGAAGAAGAGGAGACAGAGGAGGAGGAAGAAGAAGAAGAGATGGAGGAGGAAGCAGCAGCAGCAGCAGCAGCAATGAGAACTGGAGAGAAGGCTCCGTGGTTAAGAGCACTCACTGTTCCTGGATTCTGTTTCCAGCATCCACAGGGTGGCTCATCTCTGTCTGTGACTCTAACCCCAGAGGTCTGACATCCTTTTCTAACCTCTGAAGGAGCCAGGTACAGATGTGAGGAAAACATTTATAGACATCAAATAAAATACTTTTTAAAGCCATGAATATCAGTGATGACAATCCTTCCAGTGGCTGCAGAGATGACTCAGGGACCAAGAGCATTTGCTGCTCTTGCAAAGGACCTGAGCTGGTGTCCTAGCACCCACCTGACAGACCGCAAATGGCCTGTAACTCCAGTTCAGGGAACCCAGTGACATTCCCCTGTCCTCTTCAGATGCCTACGCTCATGCAGGCAAACACTCAAACACATAAATAATGAACATTAATAAGTACTTTTAAAGGAATCTCCCAGAACAATGTATGATGGTCCCACAATTTGTGCAGTATTTTTGTTCCAGGAAAATTCAGTTGGCAAAAAAAATACTTGCGTCTGGGTTTCTCATGTACAAGTCTGAGGAATAAGCCAATATTTCATTTTCCTAGACAGCCCTACCCATTTCAAGCCACAGATCCCTAGCCCCAGTCACTTGCGTGCCAGTAGAGAATAAAGCATCAAAAGCGTACCTAGTAGATTCCCAAAGCAACCACTAGAGGGCAGGATCTGCCTATGAGACTCCTTGACCTGGGCACCGACTAAAATCTAAAAAGTTGTTTCTAACAGAGCTGCCCAAGCTGGCCTTCGTGATCCTCCTGAGTGCTGGGATTACAGGTGCATGCTGCGACGCCCTCAAAGGGTCTTCAGCATACTACTGGAAGAAAGAAAGAAAGAAAGAAAGAAAGAAAGAAAGAAAGAAAGAAAGAAAGAAGGAAGGAAGGAAGGAAGGAAGGAAGGAAGGAAGGAAGATTTATAATTACTGTGGGAGATATTTTAGATCTAAAACATCTTTCACCGAAGAAATTTTGCTGGGCATGGTGGCACACACAATGAATTCCAGCAGGCAAGGTCCAGAGGCAGGTGAACCTTTGTGAGTTCAAGGTCAGGCTGGATTTCATTTAGATTTGGCTACATAGAGAGACTCTTTCTTAAATATAAAAAGAGAGAGGACATATAAGCACACCCAGAATTTTTCTGTAGTGACAAAGACATAAAACACCCACTGCTTGACTTCATTTTGCTTTTAAACCACATTTTACACATTTTTATGTGTTCTTCTATATAATAAGCCGAGTGTGGTCTTCATTTTTTCATTTGTGCGTCTCCATTTTGAAAGTTTTCTCAGTGGACATGTTCTACTTTTGTACAGTTGGGGGGGGTTATTTCAAGGCACTAGAGTGATCTGGAGAGGCAGAGCAGCGGTTGGGAGCATGCGCTGCTCTTGCAGAGGACCGGGGTTCTGTTCCCGGCACCCACAACGGGGAGCTCACAACTGCTTGTAATTCCAGCTCCAGAGAAGCCAATGCCTCTGACCTCTAAGGACACTCACACACTCACATGCACATAACCACATATGCACACTCACACACCAAACACAAATGGATACTTTAAAATAATTATAAAATTAAACATGGGAAACCATACACTCTGTCTGCCGTAGCTTTCTTTGCTATGACCCAATAGGAGAGATACAGCATCACTCCTGGAACACTCTGGCCAAAGATATGTACACTGTCTAATCTAGTCATAAGAAAACAGCATCAACTCAAACGGAGGGGCGCTCCATAGAACAGCCGGCTGGATGAGTCAGATATCAGGGACTTGAAAGCATGAGCTTTTCCTCGAGTACCCGAGGCTGGCTTTGAACTTCCTGTATAGCTAATCTTAGCCTCCTACCTCCCCCTTGCACAGGCTGTGTTCAACTGATGAGGTGCTGGGGATCAAAGCCAGGGCCTCCTGGGGGGGGGGGGCAAAGCACTCTAACCACTATGAGGCACCGCTAGCCCTGCCTGACATTCTAGAAGATCAACAAAGGCTACGGCTGAGAGAAGGTTTTATCTAGGTGAGGTCGGAGGCGTAAACGATGAGATTGTTTTTCTTTGTCAACAGCTGCGTTTAATCACATTCTGTGTGGTTACATAAACCAAGCACCTTTGTCGTAGGAAAACAAAGGGGTGAAAGTAAAACAACCAAAACATTCCAACAAGTAAAACACCTAACATTCACCTGCAAACTGCTCACAAGAGTTGCACACCAGGAGAGTAAAGGTGGAAAATGGATACATTGTCTTAACTGAGGTTTCCTCCTCTAAGAGGACTTTAACTTGTTTCAAGTTGACACAAAACTAACCAACGCAGCTGATTCTTTGTCGACTTGACACACCAATCACTGTTAAGCCTCAATCTTTCTATTCTTGTTCACCCTCAAGACTGTGCATTAATATTGACGTCACGGTATAAACTATCTTCAACCTCGCAAGTCCCATAGTCTTTACAAACTCAAACACTTTAAAAATTCAGTCTCTTCTTAAAAATATTTTTTTATTTATTTATGTATTTAAGAATGAGTGTTCTATCTGCATGTACACCTGCACGCCAGAAGAGGCCACGAGACCACACTATCGATAGCTGTGAGCCACCATGTAGTGGCTGGGATTTGAACTCAGGACCTCTGGAAGAGCAGACAACGCTCCTAACCTCTGAGTCATCTCTCCAGCCCCCAGTCTCTATTTCAAAAAAAAAAAGAAAGAAAAATCCAAAGTATCTTTTAAAATCCAAAGTCTCTCAACTGCAGGCTGCAATAGGATTTTTTTTTTTTTAAAGAATGAAATACTTTCTCACTTCCAAAGGAGAGAGATTGCGTTCTTGCTCCCCTTCCACAATACTACGGCAGACGCTCACACGCAATAAGAAGATAAAGGAAAACTATGTCAACATACTTCAAACTTGCCTAAAATAAATTTTTATTAAATGTCAAAAGAGATTTATACACAATTCATAAATTCTTTATAAAAACAGTTTGCCAATGTAAGTCTAATTCTGTAAGTCAGCAACTTACAAAATGACAGCAAGAAGGCAGAACCGGGCACAGTCACAAGCTGAACAAAGCGAAACCAAACTCCAAGGCTACAAATAACTCAATATCCAATATCTGGAATCAGCTCCCAGTCTTCTGGGCTCCTCCAAAGGGCTCTGGTCGCTTCTCTGGCTCCCCCGTCCTAAAGCACACACAGCTTATCTTTCAGAGTCCCCAGCTCACTATCTGTCACCATGGCTGTGTTCTTGGTGGCTGGTTACCCTATCGTACTGTCATCTCCAAACCGCTAGGCTCTCTTGCCACAACTAGGCTACACCTTCACCAATAGCTTCTCCTGGGCTCTCCTCGGGGACTCCAGCCCTGTCACGTAGTGCCGGGCCTCAGCTGCAACCTATGACCCCTCCATGCCTTGGAAACCAATACCACCTAGGTGACTCTTAGGCTACCAAGTCCAGCTGCCAGCAGGAGGTGCAACGTGGGCAGCTGGGCCACAGCTCGAGCACTAACCCTCAGGAAACAGGAGATTTCTCCTCAGTGCTGCTTCCCCGCAGCCCAATCGCTGCTGATTCTTCAGCCCCAGCTGACCAGCATCCATTGACCAGCAAAATAAAAGTCTTACTTTAGTGATTTTGGCTTCTTGTTCATCACAGCTGATTTTTCAGCCCCAGCAGAACAAAGCCATAGATTCCTCACACGAAGGGCCCAGTGTAGTATTTGCTTCCCTCTGAAACTTCACAGCTGGCCTTCCTTCCTCTGCACGTCTCTCAAGAGTCTGATCTTCCAAACTCTTATAGAACATCCCACCGAAATCTCAACACTCAATAGCTTTACTAGCCCAAAGTTCCAAAGTCCTTCCACAGTCCTCCTCAAAACATGGACTATCACAGCAACACCCGACTCCTGGTAACAAGTTGTCTTAGGATTTTTGTTGCTGGAACGACACACAAGCAAGTTGTAGAGGAAAGGGGCTTCTTTGGCTTAAACATCCACACTGTAGTCCATCACTGAAGGAAGTCAGGGAAGGAACCTGGAGGCAGGAGTGACGCAGAGGCCACTGAGGAGAGGCGCTTACTGGCTTGCTCCTCGTGGCTTTGTTCAACCTGTTCTCTTATAGACTCCAGGACCTCCAGCCCAGGCATGGCACCGCCCACCATAGGCTGGGCCCTCCCACATCGAGCACTTGTTCAGAAAATGGCTGCAGGTTTGCCTTCATTCAGAATGCATGCAGGCACTTTCTCAATTGAGGCTCCCTCCTCTCAGATGACTCCAGCTTGTGTCAAGCTGACATAAAACTATTCAACACAGTCGGTACCTCAGGAAACCATGGAAACTCTTTGTACTGTTCCTGAGGTTTTCCAGTGATAAAATTATTTTGAGAAGGTGGCCAGGCCAGGCCTTTTCCTCAGTAGCAATGACAGACTGACAGACTGAAGTGATTTGTATTACTGGGCCCTTTCACAGGTGCTGAGCCCCCTTCTGTGACCCTGCACCCTCCACCAGCCAGCTCGTTATAGGCTGAGGTGATTTCTACTTGACAACAAAGACACCTGACAATCTGGCTCAGGAAGTGACTGCCTCTAGGTCCCACAGCCTGAGCCCTGTGGCACGGCTGGGGTAAGAACCTGAGTCTCTCTGACCCTCCCTCTTAGAAGTCGTCACCAAGTTCACAGCAAAGTCCCAAAGCCACACATGTCACATCTGAGGCTGCTTTAGAGCACTGGCTACTCTATTCTTTCTGAAACACTGGGTAGAATGAATGAGCTTGGGGCACAGGACTAAATTTCCATGGGTCCAGCCTGGCTATTTCGTTTAAGCCCATCAGTAAGCATGTGTTTCTAGTATCGTTTCTGTTGCTGTGACAAATACTCCCTCCTAGGGAAGCAGCCTGGGGACGGAAGGGCTTGCCTGGTTTACAGTTCTAGGCTACAGCTCATTGCTAAGAAGTCAAGGCAGGAGCTCAAACAGCTGGTCACATCATACCCACAGTCAAGGGCAGAGCGCGATGTACCCACGCTGTCTGCTTACATGCCGTCTCTCCTCAACTAACTTCCTTTACCCTTATACAGCTCAGGGTCCAGGCCATAAAATAATGCCTCCTGCCTCAATCAACAGTCAAGATAATCCTGCACAGACATGCCCACAGGCCAGCCTGGTCTAGATGATTCGTCACTGAGAGTCTCTTCCAAGTTGAGTCTACATCATTGCAAATTGACATTTCAAATCACCACCGTGTCCCTTTGGGGTTTCCTAAGTCAGGAGGTTTAGTCTGAGTGAGGGTTCGGTCTTCCAGGGTCCTCCTCTCACCCCCCACCCCCCACTGCTCTACCTATGTATGACAGATGATAGGACAGATTGGTGCTGGCTGGAGTCCTCTAAGGTGTGGATGCCTTGGTCTCCCTCTCCCTCCTCATGGCTGTCTCAAGCTAATGTCACCTCGAAGTCACTCCTGTGGCTCAGCTGGCCCCCCGGAGCTCTTAGTGCTCCTGTGTTTCTAGTATCATTCTAGTACCAAAGCTCTTCCACCCACCATGGTGTGCCTTTAAACAACTTGTTAACCCTCAGTTCCCCATGTAGACCACACAGGAACAGAGCGGGAAGCCAGGGCACCAACTGCCACACAGTTCACTTTGTGACAGAAACTATTCCGCACTGGAGCGTCGTTCCTGAGCCCCGTGGGCATGTCTGCCTTCCTCTCCAGCTGCCTGGGCACATCTGCAAGTACCAACCTGCAAGAGCCGGAAACTAAAGTTTACACTCAGCAGGACAGGTGTCCTCCAGGCCTGCATCACTGTCATGCCAGCTTTCTCCACGGACACAAACTTCACTCATCTGACCACTATGAATCCACTCGTGACATTCACCACACACACACACACACACACACACACACACACACACACACGTGGGGCCACCACCACCCAGAACAGCTCCTGTCTCTGAAATCTCAGGACAAAATGAAGCAGAGACTCTGTCCTTGACGTCCCTTTCAGTCATTGCACACTCTGTCCTCTGTGGACTCAACCCCACAGACAAGATGGCAGACAGGAGAGCTCCCTAACCCCCGTTTTCACAAGCTCAGGTCTCCTCGGGAGCTGAGAGGCAGAATTCCTCTTTCCCAAGCATCTTAAACTGGAAGTGAGACCGTGAGGCAGCTCAGCAGATGCAAGCAAAAGGCAGCCAAGAAGGTTCCAGAGAAAGTGTTACATTGCCAATATTATTGTTACTGATATCCTGGTGCTGTAATTGTTACGAGCTGTGACTATTACTGGTTTGGATTACTGATCCACTCCCTACCAACCCTTCCCCCATGCCTTCTCTGGACAGGACATGGGGCCGGAAATCTTCTTGGTGGTCATACAGTTAGTGGCCCAAGAAAACCAGATCATAGAAATGACATGGTGTGTGTGTGTGTGTGTGTGTGTGTGTGTGTTTCCTGGGGATTGTACATAGGTCTGCGTGTACAGTAGATAAGCACTCCACCACAAAACCACATCCCCACAGCTCCAGATTTCCTTCATAGTGAGGAGGGTTCCCCCACAAAGTGAGCTTCCTGTTTTTCCATCCTAACACAAGCCCGAAAGGCAGACAGCACTTGAACCCTGTGCCTCTCTGTGTGCGCTGTCTGATTCTGCTGGGGTCGTTTCCCCCGCCTTCCTGCATCATTGGACCTCATCACAGAAGAGACAGACTTTCCTCTCATCAAGCTCTTCAGCCCCCCTTACCTAGGCAGAATACCAAGTATTACCAAGTAGGTATATCGTGAATACCAAGTAGGAGATGAAGAAAGAGAAAGCCCCCTTCCGGCCAGGCTACCTTGCCTCTCAAGCCAAACTAACTGTCTTGTCCTGGGTGGCTGACGTGTGTTGTCCGTGTTATCCTCGGCCTTTGTTAGTTTATCGTGAGCTCTCCCTTGCTCTTGACACTCTCTCGGCAAAGTTCTAACCATCCAATATCGTTCTCCCTGCTTTGTGGATGAGAGTCCTGAGGAGGGTTTCGGGAGGATGGATCATCCTTCCGGAGTTAGTCAAGCCCGGAACATTTAGAATGGTCATTAAGCCCACTCTGTCCAGCACCTGTTCCTTCACCCATCACTCCCACATCTTTGACTTCACCCGCTTCCCTGTCAGGAAATGAACTCAGTCATGCGAGCAGAACACAGAGAGAGCTGGCAGCATGAATTTTATTGGGGAATGATGGCATCAACTCTAGAGCAAGCTACACGCGCCCAAGCCTTACGGGGGAAGAAGGCTTGAAAGAATAGGACAGGCAGCACAGAGAGGCATCGGGGCACAGGTGCATGAAGGCCTCTTGCCTTGTGCAGAAAGTCCGGCAGGCCCCCTGGCCATTCCAGCACCGTTTGAATTCCGTGTTTCCTGTGTGGAAGAAGACCACAAATCACAGAGCAGCCTATGGGTCACAGGTTAGACCACTGGTCGCAAGTTGAACTACATATAATAGGTCAGCTGGTAATAGGTTAGCTCTCTGGTCATTTGTTAGACTACAACTCATGCAGGAGAGCATGGATGATAATGGAGGTTACAGATCTCGTCCTAGGTGAGCCCATATGTCACAGGTTAGACCAGTAGTTAAGAGAATAATTTATTGTCCAAGTAAATCCACCCATCCGGCACACTCTTAACACTTCTCTTAACAACACTGTGTGATTGCACTTGGTCTTGCTTCGATCCCTGTTGTACAAGTGAAGAAATGGAAGAATAACCTTAAGAAAATCATAGTCGCGCGCGCGCGCGCACACACACACACACACACACACACACACACAGTGATTACCTGATGGCACATGACCCAGGACCAGGAGAGCCACAATGAGCAGAATCCACTTTGCCATGGCCACCAAGCTCCCGGGGAGGTTGCCCGGAAGAAGTCAGGGGAGGAGCCCAGCATACAGTCGTGCTGCATACCCAGCTTTTATGGGCTGCAGAGCCATGGGCAGCAAGCCCAGGTGGGAGGGTGAGGTCACGTGGTCCCAAGGCTGTCTAGCTCTCTCATGGCTACCTCTGCACAGACTAGTCAGCCAAATCCTCCAGAGGCTGTGCAAGGCCTGGAGGCCCATGACAGAAGGACAGGGACAGAGACAGAGAGACAGAGAAAATATGAATGACTTTTCCCAGCCTGAGAGAGTAAGGATATACTTGAGAAAGGTCTACTTCTATCCAGTATCTTCGCATGTGCTGGCCAATACTGACTGTCAACTTGACAGCATCTAGTAATCAGCTAGGAGGTGAACATTTAGGGTGTGTCTGTGACCAAGTGTCTAGGCTGGGTTCATGTAGGCAGGAAGATACACCCTAAAAGTAGGTAACCACTCCAGGGCCAGGATCAGCCTGGAGTGGATAAAAGAAGAGAAAGAGGGTTAAGTACCACTCTCCCCCTCCCTCCTCTTCCCTCCCCCTTCCCCTCCTTCCTCAGCTGCCTCACACTCTGGTGCCCACCCTGATAGGACTGTGCACCCTCAAACTGTCCCTGATAGGACTGTGCACCCTCAAACTGTCCCTGATAGAATTGTACACCCTCAAACTGTGAGCCAAGGAAAACCTTCCTCCCTTAAGTCCCTCTTGTCAAGTATATTGTCACGACAATGACAAAAGTGACCGCCCCACCCCCTGATCACTGCAAGACCTTGAACAGGTCACCTAACTTTGAAGAGACCCAGGCTGCCATCTACAAAATGATGAAAAGTATCCTTTTCTCTTTTTAAAATTATTTTTTTAATATTCATTAGATTTACTCACTTTATTTTATGTTTTGTCTGCATGTGTGTATGCACCGGGTGTGTGCGTGGTGCTAGCAGAAGTCAGAAAGGGAGGTAGATCTAGAACCGGAGGTAGTCATGGCTGGGAGCCACTGTGTGGGTTCTGGGAACCAGACCTGAGTCCTCAACAAGAGCAGCAAGTGCTCTTACCCACTGAGACCATCTTCCCATCCCTTAGGCCCACGCTGAAAATGGAAGAACACATTCCTTATAGAAAATAATAACTATCTTCAGAGCATCGGCTGAAACAAAGTTCTCAAAATGTGACCTCTGGAGCAGCAAACCTGAGAGAGATGCAAACTCAACAGCCCTGCCCCAAATGTCTCCATCCAAGAGCCATGGACATTTCCCCGGCGTTTCCAAGATACCGCTGCAGACCAACCCAGCCGCCAAGATAACTCAGGCACAGAGCTCAGCCTGGCGCTTAGTCCGTGAGCTGGGTTAGGTTACATCATGAAAGATGAGTAGGAAAGGGTGTCCCCAACAGACGGAGCAGCATGGGCCTGAAAGGGCAGGTCACAGTGGTGAGACCGGCTTATGATGACTGCTTAAATGACCACAGACCATGAGGTTTTAACTGCCAAGTTCACACTTCCATGTCATAAGCAAAAGCATGTTCTCTTGTTTGTATGTTTTAACAAGGTTACCTCTGGTTCCTTCTCCCTTGAGAGTTAAGACAGGGCCATGCTATGCAGCTAGGCTGGCCTAGAACTTACTACATAGCCCAGGCTGACCTGGAACTCACAATCCCCCTGCCTCAACTCTCAAGGGTTAGAATTCAGATGTGTGCTACATCTGGCAAATTCCAATTTTAAATCAGAAAATTGAAACCCAAAGAGGGGAGTTGATTTGCTTGGGGGTCACACAGTGACTGAGTCACAGAACTAGGGCTGGAAACCAGGTCATCACACCACCAGGCAGTGGGCGGTGCTTGTCCTGCGTAGCTCATCCTACAGGTAGAATAGGGAGACTGGGAAAGCCGAGCTACATGTTAGAAGCAGGATCACACGTGTGTATTTTTCCAGTGCCAGAATTTATTAAAAAAACAAGTTCACAAGCTATGTCCACTTCACTGGCTGAAATTTACCAGGCAGTCCTGATTTGGTAATTGATCCTTGGCAACCTCAGTTTCTTTTATTCTCATCTTAATTACTAATATTACATTTTGTACAGTCTTATGCATGTATCCGTCTATACAGGTATATATCTATGTGTGTATGTGAGTGTTTGCGTGTGTGTGTGTGTGTGTGTGTGTGTGTGAGAGTGTGTGTGTGTGTGTGTGTGCTATAGAATAGCTACAACAAGGAGTTAAAGCAACCACAAATTTCAAGGGATATTCCGGGAGGCAGAAGGCAGAACAACTGGACCAAAGGTTAGACAAGATATTAACAATACAAGAAGTAGAGACCTACTAGAGGCTCACAGAGCCCAGGCACAGGGTTGAGCTGTGAGCCAGAGAGGCAGGCAGATCAGTCTAGCCAGATGAGTTGATGGACAGAGGATGAATGAATAGTAATTCAAGCGCTCAGTCAAACCATGGAAACTCTGCTGAGAGCTATTGGTCCTTTGATACGCACAGCAGCAGATGGTCACGTGACAGGTCCGTGGGGATGTTGCCATAGCTACATCACTTGTCCTTTTTGTGGGGTCTAGGTGACGGTGCTGTGCCCTTTATTAATCTGGTGTTCTGTAAATCCCCCTGTCTGTTTTTCTGCTGCAGTTTTCATACACCAATGAGCTTATATGGTCCCAGTCAGATTTGATAAGCTAGATAAAACAGAGGATTTTTTTTCCCTTATAGGACTAAGTTGCCCGTTGGTGCTGGACGGGTGGTAGCGTCTGCCCGCCACTCTGAATGTGCAGTCAGACTGAAGCCAACCACTGCTTTGCGAAATGGGATCACCCAAGGCACGGCACAACCCGGAAGCCACTGTTCTTCAGTCTGCTGAAACTTGGACCTGAGCACAGCCTGATCTCCAGTCTGCGGAAGGAACTCAGACCAGAGTGGGGTTGCTAGCGTCTCGAGCCCTGCGGGGGCTGGGGCAGCCTAGCCTGGAGCTTGGATCTGCTCCAGATCCGGAGCCCCTCAGGCGTTACAGGGAGTTCCACCCATAGGTGCTGCCTGGCTTCCATGACTCTCCCACCACCATTCGTCCACATTAACCTCTCGAGAGCTAACGGGGTTCCCTGCTCACAGAGCTGGGATCCTGGTCCTGCGGCCAGCTTCTTCCTCCTTTACCAAGATCAGTATCTTTCCTGCTCCCACGTGCCTGCAAACGTTTAAATGATGGATAACAGGTAGGTAGGTCGGGGCCTGTGAGTTGGATCAGCAGAAAAAGGCACTTGCTGCCCGGCCTGACACCCTGAGCTCAACGCCCCAAACCTACTTGGTAGAGGGAGAGAAGCAGCCTGTCCAAGCTGTCCTCTGCTGTCTACTCGGGTGCAAAGGCACGCTCTTCCTGCTCTCTCCAACAAATAAATGTTTTCTATGTGTTAATTTTTTTCCAAGGGGACAGTAAACCAAAGGACAGATACCTTAGTCCCTGTTAGTCGCGAGCAAATGGACGATGAGCGCCTAAATGGAATCAGATTCAGACATCCCGAACTCTTTCACTACAGACTATAAGGCTCTCCCTTCCTCCAAGCCCTTTCCCGAAATTAACCCTCCACCCAGAGCTTTCTCAGAGTGTGTTCTGCAAGTTATCTGCATCTCTCAGGCGTTTGTTTAAGACGCAGAGTCCTTAGCCCAGAGCCCAGTCCTGCGGAATCAATCGCCTCCCTTCGAAGGTGGAACCTGTGACTCTGAACGCTAATTTCCCCTAGAGGCTTCCATCCAGGGCTGAAGTTGATGTGCCCCGTAAGTGGGGGGGGGGGGAACTGAGGCGGACACAGCGGGACATCCAGACCCAAGAATAAACTCCCTCTCCAGCACCCCATTCCTACATGGCCACCCCCACCTCACGGGGAGGACTGAAGGCGGAGGTCTACAGGGCGGGGACCCGGGCTGCCTTGACAGGGCGGGGCCCGCATGGGGCGGGGTGGCTCTGGAACGGGCGGGACCGGCCGGAGGGGCTGCGTGAGGAGGCCGGGGGACAGCGGAGTACACAGCAGCTGGGGCGGCGGGGACTCGGAGCCTCCGCGCCCGTCAAGGTAAACTTGCCTGTCCTAGCGGAGTTCTCCGGACCCTTGCATGCAGTGTGGTCCGAGGACCCGGAGCCTCGAACCCGCGTCCCGGGCGGGCATAGGTGGGGATGGGGGACAAGGGTGGGAGAGCTTGGCACAAGGAACGCCGCCACCACCACCATCCCCTTGCGCCCTCGCCCCAGGACTGGGAACTCACATCCAGGAACGCGAGTGGAGAAAGTTCCAACCCGAAAGGGCACTTGAGTCCCGAACCCGGTGGGCTCCCTGCCGGGTTCCCCTCCTACACCCTGTTCTGTCACCAAACCTGTTGCCGGGTACCTCGCGGCTCCCCCCACCCCACACAACAACAGCTGGAGGCCATGGCGCCAGCGGCTCCTGAATTTTTCACGCAGGGGCGGGCCGGGCACGCCGTTCCCATGGCACCGGAGCACTCGGGTTACAGCCAGGAGATCCGCAGAGCCCCTGGCCCTTGTGGGGCACCCGGCCATTCCTCATCAAACGGGGGATTTCAGGCAGCGGGAATAAAACTTCCCAGAAACCGCAACCCTTCTCAGTGTCCTCCCCCACCCCCCACCCCCCACCTCACCCCCTCCCCCGGTGAAGACCAGTGTGGGGAAGGGGGAGGGGCCGGTCCGATGCTTTTCCCTGGGGAGGGTCTCTAGTACTGAAGGGCAGGGGCCGGTCTGGGTGGGCAGGATGAGTACTCTTTGGATGGCTCAACTCGCTGTGGCCCTCTCTGCCTGTGTGTGTCATGGGGAAAAGGCTCATCCTGGGATCTTGGGAATCTGCTTCTGGGTGTGCTCATCTGTGAGTGTTCACAGCCTACACCCTCGCCCCTTCTAGGCCTGAAACCAGGAACCCCCGAGCCCAAGAAGCTGAAGAGTTTCTTCCCAGTTGAACCAGAGAGGGCTCTGGAGGACGTTTTTTCCACCGTTTATCAGGCCTGAAGAAGGGACTCTAGTCTAAGGACTTACTGCCCAGCCCACTTCTTTTGGAAGGAAAGAAGAAGCCGGAGAAGCTAGAGATTTCCTCACAGAGGATGACTCTTAACACCCAGCAGGAAGCAAAGACCACTCTGCGACGTCGAGCCAGCACGCCACTACCCCTGTCGTCCAGGGGCCACCAGCCTGGCCGCCTGTGCACAGCACCCCCTGCTCAGTCCCAGCATCCCGGACTGGGTCAGTCAGTCTCCCTCAACCCTCCCGTTCGGAAACCCTCCTCCCCTGCCCAGGATGGGTGGTCCTCCGAATCCAGCGACTCTGAAGGCTCTTGGGAGGCACTCTACCGGGTGGTGCTTCTCGGAGACCCCGGTGTTGGGAAGACTAGCCTGGCCAGCCTCTTCGCAGAGAGACAAGATCGCGACCTTCATGAGCAGCTGGGAGGTAGGCGCACTTGGGACAAGCCAGGCTGTGGCCACAGGATTGAGGAGCCTGTCACCAGGAGCACAGGATTGCAGGGGACAGATGTGCAGGCCACTCACTGTCCAACTCAAAGAGGCATCATTCATATGTGTTACAAAGTACATGGTGCTCACGGGCCACAGCCTGGGCAGGGCCTAGAGGAGGGCTACATGATTTATCTCCATGTCATAAGGGGAGAAAATCAGAAACTATGTGTGCCAAGAAATGATGGGCTCCCACCCATCTTAGAAACTCCCACCCCCAAGACCCCCTGCCTGACTCTCAACTACCATCCCCTCCCACCCGTCAGCCACTGAGACCTACAACAAAACTAACATCCTTCCCAAATGGAGGCTTCCACCCCTCCAGTCCTGAGCTCTGGGATGCCCGCCCCCAGCCCCCAATGCATTCAGCACACAGGGCTAGGCGCTGCAGTCACCTGGGCCCTGGGACAATCAGATAGATACACAGCACCAGCACAGGTGACCTGAAGATAGGCCTCTGCAGAACTGGCTTTGAGAATCCATGGTACGTTGTGAAGGAGTGGGTAAACATGGAGACCCTCTGGCCTGGCCTGTTCTCCAGTGTTGAGTCTCCTGGGAGTCATGTACATACACACACCTATGTGTCACAGGTGGGGAGACGGCGGCCCAAGATAACATGATCTGCCTAAAGGCACACTTAAGTGAGGGTCAGAGCAGGTTGGGGAGGACTCCCAGGCTACCCCTCCAGTCCACATTCACTCAGCTAAAGACCCAGCTTCTAGCAGCCGCCTGCTGCGTGCCAAGTGCTAGGCTGCCAGCTGGTGACACAAGGGCACCTGGTGGCGCTTTGCCCACCAGGGGCGAGAGGGTTCCCTACCCCATGAAGTGTGAAGGAGCGACTGCCGAGAAAGGCAGGGAAGGGAAGGCTGTCCCCAGAGGCCGCCTCCACACTCAGATTGGGCTCTCACTTGAATGCAGGTGTGTACGAGAGAACGCTGTCGGTGGACGGAGAGGACACCACACTGGTGGTCATGGACACCTGGGAGGCCGAGAAACTGGTACGGTGCTGTAAGCACGTGAGGGGGCGGGGCATGTGAGGGGAGGGGCATGTGAGGGGAGGGGCGCTAGAATTAATATTAGACACCCGTCTCCTTCTGGGGCATACGGAATAGGACCTAGGGCAGGGTCCTGCCTCGGCCCTCCTCCCTCAAACCTGTAGCTTTCCCAAGGGCAGAAGAACATCGCAGCCCTGGCCTCTGCCCTCACAGCATCAATCCCTCTCCCAGCAGACATTCCAGAATGCAGTTCTCCTTCTGCATGCTTATGGGCCTCCCACAACTGTAAAAAAACAAAACAAAACAAAACAAAACGCACTGGATTTGTCCCCCAGGTGCCTAAGGGTGACACACACACCCCTTCCGTTTCCTTACCAGCTGTGTAGCTTTGTGCAGTTCATAACCTTAGGCTGATTTTCAGTCTTCTCATCTGATAAATGGGTCAAGCATTCCCGCCTTACCAGATGTGTTTATCTGCTACCGCTGTTTGTTTACAAAAATTTCTGGGTATCAAACTCGGAGCCAAGAGCTAGCTCTGAATGTGTCTCACCACTGAGCAAGTTGTACCCCAGCCACATCCTCGGCTGATTCTTAAAAGCCCAGTGCAGCTGTTGAAGGGCGAGCCAAGCTTAGAACATGAAAAGAGCAGTAGCTGAACAGGACAGGGGTACTGTCTGGGGGGCTCCAATCGCTACGGAGGCAGTGAAAAGGGAGAACGAGGGGTCACCCTCCCCCGCCCCCTTCCAGAACAGGCATGCAGTGGGCCTCTTTCCTTTCATTCCAGGCATGTATACTTATTGTAGAACTTTGATGAGTGAATTGAAGATGAGCTGAGGATAGACAGCCCCGTTAGCAGAGAGCATGCTGGCATGCTCTGAGTCAGAGCCCCAGTACTGCACAAGCTAGCTATGATAGTACACGTTTGCAATCCAGCAGCTAAAGGTTTAAAGCTATCATGGACTACATGGTGAGTTCAAGGCTTAGCCTGGACTACACGAGATTCTGTCTCAAAGTGGTGGGGAGAGATTATCAGTGGAGATATTATCTCTGTAAAGGGATTCGACCAACGAAACCTGTTGTCTTGCACCTGCCTGCCAGGTACCAAATACTATGCTCACATCTAGGGACACAAGGCCACCTAGTGGGTACAGGAAACACGGAGGGGTGACCAGTTATGCCATCTTTCCCCTGAACTTAAGCCCCATAAAGGAAGCTTAGAATAGAGTGCTAGACTAAGCCTAGTGGCGGAAACCTTTAATCCCAGCCTTGGCAGGCAGAGGCAGGTGGATCTCCGTGAGTTTGAGGGGCCGACTTGGGCTACATAGTGGGTTCCAGGACAACTGGGGCTGTGTAGAGAGACCCTGTGTCATAAACAAACAAACAAACAAACAAACAAATGAGCACTGTTTGGCGGCTGACAGTGCTGCCGATAGAACCTAAGAAGACAATAAGAAGGCCATGTGGACAGATCCGTTTTATTCTTTTAGATGGGGCCTCACGATGTGCCACCATCGTTTTGGATTTTTATTGTATGGGTCGGGAGTACAAGCACACGTAGAAGTCAGAAGACGATATGCTGGAATCAGTTCTCTCCTTATACCATGTGGCTCTGGGAATTGAACTTGGATCATCAGGCTTGGCGGCAGGCACATTTCCTACTGAGCCCGCTCACCAGCCCTGGCATCAAATTCTTGATCCTCCTGCCTCAGCCTCCCGAGTGCTGCAATCACAGGCATGTGTCACCACGTCTGGTTTGACCAATTCCTTTTAGCAAGTATAGCACAAGATCTGGGTGCGAGGGACCCTAACGATGATCCCCAAACAGCAGCCGGGGTTTCTGAGCACCCTCTTGGCCGATGACGGAAGTCAGCGGACACGCATTACAATGTGCGGTTAAAGCTATACAGTAACTCTTCTTCCCCTCCGTCAACCAAGAAGCAGATGCTCAGGGGGGGCTGTGTCCAAAGCTCTCCGAGAGCAGGTAAATCACGCCCAGATCTCCAGACTCCAGCTTATCCCGGGATGATGTCCCCAGCTGCCCCGGGAGCATTGCTTAATGAACCTTCAGCTTAAATCTCATGTTGGTGGTGTTCGTAGTTATGCAGGTCGATCAGAGAAAGAGGGACACTACAGGATGTATTGCGGCTTCCTCAGCGGCAGGGTGAGACAGTCTCTGATGTACTGAACTCTGAATCTTTATTGTTACCCAAAGGGCACGTTTAGCCAGGCAATTTCTGCACACCCAAACCTCTGATCCCGGAGTTGTCTAAAGGAATTATTACCTAAGCAGCCCTAGGCCATACAAGACTTCCTGGTTTGCCAGGTATGTCTCAGGACTATGCTATGCAAAGGCTCTGGAATCCTTCAGGACAAGCAACTCCATAAACCTCAGATAACAATCACTATTTACAAAAGGCTGCATCAAAGCCTCAGTGCCGTCACTCCGGAATTCATGCTGTGTTAAGGTCCCCATTGCAGTCCACTCTCTGGGTGTCTCTAGTGGGTCAGGATGCCGAAGGCCCTGGTGATGGAGGCAGACACTCAAGGACCAGCCTGAGAACGAACTGCTTTCTGAACGCAGTCGAATGCTACAGAGTAGTCAGTGAGTTAGGCAGACCAATCAGAAGCTAGGCATGGGCCTGCCAGATGGCTTAGCTAAGCCCAGCCTGACAACTAGATTTACCCCATCCAGTAGAAGGGGGAAATCCACTCCTGAAAGTGGTCCTCTGACCTCACCAGTGCACCTAGGCTTTTGGTTTTGGGGGGGTGGGTGGGCGGGTTTTGATAATTTTTTTGTAACGTGGGTTCTGTGAATCAAATTCAATCAAACTCATGGGTGTGCAGCAAGCACTTCACCCAGTGTGCTCTGCTCTAGCTCCTGAGATTCTACATCTGTCTGAGTCTACTCAAAGCTTATCTGGCCTGAGAAACCATCGGTACAGCAGTTGGGCACGCACCCCTCCCCCACCGAGGACCTGACCCTTCTCTGCTCGCCTGTCCGACTTTCTAGCACCTTCCTCTCTTTCTACACACTCAGCCTTTCCTGCCTTCGCCATTAAGACTGACTCTTCCCTTCTCCTGGCCTTCTTCCCTGCTGGGCCCGCCCTCCTTTCAAACCCTGTTCACTGGGGAGCTCTCCCACACTCTTCAGACACCCCACACCTCTGTTGCTTTTGTGGGCCCTCCCCATGGCCCTCCCCACTCTACCCTGTACCTCCCCGTCCCATAACCCGCCTTCCAGAACATGAGCCTTGAGGACGAGAGCCAGAGCTCATTAAAGGCCTGAAATCTACCCTCCCCGTCTACCTTCCCCGAGCGCTGGGTCGGCTGGTCTGCTTCTTCCCTTTCCTTGGTAAAATGACTAGAAGAGCTCTGTCTGCTTCGTAAGTGTCCCTTTCCAGTCCCGTCACCTTGTGTCCTCACCCCCCACAGGTGACCTTTCAGCTCTCCAAAACTGTATCGAGAAAAGTCTCCCGGAATTCAGTCTTCTGTCTCTGTCTGTCTGTCTGTCTGTCTGTCTCTGTCTGTCTCTCCTCTGTCTCTCTGTCTGTCTCTGTCTCTCTGTCTCTGTCTCTCTCTGTCACACACACACACACACACACACACACACACACTTTATCCTAGGACCAGTTAGTTCCGTGTGAGTGTGTATGAATGCGGGTGCAGGCTCGCCGTGTCCGAGCAGGTGTGAGGTCAGAGGTCGGCTGTGGGAGTTGGCTCTCTCCTCCCTCTGCTGGACCCAGGAATCTCATCCCGGCTCCCACTGCCAGCACTTTTACCCACTGAGCCTTCCCCCGTGACCCTCTCTTCCTCTTTTCTTTTTATTCTGGATGGCAGAAATTCTAAACCGTACCCCATCCTCTTCTCACAAACTAGATAGAGCTGAGTGAGCCAGGCCTGATGGGGCACACACATTCCTAGGGCTGAGGCAGGAGAATGGCTTTAAGGTTAAAACCACTCTGGGATACAGCGTGGGATCCTGTCAAAAAAAGAAGAAAAGGCGAAAGATGGGGTGGAGGAAGAAAAAGGAGAGGAGGTTGAACAGCCCCCACCCCCACCCCCCTGCCCTCCAGTCAGTGGGAGAGTCCATCAGCTTTTTGAAGAAAGAAACTAAGGCTCAGAACTCAATGGTCTTCCCAGGGTGGCCCTGGGGCACTATGATAGAATTTGTCCCCCAAACCCATCCCAAGTAGAAACTCTCCTACTCTGCCCTTTAGACCAACAGCGCCTCTTTCTCAGCCAGGGCTAGGCACCCTCTGAGGATGGGCCTGGGGTCCCTCCCCCGCAGGATGAAAGCTGGAAGCAAGAGTCATGCCTGCAGGCGGGCAGCGCCTTCATCATCGTGTACTCCATAGCAGATCGCAGCAGCTTCGAGAGCGCCTCGGAGCTCCGAATCCAGCTGAGGCGCACGCATCAGGCCGACCACGTGCCCATCATCCTAGTGGGCAACAAGGCCGACCTGGCCCGCTGCCGGGAAGTCTCTGTAGAAGGTGAGTCCTTCACCACAGTCTCTCCCCTTCGGCCTGGCTGCCCCTCCTCCAATGCTCACCTCAGCGAAGGTCTGTGCCCTCCAGCCTGTCCTGTCCTATAACGAACAACTTACCTGTCCTGTCCTCTCTCGCCTCCCAAACCGGCACCCAAGTCCTACAGACCCCCTCCACACCCCAAACCTCTATCCTGTCCCGGCATCTCTGCTTCGCCCGGGCGGATCCCTATCCATCATTGTAACCCTATTTAACCATTCATCCTCGACAGCTAACAGATTTCCAGAACCACAGCTTACCTTGTGACCTTTGCTTAAAATTCCCTGTATCAGCCCCATGGCTGATAATCAGAGACGCTCTGCCCCCCCCGCCCCCCCCCCGTGTCTGCCAGCTTCTCTCAAAGACTGAAATAGCCGTTAGTGGCTGCAGTATAAACTGGGAGGGAGATTATAAATTCAAGCTTTATATGAAACACTTAATGTGTTGGCCAGGAACTACAAAAAAACTTTTAAAGTTAGGTATAAATTATATTTACAACGGGCGAGGAATATTTTAATAAGTTTCATATTTCTGGTGGGACCCATGCTTGTCTTTAAATGGCCTTACGAGGTCAAATCTTCCCAGCCTTGCTCTTCCAAGTATCGGTGCCTCCAGTGAGCCTATGATTTGCCCCTGGATTCCCTGACACCTGAACTAAGTAGGCATGGAAGAAATTGCTTCCTGAGAGTCTGAACACACCTCTTCCCATCTTTATCTCCGCCTTCTGGCTATGGCTCTGCCCCCGGCAGAGGGCCGCGCCTGCGCAGTGGTGTTCGACTGCAAGTTCATCGAGACTTCAGCCACTCTGCAGCACAATGTGACAGAGCTCTTCGAGGGCGTGGTGCGCCAACTGCGCCTGCGCCGCCAGGACAATGCGGCCCCGGAGACACCTTCGCCTCGACGACGGGCTAGCTTGGGCCAGCGCGCCCGCCGCTTCCTGGCACGCCTGACAGCACGCAGTGCACGACGCCGGGCGCTCAAGGCCCGCTCCAAGTCCTGCCACAACCTGGCTGTGCTCTGAGGCCAGCGCCTTCTCTGGGGTGATGGGACCCTGTGGTGCCACTGAGGACAAAAGTTGCGTCCTCAGTGTCCTCGTGGTCGACCTTGCCTGTTATCAGGATGGCCAGACCGTGGCCAGGAGCCAGGGCTTTGGGGACCCTTCCTGCCTGGTGAAGTGATAAATGGACAAGACTACGGGGCTATAAACCCAAGCTAGGCACAAGGGTTTTTGTTTTTTTCTTTTTACAGGGTGGGTGTCTTTTTGCAAAAAGTCTTTCTTGTCCCTGGGCTGTGACCAACTCTCAGAATGTACAGTAAGCCAGCCCAGGATGTCCTGTCTGACGTGTGGACGTCTCTCAGTAGGCTCTTCTAGGCATCTCCACCTCCTCCCCAAACATCTAACTTGACTGTAGACTGGCTTGGCCTGCTGGCCTAGATGTCTTGGACAATCAATAAAGTCAGTGAATTAACTATATGCTCAGGCCCTCCTCCCAACTGCCGGGTTTATATTCCACCCCAAGGCCTTTGGGACAGACACACAGCGGATCACATTCACAACACAATGCCGAGTGACCTCCTGTTTCTTTCTTCACTCATTTCTTTAGATTCTAGAAACCACAAAATGTTGTCTGTCTAGACTGGCACTGTAAACACTGCCAACTGCGAGAGATGACTGTGCCACGGGACCAACCTGTCACGTATGCTAGGAAGCCCTACCGTGGAGCCGCACACCCCGGCCCTGTTATTTTTGTACGTGTACGTGTTCTGTCTGTACAGCACTGATGAGTGTGGCCCCTACCCTCCTCTGGCTGCCTAGGAGAAGGAGGGTCGGAGAGGAAAAGCAACTGTTCTAACTGCAGCCACGGAGGTGGCGGGTCCTGTGAGCCCCTAGCCTGGGGTCTCCTCAGGAGGGGGTGCGGTGACTAGCTCAGTAATAAAGAGCTGAGGAGAGGCCCCAAGTTCCATCCCCAAAACACAGGCAAAAAGCCAGCCTGAGGCTACAATGCTGTAATCCCAGCACCTAGGAGGCAGGAACTCCCTGGAGCTCGAGGGCCAGCCTGCCTGCCTTATTTGGTGAGCTCAAGGCCAGTTAGGGGCTTTGTCTCTGAACAAACCAGGAGGCAGAAGACTTCTGACCTACAGCACACAGAGTGACAGGAGGCAGAGGTGTGACTGGAGGGTCAAGCTTCCTAACACGTGTGAGGTCATAGGTTTGATTCTAACGCTGCAGGGGTGGGTGTGAGGGGTGGGTAAAATTCTACGGGGGGGGGGGGGAATAGTGGTACACGCCCATAATCCCAGAACTCAGAGAGTTGAAGCAGAAGAATCTGGAGTTCAAGGCCAATCTAGCCTACCAGGAAAGGGAGGTAGACGTTAGATACATAACCCTAACTTTCAGAGAATGCAGAGGCAGGAGGATCCCCCGAAACCAGACTGGTCTACAAAGTGAGTTCCAGGCCAAGGAGGTCTGTGTAGCCAGCTACTATCTCAAAACAGAGGGAGGACACCAATTTTCAAACACAATTCTGCATATAATGTAAGGGGGGCTGGGCATGAGTTCCGTGGAACTCGGTCCATTAATCCCAGGATGGACACTAATTTAGTTCCGTGCATTCATTTTCCAAATGTGGAAAATGAAGCCCTGGGACAGGGCAGAGAGTCCTCCCGAGTCACCCAGTCAGCGAGTTCCGGCCCTCGGACCCACCCCCTCCTCCGACCTCCCTTGGCTGTGGGGGATGAGGGACACAGTGAGGCTTCCCGCCTGGCGAAGGACCTAGCTGGGTGTGGGGGTCAGGTCAGGAGTTTCCATCTCGGGGAGGATGGGGGAGGAGGGACTGTCACAACTTTGAGAAGAGAACAAGATGCAAACTGTTTAGAGCATCCTGCCTCGGGCTTCTGACACCCCTGCCTCCGACCAACTGCACCCTACCAGACTCCTGGACCCTGCACGGAAGTCACCCGTGACCCAGGCCAGAGGGTGAGGCACAGAAAAATCATGCTTTGAGGTGCTCGCCACCAACAACTCCCTGGTCACTAGTCATGCCCAGGAAGCGGAGGAGGGTCTCCCCGCCCCCGAAGCTGTCTCCGGCCTGCGGTCGGTCGAGAATGGGGGTGGGAGGCTCTAACTGCGGAAAGTTGGCAGGGGCTGCCGGCAGCAGCCGGGAGAGTGGAAAAAATGATATCAAACCCGGAAAAATGCAGGCCGGATGGAGGGCCGGGTGCGAAGGAGGGGGAGGGGAAAACAGCTGCCTGGCTCGAGAGAGGAGGCAGGCCGGCCGGAGTTTCCCAGCGGGCCTCGGGAGCCATGAACCAGCGCTCTCCTTCCCTTCCTTCTTGCTCCGCGGGTTTTACTTAAGGACTACTATGTGCCAAGGCAGAGAGCCAGGCCCTGGGGAGGCCCTGCTGGCTGCCTGGAGCTCACCCTGGATGGTGGGGAGGTACTTTAAGAGAACAACCAAGAGGATAAAGGAGTCACAGGGATTAGGGGTCATCAGGGCTCCCCAGTTCACCCGTGAGGCCAGTGAAGCCAGAAAGAGGAGAAACCTTCCACCAGGCCACTCAGAATGGAAAGGAAGCCAGGATAGGGCATGCAGCTGTGTGCAAGAGCCTGCAGCCAGGGGTCAACATTTGAACTCTGTTCTCTCCCCCCTCTCTGTGCCTCATTTCCCCTCCCCCACCCCCTCCCCCACCCCACCCCACCCCCCACTCCCCGCTATAAAATACAATGCATGGCAATTCCCTGCCCCAAACCTTATTGAAGGATTAACTGTTTTAAGACATATCTCACGGGTCTGGGGGAGATGGCTCTGTGCTGCAAAGGTCCAAAGACACAAATTCCACCAGAGCCCACGCCAAAAGCCCACTACCACAGCACGGCCTTGTGCGCTCGACCCTGAGGAGGCAGAGATGCAGATTACAGACCTCGATGGACTGTCATCTGAGAGACCCAGTCTCAAAACCACAAGGCCAGCCGAGGTGGCACATGCCTTTAGTCCCAGCGCTGGGGAGGAGACCAGCCTTGTCTACACAGCAAGTGCTGGGACAGCCAAGGCTACACAGAGAAAGCCCATCTTAAAAAAAAAAAAAAAAAAAAAAAAAGCAAAAAAACAAAAACAAAAAGCAAAAATGGATGGAATGGATCTCTGCTGGGGCCCAGTACCTGAGGCTGAGCTGGAAGCTCTACACGGCGCATACTATTGCATTTTAAGACCTTGGAGAAGACCACTATTGAGCGGAAGTGAGTCTAAACTGAAGATTTGCCTGGAAATTTCTGCCTGGATATGCCACTGGGGGACTTTAAGAAAATTTCTTTCTTCCTTAGGCTTCAGTTTCCCCGTCTGCAAAAGAAAGGGACTGAATCCGAGCCTTATCATATCATGTTTGCATGTTTCGTTGTCTGTTGTTCTCAGTCCCAGAAATGGAGGCTCAGGAGGGTGAGGTTACATGCTGTTCCGTCTCTAGCACCATTGGCTGTTACCATGGCTGGCATCTACAGACAGACGCTCAAGGACCTGAAAAATACCCTTCCGGTCCAGACAGTAGGTGTCCATGGCAACGCTGGGGCAGCATGGAAGAAAACCACCCACCCTGCCTTAGGAAGGCCTTCCCACAGAAACAAACAAGGCGGCAGCTCTGACGTCTTTCTGTGTGTCGGCGTCCATCCCTGTGCCGTGGGACCCGTTTTCTCATCTCACCTCGGCCCCCAGCCCCTCCTCAGTAGATGCTTTTACAGATGAGCACGCTGAGGCTGAGAGCCTAAGAAATAGAGTCCAAGGCCAGTTCGACTCAGCCGCTGTCACGAGGCATCCTGGAGGGGCTGAGGAAACTAAAGATGGCGAGAGGAAAGGGTCTGAGTTCAAGATACTGTGACAGTTAACGGCAGATGCTACTTTTGCTGTGGGTCCGCCCTTTCTCGTAGATCGGAGTAGCGCTGTTGAACGGGGGTGGGGTGGGGGGTGGGGGGTGGGGTGGGGGGTGGGTGGGGTGGGGGGATGGGGTGGGTGGGGTGGGGGGGTGGGGGTGGGGTGGGGAGGTGGAGGGTGGGGAGGTGGAGGGGGGGTTGGAAGCCCCGTGGATAAATACAGTGACTAATGCACACGGGGACCCACAGTCAGTGGGCAGATCAACTTCACTTACAGTGACTGGAGGCTTATCAAGTTTTAGGGGGCTGAGGGTAGGGACATCCAGGATGGGCAAAGGGGATTAGGGTACCAGGAACGCCTCATTAGAGTGGGAAAGCATTTCAGGAATCTCAGGGTCTGGCTGAACAAGTTTTGTCAGGAGAAAGGAAATTGGTCCTATAAACTAATTGAGGCTACATGGCATTCCTCGGGTGTTGGGGCTTAGAAGTCCCCAGACAAGGTCAGAGAAGGAGAAACTCAGCTAATGAAGGGAGTCTCCATTACCAGGCACAGAGCCTCGGAGGCTTTCAGGTTAGTGGCAGATTTCCCCTGCATCAGCACTTTCCCCACATGTTGCTAGGTGCACGGTACTGTCTTCTAGGTGCACGGTACGATCTTCTAGGTGCTTTCTGCAGGAAACGTATTAAGTCCTCCAAACCGGTGACGTCATAGCCATGCCAGTTTTTTAAAATTTATTTATTTATTAACTTTACATCCCAATTGCAGCCTCCCCCCTCCTCTCCTCCCAGTCCCTCCCTCCCTCTCCCCTCCCCTCCTGTCATCCCTCCTCCCTTTCTCCTCATCGAAGGGGAGGTCTCTCCCACGGGTACCAACCCACCTTGGCATACATAGCAAGTTGCAGTTGGACTAGCTGCTGCTTCTCCTACCGAGCCTCAACAAGGCAGTCCAGTTAGGGGAAAGGGGTTTAAAGGTGGACAACAGAGTCAGAGACAGTCCTGCTCCCGTAATTATGGGTCCCACACGAAGACCAAGCTACACATCTGTTACATAAGTCTAGGGGGCCCAGGTGGGTCCCACGCATGCTCTTTGGTTGGTGGTTCAGTCTCTGTGAGCCCCTGCGGGCACAGGTTGGTTGATTCTATGGGTTTTCTTGTGTTGTCCTTGATCCCTCTGGCCACTGTGCCAGTGTTAAGGTGGAGAAATTGTAGCACAGAGAGGTACAGTAACCCAGCCAAGGTTACACGGTTAGCAAATAGCACCGGAATCCAAACTAGCAAGGCCTTGACTCACAGTGGCTGAAGCTCACTTACATCCCGCTGCGGCTGTCACTGAGAGCCCAGAAAAGACTGAGGAGTCTTTGCTAGGCACCTAGCTGCCTGGAGTAAGGAGGGCAGACAAAACCACACTGAAAGTCCACAGCCTCCAGCTGGGCCATTGCACCTCAAAGGGGGAGTACCGTTATGGAAAATGATGATAAAGGCTGGGAAGATGAATGTGTCCCCAGGGGCCCCACGGCTCCTCCGAGTCCCCATGTGGCTGCAGAGGAGGGTCATGCACTGTGCTGGCTTGATCCAGGAGAGAGGAAGGCCACCTGCTCCCGAGACAGCCCAGCCGCCGCCGCCGCCGCTGCCGTTCCAGAATACAGAGGCTCCCTGTTAGTGAAATAGATTTCTCCACCCAAACCGTGAGGCTTCTGCCCGGAGCCCCCAAAGGGATCAAGTTCCATCCACAGCTTCCTGTCCTTGGGTAGCAGGAAGTTCAGGATCTCACAGGAACCAGCTCACCCCTGTCTTCATTTGTGCTGTGAAGGAAGACCTGGGGCATGGGGGGGGGGGGTGGACGTGCATCGCTAGAAGTGGAGATGTCCAAGGGCCTGACTTGGGAGGGGAAGAGCGAGGGAGATGTGGGAAGAAACAACTCCTGCTCAGCTCCTTCAGAGAGATTAAGTGTCTCTAAACTCTGGCCACTCATGCGACCTTAGACAAATCAAAATATACAGAAGGGGGAAGATTGTGGTGGAATGTGTCACATGGTGGTTTCTGTCTCAAGAACTACTCGAACATTCCATCTTAACAGCTTGAAAAAATACACAAGTCCCATCTTAATTTGAGCGCTGTCCCCTTGGGTTCAGAGTTCAGTTAAAAATAACACGAATGATGGGATGGGAGCTTGGGGTTCACCAAAGTGTGTGCTTTCCCCCACTCCCATCTGGTCCAAGTTCAAGACAAGGTGTGAGTGTGTGTGTGCATGTGTGTGTGTGTGTGTGTGTGTGTGTGTGTGTAGCATTCCCATGCTTCCTGGATGAGACTGTAGATAAACAGGCTTTAGAGCCAGGAAAAAAAACATTTGCTCCGAGCTTGGTCTGCGCGCACCCCCAGCCCTCACTCAGTCTGTCTTCCTTTTGGAAGTGACAATTCCAATCCATAAAATGAAGTGGGGTTGCCGGGTGCAGTGGTGCACACCTTTAGTTCCAGCACTCAGGAGGCAGAGACAGGAGGATCACTGTGAGTTTGTTCTACATGGTGAGTTCCAGGACAGCCAGAACTACATAAAAAGATCTTGTCTCGAAAAACAAAAATGAGATGGCTCAGCAGTTAAGAGCACAGACTTCTCTTTCAAAAGTCCTCAGTTCAATTCCCAGCAACCTCAGGACGGCTCACAACCATCAGTAATGAGGTCTGGTGCCCTCTACTGGCCTGCAGGCACACATGCAATAGACTGCTCAAAGAAATAAACAGATGCTGGGCGGTGGTGGCGCAAGCCTGTAATCCCAGCACTTGGGAGGCAGAGGCAGGTGGATTTCTGAGTTCGAGGCCAGCCTGGTCTACAGAGTGAGTTCCAGGACAGTCAGGGCTCTACAGAGAAACCCTATCTCAAAAAAAAAAAAAAAAAAGAAAGAAAGAAAAAAGAAAAAGAAAAAGAAAAAAGAAACAAACATAATACATAAATACTTAAAAAATTAAAATTAAATAAAAATGAAATGACCTTTAAGCATTGGAACCACTAGGTAATTTACTTCATCCCTCAGAACTCAGTTTTCTCCTCTGGAGAATGAGGTCATGGCCTCCCTTCTCCCCCACTCCCTTTTTTGGGAGGGAAATGGGGGGCTTATTCAGTTTTATGGGTAACAAAAAACACCATGCTGGCTAGTATTTTTATCAGTTTGACATAAAATAAAGGCAGCTGGGAAGAGGAGAACTTAGATGAGGAGTTGTCTCCATCAGATTGGCCTGAGGATGTGCCTGTGGCACTCTTTTTTTCTTTTTTTTCTTTTTTGTTTTGTTTTGTTTTGTTTTTATTTATTTATTGAGAATTTCATTAATATATTTTAATTATATTCTTTTCCTTACCCTGAGTCCTTCGGATCACCTCTTCCTATCTACCTAACATCATGTTCTTTCTCTCTCTCTTGAAAAAAAAAAGGGGGGGTGGTGGTGCAGGGAATCTGGAGAGATAGGTCAGTGGTTAGAGCACTTGTTGCTCTTCCAGAGGACCCAAGCTCATCTCCTTACACCCACATGGTGAGTCACAACCATCAGTAATTCCAGTTCCCGGGGATCCAATACCCTCTTCCAGGCTTGCACGTGGTACACAGACATACACACAGGCACCCTCATACACATAAAATATGAAAATAGTTTTTTCTAAAAACACACACACACACACACACAGCATAGATTGTCTGGTTTGTTGGCTAACTATTCCTTGGCAGGGAGCGTGACTGGAGCGTGACTGGGCCCCAGTCACTCCACTGAGGAAAACTGAGTTTTCTCTCTTCTAGCAGCTTTTAGTTGCAAACAGCTTCTTGAGTAGGGGTGAGGCTTTGTTCCGCGCCTCCTGCCCATGCTGGGATTGCTGGCGTACACTGGGCGTTTGTGTGTGCATTAGCCCTGTTATGTGTGGAGGCTGATGGTTCCTGGAAGTCACCCACCACCTCTAGCTGACCCCTCCCTCTCTTAAGGTCAGTAAGAGAATTCAGATTCTCTCACAGAGTTAGTACTCTGTAATTTGTAGTTATATTTTTGTTCAACTCATTCTATCTGTTCCCATGTATATATTCTCTGAAGCATGCTCTTAGACTACTCAAATGTAATATATATGTAATATATATCCTTCGGCATTACTTTTCATATCCAATATTGTATTTATGATATTCATTTGCATTGATAATTAACTACAGTTTATACTTTTTTGGAGCTGTATAGTACTCCATTATGTAGCTTATAAACATACAAGACTTTTTATCTTCCCAATGGACTTCCTTTGCTATTACAAACAGTGCTGCTAGAAACACTGAGTACTTCTATCAGACTTTCTTTTTCCTTTCCTCTCGGCCATCTTCTGAGTCCCAGGTTACCTGCGCTGACTACCTTTGGGATGCTAATACGGCCACCCCGGTTCCAAATATCAAGGCTCTCCAGGAGCCTTGAGAAAGCTGCCACTTCCTGGGCAACAGCCCTTTCACCAGTCAGGAGCCCTTCCAGCAGCTTCTAGCAAGATACGCTTCCCATTGGATACGACATGGTCACATGACCATCTTCACACCAATCATCAGCTTGGGTTAAGCAGGGTTTGTCCCTGAGCAAGCTGTCTTGGGGGGCGTCTGGTGAGAAGATGGTTCTGCAGGTAAAGATATCTGCCTCTGAGCAAGGCGACATGGCTTCAACCCCCGGACTCACACGGTGGAAGAAGAGAACCATACACACACTAAATAAATAAACAAATAAACAAACAGAAAAAGTAACAAAAGTTACATACAGGGAAAGCTACGTGTCAGACAAGAAAGGAAGGAGCCACGCCAGACGGGTCACCGCTCCACTCTGGGCTGAGTCAAAGCTGCCCCGGAAGTGCAGAAGCATAAAAGCCACATTTCTCATGCCCAGAAACTATGAGTCAGGAGCTCACACGGAAAAAATAAAAGTGGGTCTGAGGCAGGACAGAAAGATTGGGGAGGTGTTGGGAACATGGGAAGGAAGAGGCCCCCTCTCTCTGGAGTCTGGCTGATTTCTCTCACCAGCTGACAGCCAAGGGTTCCAGCAAAATTAGCACCGTTTGCTGTAAAGGTAGTCAAACATAAAAACAATATTCATTTTACATAGAGATTAATCCAAATTAAGAAGTTAAAATAGCAATGAGCCCTGCACAGGGTTTGGCCTGTGCTAGATGTCTGGATATTTTCCAGTCCCAGTGCCCCCTGGGAATCACCTGTCAATTTATTTAAATTCTTTAGCAAGGCTTTGAAGATAATACCTCAGAAGCCACCAAAATCATAACTATGCTGTCATAGGGATAATGCGATGTGGTGGAGCCAGAAGAAGACCGCACCCATGCTCTTGGGTGTCTCTTATTCATTTTCTAGATGTATGTCTATTAACCCCTGAGTTTAAATCTATTTTTTAAAATCTTGGGGCTGGAATCTTTTAAGCTCAGTGGTTAAGAGCACTCACTGCTCCCAGGTAGAAGCTGGGTTCAGTTCCCAGCACCGACATAGTGGCTCACAATCATCCGCAATTCCAGTTCCAAGGAGACCTAACGCCCTCTTCAGGCCTCTGAAGGCACTGCACCCATGCAATGTCTTTACCTGCACATATGTGCAGGTAAAACACTTGGGTAAAACAAAAATAAATAATAATGAAAATATTTAAATCCATTTTAATACGCTCTAACTCTGCTCCATACGGGCTCGTCCTGGAATTCCCTTCTAGGGTGAAGTCAAGGATCTAACCTTATCTGACTGACGGTCTCTGATAAGAGCTTTCCTGGTGCTGTCAGCAGGGTGGCGCTGTGCCTCCAGCCTGCACCCACCACCACTGATCCAGCTGTCCCTGGGACCTCTGCTGAGAGCAGGAGGTGACGCCCCATGTCAGGGCTGACACGGGCAGTAGGCCATGGTCTCACCTACATGTAGCCTATCCAAGTGCTTCAGAATATCTGTTCCTTATTGCTCCTATAATAAATTGCCACCGATTCAATGGCTTCCCAATAGCACAGATTTATTATTTTCCAATTTGGCAAAATTGGGGCACGGGTCTGGTGGGACTAAATACGTGGCAGCTTGACGGCAGTACCATGCGGAGGAGAAGGCACTTCCCTCTCTTCCGCACCCAGAGAGCAAGCGTGTCCCTCAAACTCACAGCTCTCTCTTCTCGTCATCAGTGCCAACAATGCCAAGCTAAGCACATGCGCCATCTCCCTGACCCCCGGGCCACCCCGAGATAACTGGACCCACACGGATGACCCGAGATTGCCTCCTTGTTTCGTGTGTGTGTGTGTGTGTGTGTGTGTGTGTGTGTTAGTATACAAACACATGTGCATGCTGGTACACATGCCTATATATGCACGTGTCGGGTAACATACAGGGTTTTTGGTTTTTTGTTTGGGTTTTTTGTTTTTGTTTTGTTTGTTTGTTTGTTTTGAGCCATTCACTCAGGAGTCAGAGGCAAGAGGATTTCCATGAGTTTGAGGCCAGTCAGGTCTCTAAAGCCAATTCCAAGCCAATTGTAGTCACACGGTGGATCTCGAAATCAGAACAAAACAAAAGTTGTGTTTGCTTTTGGTTTTTAAAATAAATAAATAACAAACAAACAAAACAAAAACAGAGTCTCATTGTGCAGTCCTGAAGTTGACCTGAAACTCCCTATGTAGACCAACCTGGCCTCAAACTCATAGAAATTCTCCTGCCTCTGACTCCTGAGTGCTGGACCAAATGTGTGTACCACCATGCCCTGCAAGATTTTCTTTTTAAATATGTATGTATCTGTGTGTGCATGCCACTCACCTGGCGCTGGTGCCCAAGGGGGCCGGAAGAGGGTATCAGGTTCCCTGGAGCTGACGTTATCAGCAGTTTTGAGTCACCCGATGTGTGCTGGGAAGCAAACTCAGGACCTCTGTAAAAGTGCCAAGTACTCTTAGCCACTGGTCCATCTCTCCAGTGGGCGGCATGAGGTGTCTTCCTCTGTGCCTCTGCACCTAATTTAGGACAGAGTCTCTCACAGAGCCTGGCCCTCACTGTTTCCAGCTGGCCAGCGGTTCCTCAGGACCTGCCTGCCTCTGTCCACCACCAGTGGGAGTCACAGATGCACAGCGTCGGACCAGGCTGTACCACGAGTGCTGGAGTCCAAACGAAGCTCCTCCTTCTTTGCCCACGGCCCTTTCCCCAGCTGCCAGTCTCTTCAGATCAAAGCCATCTGTCTGGTTAGCAGATGTGAGGCAATGTGTCTTCACCCTGTAATGTAACAGATTCTAGAGATGAAGACCTGGAAATTGTGGAGAGCTTTTTATGTCCCCACAATAGTGAGGTAGAGAAATAAATGCAGGAAGGCGTTGAATGGGGCCTTATTCATTCACACCTTCACCCTAGTCATGTTCCAAGGTGTGGTGGTTTGTATATGCTCGGCCCAGAGAGTGGTACTATTAGGAGGTGTGGCCTTGTTGAAGTAAGTGTGGCCTTGTTGGAGGAAGTGTGTCACTGGTAGGGTGGGCTTTGAGACCCTCCTCCTAGCTACCTGAGGAATGAGTCTTCTCCTGTCTGCCTTTAGAACAAGTAGAACTCTCTGCTCCTCCAGTGCTACACCTGCCTAGATGCTACCATGCTCCTGCCTTGATGATTATAGATTGAACCTCTGAAACTGTAAGCCAGCCCCAATTAAATGTTGTCCTTAATAAGAATTGCCTTGGTCATGGTGTCTCTTCACAGCAATGAAACCCTAAGACACAAGGGATATGAAGGGGATATTAGACATGGGTCACTGTCCCCTGAAGCTGATCTCACCTCTCTTCCTAGAGCCCAAGACTTTATCCAGAAGCAGTTCTTAGAGGGAGAGTCTGAAATGTCTCCCCTGGGTTCATGGACCTAAAGGCTCTGGCAGTGTTTTAACAGGACCTGGAACTTTTGGAACAGGGTCTAGCTGACTGGAAGAGGCCATTACAGAGAGCCCTTAGAGTTGTAATCCAGCTTGGCTTCCTGGTCCAAGCCCTGTGAGAAGCCAACACTGCAAGCTCCCATCACCTCAGGACCAGCTGCTTCTGCTACCTGTGTCTTCTCTGCCATGGGGGACCGTGTCCCTCAAACTCCAAGCCAAACTAAATTTCTCCTACTTTAAGTTGCTTCTGACAGGTGTATATATTTGGTCACTAATGTACCTGCACTGAGCAAATCTCTCCCTCTTCTCTTTTCAGAAAACCCTACTCCATACCCACAGAAGTAAGACTTGTTTCCCAATTATCCTCCTCACCCAACAAGACATCTTCCACAATCTGAGCTACCAGGTAGGTAAAAACACCCCACAACCTCACCACCTCAGAGGGCAATGAAGGCACTCCTTGCTGATGCCTCTTCCAGGCTTATACAAAAGTACACATATACACACACACACACCCCACCAGCATCAGTAAACACAAACTGAAATGTCACAAAAATTATGGAGGTCACAGGTAGACCTTAGAGAGCATCTGATTCGGAACAACCTGTCCCACGTGATAATTTAAGTGAGAAATGTTCTCCCATGGGCTCAAGCATTTGAACACTTCCTATTTGGTAGAGCTGTTTAGGGAGGTCTAGGAGGCGTGGCCTTGTTGGAGGAAGTCTGTCACTGGGGCCTGCTTTGAGCGTATAGAGCCTGGCCCACTGTATGCTTCAGCGGTCGTTACATGAGCGCCTTGCTCCTGGCCAGTGACTGCCTGCTACCAAGCTTTCCCAGTACAATGGGCTCGTATTCATCTGAAGCTGTGAGCCCAAACAAACCTTTCCATCTCTAAATTGCCTTGTTCGTGGTGTTTAATCACAACAGAAAAGTAACTAGTTCACCTGCTTAAAGGGAAGAGAGGTCTAACTTAGCCACCTGTTGCCCCTGGGCTGTCAGGACAGACAACCAGAACCACAGATACTTCCATTTTCCTAAGAAAACCAGGAGTGGATCTTTTGGTGAAATATCTCAAATCTTGAATGTATTTATCTTGGTTGTTTCATTTTATGTGTATGAAGGTTTTGTCTACATACATGTGTGTCTATGTACCACATGCATGTCTGGTGCCAGCAGAGGCTGGAAGAGGGCATTCGACGGCCCAGAACTGGTTACAAACAGTTGTGAGCTGCCAAGCGGGTGCTGGGAATTGAATACAGGTCTTCTAAAAGAGTAGCCTGTGGTTTTGGGGGTTTGGTTTTTTGTTTTGTTTTGTTTTGTTTTGTTTTTTTGTTTTTTACTGTTGTTTGTGGGGTTTTGTTTTTGTTTTTTATTTTGTTTTTGTTTTTGTTTTTGTTTTCGAGACAGGGTTTCCCTGTGTAGCCCTGGCTCTCCTGGAACTCACTCTGTAGGCCAGGCTGGCCTCGAACTCAGAAATCCACCTGCCTCTGCTGGGATTAAAGGCATGTGCCACCACTGCCCGGCAGTTTTTATTTTTATTGGTTTTTCGAGACAGGTTTCTCTGTAGACCAGGCTGGCCTCGAGTAGCTTGTGTCCTTAATCACTGGGCCATCGCTCCAGTTCTGAATTTTCTTTTTAGTTTAATTTTGTTTGGTTTTTTGAGACAGAGTCTCACTGTGTATCTCTGGCTGGCCTGGAACTCACTATGCAGACCAAGCGGAACTTGAATGCCACAGAATCTTCCTGCCCCTGACTGCTAAGTGCTGGAATTAAAAATGTGTGTCACCATACATCTGGGGCATCAGGCACGAACATGACACACAGATGTACGTGCAGGCAAAACACCTGTAGGCATAAAATAAAATAAAAGAAACTGGGCAAGACATGTCTAGCAGCCACCAGCGTGTACATCCTTTATCTAAAGTCTAGCCAGAGGCTGGCATTTTACAGCCTCGGATCAAAACCCAAACAGAGATGAGAAACGGATTCTCAGCTGCCCCAGTCCGCAAGGCCGCTCCTCTCAGTTAGGACACGATTACAAGGAACAGTGTGTTCCTTTGTGAACTCACTAGCTCTCTTTCCAACAGGGCCTCTTCCTGCCACTTGGAATATCAAAGGTGCCCAGCGCCAGGTGGTGTATATTTCAAACTGAACTTGGAATTGCAGCAATAATACATTTTCATTGGAAGGATAAATCAAAACAACAGAGAATATACGGTACGACATTTCAAAGATGCTTTGTCTACGAAGCTGCCCGCGGCTGTGCATGGTCGGAATCCTTCTAAGAACATTTTCTACCGCGATCTCCAGAGTTGGCAATTGCGGGTTGATTCATCGGCCCTAAAAGGTGAGGACCCTGGCCTGCGACTCTGTGGTTCTATTGAGCTTTGTCTCGTGGCGATAATACGATGACCACAATTCCAAGCATTCCATCCATAGACTGGGATCGCAAACAAGTGGTCAGAACAAGCAATGCCAGGAAGAAAGCGCTCTCTCTCTCTCTCTCTCTCTCTCTCTCTCTCTCTCTCTCTCTCTGGAAATTGTTTGCCAAAAGACTTTTGTTTATAGCTCACTGGCCAAAATGAATCTTAATACTTCCAACTGCAAGGGAAGCTGGAAAGGCTACTACAGGGCAGAGGAGAGGAGGAATGAGGTTTCCACACCTGCTTCATCCCCGCTGTTCCAAACAAGATGGCGTCTGTAAGGAAGTGAAGACCATTGGACAGAACTGTGGCATCTACCATAGAATTCCTTCCATGCCCTGTCCCATGCCCTCTCTCATACCTTCCCCCATGCTCTCCCCCATGCCCTCCCCATGCCCTCCCCCATGCCCTCCCCATGCCCTCCCCATGCCCTGTCCCATGCCCTCTCTCATACCTTCCCCCATGCTCTCCCCCATGCCCTCCCCCATGCCCTAGCCATCCCCCATGTCCTCCCTTCTCCCTGGAGGTATCCACCATCATCAGTGATGTTTATCCTTTCTTCCGCCTCCATGTATCCTGTAGAAGATGTTTGCAGGTTTTTTTTTTCATATTTTCCACATTACAGAACGACAGTGTTGTTCCCCTCTGTGGAATCAAGAAGAAATTCTGATTATATTTAGCTAGAGATTGATCTAAGGAGAATCTGCCCTGTTCAGGGCAATGACATGTGCGGGAAGGCTTTCTGGGCTGCGGGGCAGATGTCTACTGAACGCTGTTTGCTCTTAAGGATTTCAAACTGGACTTGAATCCACAGTAATAATTTTGTTATAAGAATAAATAAAACAACAGAAAACAGATGGTAAGAAATTTAAAAGGGGCATTTATCCACGAGGCCGCCTGCAGCTTCACAAAATAAGAAAGAGCAACAACTGAGAGGCAGATTCTCTTTCCCTCCGCTGGTCAGGGTTTGGTGCTTGAGCCTGTAGCCGGGGGTCAGACCACGAGCTGTCTGGAGGAGCCGAGCTCAGTCCCCACACCTGTGTAAGGCAGCTTACAACCTCCTGTACCTTCAGCTCCAGGGGACCCAGTGCCTCTGGACTCTGTAGACAGCTAGACTTGCATACACATACCCATGCTGCACCCCACCCCGACACACATACACACAATCTAAAATAATACAAAAATCTTGTTAAAGTGGAGAAGAAAATTGGCTTCCCCGTGGCATGCCAATCAAGTCTTCCGTGTACCTAGTGACTATCTGCCCTCTTTTAAACTCCACGCTGAGGAATGTAGAAATCAGCTATAATTGTGCATAGGTGTATATCTCCTTTCTGTCTATCAGTGATTTTTTTATCATGTTCTTTTTTATGATTGAGAAATGTTTCTCAGTATGGATACCCTGTAACATACATCATTCGTTGATCAACATCTGGGTGAAAATGTTTTTATGTGGCTGTGAATATTTTAACATGTAGGAGAAATCACGAGAGGCAAGCTGTATGGACATTTTATTAGTTCAATTGTTAAATTGTGCTGTACTGGATTTCCCACACCAAGGGTCCATCTCATACAGCACCAGGCTTTTGTCAGGGGAGGGAACAGGATAAACAGAAGCTGTCAGGAGGGTGTCCCATTGTTTATATGACATTTTCTGCATTATAACAGTTAGGCAATATTCCCCTCAGTGGTGGTGCCCCTCAGCTGCCCCAAAGCCGAGCAAAGCTTTGAAAGCTGGCTTGCGTTTTACTGTAGACAACTGCATTCTGTTCTCTGTCTAACTAGAGACTTCCTCTCCTGCTTACCAGAGCCGCCCTGAACACTCACCAGCTGGGCCTGTGAGGACCTCCTCCTACTCAACCAAGTGCCAGACAAGATTAGGAGAGACACTTGGCCTCTGAAATGTGGCATCTGCTCAGGTTTACAAAGGAACGTGTTTAGTAGGTGTTACACAGACTGAAAACAGTGTTTGCCATGGTGTTCTATATGCTAATCTAAACTTTAATTTTAATTACCTAGTTAAAATTTTAAAAAGATGGAATAGAAGGTGATTGTGATGGCACACACCTTTAATCCCAGCACTAGGAGGCAGAGGCAAGTGGATCTCTGTGAGGTCAGGGTCAGCCCTGTCTACAAAGCAAGTTCCAGAACAGCAAAGACAGTTACATAGAGAAACCGTGTCTCAGAGGGGGGGAGGGAGGGAGGGAAGGAGAGGGAGGGAAAAGGAGGGTGGAGTGGCTCGGTGGTCAAGAACACTTGCTATTCCCAGAGGACCTGGCTCAGTTTCCAGCACCCACATGACTGCTCACACTATTCCTAATCCTTAACTCCAGTTCCAGAAGATCTGGTACCTTCTTCTAGACTTCATGGACACCAGGTCCACAAGTAGTGCCCATACATGCATGCAGGCAAGACACCCATACACATAAGATCAAAATAATAGGTAAATCTTTGAAAAATAAAATGGCCATCGTGGCATAGCCCTGAAATCCAGCACTGAGATAGGAAGATGGAGAGTTTGGGGCCAGCCTCAGCTACACAGCAAGTTGCAGCTCACTTAAGCTATATAGTGAGACCCTATTTCAAACATGCCAAATGTGGTGCCACATACCTATAACCTCAGGACCCAAGAGGCAGGGGGATGCTGAGTTCAAAGACTAGCTTAGCTGTACAGTAAGACCCTGTCTCAAAGCACGAGATCGAAGTAGACGTCATTGAGCCCTGAGATGTGCACAACACAGGTGTTTCATCAGCTCCCACAGTAATGAGAGCTGTGTGTGCACTGTACAGAGGAGAGTGGAGACCCCCAAAGTCGTGCACAGTCACAGGCAACAAATAATGTGAGAGACAAAAGAAGAAATGACTGCGATCTCGTCAGGCGTGGAGGTGGCACCTGCCTTTAATCCCAGCACTCAGGAGGCAGAGGCAGAACTCTCTGTGAGTTCAAGGCCAGCCTGGTCTAAAAAAGTGAGTTCCAGGACAGCCCTGGAACTTTTACAGAAAAGTCCTGTCTGGAAAAATCAAAGAAGAAAAAGAAAAAAGAAATGAGTTCTAACTAAGCCTCCTTCTCAGGTAGCTCATTCGGTGTGTGTGTCTTCTCTCTCTCTCTCTCTCTCTCTCTCTCTCTCTCTCTCTCTCTCGCATGTGTCTATGCTTGTGCTGTACCTATGTGTATATGTGTGTGCCGGTGTACATATGCAAATGTGCTCATAAAAGCCAAAGGCTGACATCAGCTGTCTTCTGGAATCTCTCTCCACCTTACATTTTGAGGTAGGGTCTCTTACTTGAACCCGGCACTCACCACTTAGACCAGCCTCGCTAACCAGCTTGCCCCAGGGATCCTGTCTCCGATTCCCTGAGTGCTGGAATCCTGGTGTGCTGCCATGACTACCTATCAGTCGTGAAGATCCAAATCTGGTCCTCATAACACAGCAAACACTTTTCCAACACCTAAGCTAGCCTCAACTTGCTCCTCTCCTGCCTCCTTCTCTCCAGGGCTGCGACCACTGACCTGCACCACCTCCTGCAGCCTGAATAACATATTCATAGCTTAGAACACTGAGGCCCGGAGACATGAAATGACTTCAGACTAAGTGGTGGCTGAGTAACAGCAGGCTGACCAGCAGCATCCTCTCTTTCTGGGTGTGGGTCGCTAGGGGGAGAAGATGCTGGAGAGCGCCAGCACAGCCAGTCTAGAGCATGGAAAATGTCTCTTCCAGCCAATTTTCCTGAGGAGCCCGGGCTGAGGCTCCGTCTGGGAATGGAGAGTGCAGAGGGAGGCGGTGCAGCCGCGTCCAGTGTCCATCCGGAGAGACTGTTTGCAAAGCCCTGCTATGAAAGGCAGGGGGCGGGGACTGTCGGGCTTGCAGGGGGAAGGGCAGATCCTGGAGGCAACAGATCTGGCATCTGCCCAGGGAGAAGCGTCCAAGTTCCTTGCTTCCTCTTCAGGGTTCCTGGGCCCTGCCATTTTATTCTGTGCCCCACCCGTTTCTCAAACCATCAGCTATCCCTGAAACCCAGAAAGCCAAGGTTGTGGAGACCAGAAAGAAGGACAGTGATTATCCCTCTGCCAAGACTGGACTTGAGAACCATCAGCCAAGCCAGATGCAACCTGATGCAATCTCTCTGACATGGGAAAGTGCAGTGCCCCTGACCTCCACTCCAACAGACACAAGCGAGGCTGTTAGTGTGCTCGATACAAGCATGTGGTCATACTATGGGCTGGGCGGGTGAGACTAAGTTACTAGGGTGCTCATCTAACATTCGTGAAGCCCTGGGCTCAATTCTAAGCATAACATAAACTGGACGTAGGGACATGGACCTGGACTCTGGAGGCTAAAGTAGGAGGATCATAAGTTAGTGGCCAGCCGTGTCGATATAAACAGAGACCATCCAAAAGAACAGTTATATGCAGTCCTGATAATTATTAATAGCTCTATCTGGAGTTCCTAGTGCCCCACGCCTGAAACAATGACCACTCCAGACTCTTTGAAAGGACCCCTCTCCCGGGCCTCCTCATGGCCACAGAGAGGGCACTGCCTGACACATTAGTGCCATCGGAGCAGTAAGAACCATCAGTAAGGGTCCTCGGGACAGTTGTTGACACTTGTCTCATTATTTTTGTAACAATCCTTTGGTTTCCAGTTTGTTTCCCAATTAAAGGCAACCTCTTCAATTTACAACTGGAGGGACCTTGCACAGTCTTTGAACTATCCAGATAGGGAAACTAAAGCACAGACAAAAGTGGAGATTTGCCGTTATACAGAATGTGAGCCTACACCCAGGTGTTGGTACACTAGGTCCCTGCTGCCTGACACCACAGTTGGGCATCACTGTATCTGGCCACACGCACACTCGACTTCAGCAGTTGGTGACAGAAGGAAGAAGAGGGGAGGAGGAATCTGCCTCAAGGTGGAACTGATAGCCAATCACTTGTCTCCTGTACCTGGTAGCCATAGTCATGGCAACTGTCTCCTTGGTTGCCAGTAGTGCAGGGATAGTTGCCATGGTAACCTCCACCCAGAGCTGGCAATTTCCTAGCATGCAAGATTTTCTATAAAAACCCAGAAGTAAGTCAGCACCGTAGCACGAGCACACTGACCTAAAGGCAGTTGGTGGTAAAGCCAGGCTCCCTGCATGCTCAACCCAGGCTCTCACAGCTGCCTGACCTCCCGAGATGAACACACCCTCCCCACCCTGCTGATCCGCCTGCCTGGTGCTTCCCACATTCCTCAGGCCCCCAGTCAGGATCTCCTTCCCACGGCATCTCATCTCGCCCTTGGCTGCTGGTCAGCCAGCTCATCCTCCTGGGAATGGGCTGACGCGGGCTTATCAGAAGACTCATCACATGAGCTGGGGCTCCCTGAAGACCCAGCGGCCTTCAATTCCCTTTGCCCTCCAAAGGAAATGGTCTCCCGTACTGGAACCCCAAACACTGTGCTTGGAACCAGGAAGTTATTTGGGGTGGTCAGACTCTATCCATGGCGGTTGGTGCCTGGCAGAAGCAGAACCTCTGGCTAGTTCTGGAAAAAACTGTGGGCCGGGAGGCCAGAGGCTGAGAACCTCCCCAACTCTGAGCCCGATCTCGCATTTGGCCTTTTACCAAGTGCTCCCATCTGGTGTTCCGTCTCTCCCCCAGAAAGCTAGAGATGAGGGCAGCAGAAGACCAGGTGCGGTCTCCCGAACTTCAGTACTCCCCAACAGCACTGGTGGTGGTGGTTGAAGAGCCCGCCTGCCCTCCTTCCTGGGTTCTTTTCAAATAATGAAACCAAGCCTAGTGGCTCATGCCAGTGATCTCAGCACTGATGACAGAGAAGGATCGTGAGTCGAAGGCCAGTCTGGATATATAGCAAGATGCTGCCTTTAAAATGAAAAACAATAAGTAACTAGGGCTGGAGAGAGAACTCTGCCATTATGAACACTTACTGTTCTGTCAGAGGACTGGAGTCTGGTCCCTAGCACCCGCATCACGTGGCTCACAACCACCTGTAACTCTAGCTCCAAGGGAGCTGATACCCTCTTCTGGATTCTACTCTACAGGAACCTGCATGAATGTGCTGCACAATAATGTACACAGGCACACACACACACACACACACACACACACACATATACACATATATATATATGTATGTATGTATGTATGTGTGTGTGTGTGTATATATATATATATATATATACACACACACACACACACACACACTCCCACGGCCCACAGGACCAGCTAACAGGGCTCACAGGGCCTCCCAGAACCCGAAGCAGCAATCGAAGCAGCCATCACGGAGCCTGCATGGGGCCGCGCTAGGTCCTCTGCATATGTTCTGGCTGTTAGCTTGGGGTCCTTGTGTGACTCCTGACTATGGGAGCGGGGGACTCTCTGACTCTTTCACCGGCTTCTGAGACCCTTCTTCTCGGACTGGGTTGCTGCCCCCAGCCTTAATATGAGGCTCTGTGCCTAGTCCTATTGTAATGTGTGATCAGTTGATATCCCTGAAAAGCCTGTTCTTTTCTGAAGGGAAAAAGAGGAGCCGGAGGCATAGGAGGAGTGGGGGAGGGGAAATCGAAGTCGGGATGTAATGTATGAGACTAGAATAAATAAGAATTGATTAATTAATTAAGTTTTTAAAACATCTTTCCAGGAATGGTGGTCCACGCCTTTAACTCCAGCACTCGAGAGGCAGAGACAGGGGGATCTGTGTGGTTTTGAGGCCAGCCTGGTCCAAATATTGAGTTCCGTGACAACCAGGCCTACCTAGATAGATTCTGCCCCCCCCAGAAAAAAAAACAGAAAAAATTTCTAATGCTCGTGCTTAGAGCTGGAGAGATGGCTCAGTAATTAAGAGCACTGTCTGCTCTCCCAGAAGACCCAGTGCCTGCATGATGAATCACAGCTGTCTGTAACCCCAGTTCCGGAGCATATAACACCCTCTTCTGACTTCCACGGGCACCAGGTATACGTGTAATGCACATATATACTGAAAGGCAAAGTGTTCATATGCATGAGATCAAATGAATAAACCTTTAAAATAAAAGTAAATATTGAAAAAATAAATACAAAAGCAACTTGAAGAAAAGATGCAGAGATTGTTCAATAGCGAAGCCGCGGTGTAGGTATAGACACCTGTGTTCAATCTCCAGATCCAGTGTGTATCAGTCAGGGTCTCTAGAGGAACAGGAGGTACAGCATGAACCGAGGGGGGCGGATGTATTAGAATGGCTTATAGGCTGTGGTCAAGCTAGCCTAACAATGGCTGTCTACCAAAGGAAGGTTCAAGAATCCGGTAGTTTTTCAGTCCACAAGGCTGGATGTCTCAGCCGGTCTTTAGAATACGCCAGACTCCTGAAGAGGTAGGCTCCCGTGCAGTGAAGGAGTGGACTTGCCGGCAGAGGTGTGGCCCAGGTTAAAGGTGGCTCTTACCGCCTCAGAAGATCTGGACTAAAAATGGATCTTCCCACTTCTAATGTTTACTCAAGAAAACGAAATCCCTCACGGGTGTACCCAGCAACTTGGGTTTTAGTTCATTCTCTATGTAGCCAGACTGGCAGCCAAGAGCACGCATCACCCATGTAAAGATGAAAAGGAAAAATCAACCCCAAAGACATACCTGTATGCACCATGACATACATGACCCACACATGAATGAATGAATGAATGAATGAGTGAGTGAGTGAATTTCACTAACTGGGGAGTTTTTACATTAACTGAGTATCTTTTTCAAGCTGAAAGTCTGGGGACAAATCAGACTAGAGGGAAAAGCCAGAGGTGACATAAAAGGACTGATTACCAATCCAAAGAGTGAGGACATTAGCCGGGCGTGGTGGCGCACGCCTGTAATCCCAGCACTTGGGAGGCAGAGGCAGGCGGATTTCTGAGTTCGAGGCCAGCCTGGTCTACAGAGTGAGTTCCAGGACAGCCAGGACTACATAGAGAAACCCTGTCTCGAAAAACCAAAAAAAAAAAAAAAACAAAACAAAACAAAAACAAACAAACAAAAAAGAGTGAAGACATTGTCCTCTGGACCTCAGAGACTCACCAAAAAGTCTCTTTCCACCTCCAACCTGTGGGATTCTGTACCCTGCAACACAGCTCTGTAGAATGAGAAATGCGGACACCACAGTGCACTCTGGGAAATTGCCCATTCGTTATTTTATTTAATAATTACTTAGAGCTAGAGAGCTCTTTCAGTGGTTAAAAACACGTGGTGCTCTTGCAGAGGACCAGGGTTCAGTTCCCAGCACCCCCGCAACAACTCACAGGCATCAGTAACTCCAGATCCATGGGGTTTGATGCTGTCTTTTGACCTTCTCAGACACCTGGCATGAACACGGTGTACATACATCCACGCAGGGCAGGGTGGAGATTGCGAGGTCTTTCAAATGCTCAGAGGAACTACGTGCTCCCCTTCACCCTGATCTGGCAGGACAAACGAAACAGCACATCTTACAGGCATGCGGGACCACTGAAGGGCTTCTAACAGCACCCGGGCATGCTGGGAAGGAACTCTAGGGGAGGAATAAGGAAGCTGTGGAAACGTTCTCAGAGAGATTGTGCCTCTTGGACTTGCCAATAGCACTAGGCTTGATGAGGCCCAGGTTTCTTTGGCTAGATTCAGCCTAGAGTCAAAAGCTGAGCCCCAGTCCTGGAACTGGCCTGTGGCTCAGGCTTCTCCATCACAAAGTGAGGCCTTCCCTTGGGTCCATGTTGCAAACAGCCACCCCTGGGGGGGCCAAATCTGCTAACTGGCCTAGACCGCCCTCTGCTGGTAAGAGAAAACACTAGGCAGGGGGAGCCTCTGCCTCCAAGAACTGCAGACAGACCTTTTCTTAGAGGACTCCCCACCTCACGCTTACCTAGTTCATTATCCAGTACCACACTTCAGTAGCCCAGAGCCCAGCCAGGTCCGATGGCACACGCCCGCAGCTCCAACACTCGAGAGGCTGAAGCAGGAGAGCAAGGGTTCAAGGCTAGCTGGAGCCACAGAGCAAGCCCCTGGAGAGTGGGGGTCTGCTGACACACCCCATCCTTCTTGCACCCCCTCACAGGGCTCTTTTCACCCAACTTTACTTCTTTATCATCTTGAAGATTTTTTTCTTTTTATTTTATGTATATGAGTGCTTTGCCTGCATGTATATATGTGCCCAACATGAATGCCAGTGCCCAAAGAAGCCCCCCTCCCAAAAAAAGTCAGATCTCTGGCCCCGGAATTGCAGAAAGTTGTGAGCCATTATGTGAGTGCAGGAAATTGAACCCAGGTCCTCTGCGAGAGCAGCGAGTGCCCTTATCGCTGATCCACCTCTCCAGACTTGAGATTCTTTTGTTATGCGTGTGTGTGTGTGTGTGTGTGTGTGTGTGTTGCCTGCAGAGGGTAGAAGAGGGCGTCAAATGCCCTGGGACTGGCGTTACAGGCAGCTGTGAGCCTCCGTGTCCAATCGGGGTGAGCAGTACACTCCTAACTGCTGAGCCGTCTCTCCCGCCCTCACTCCACTTCCTAAGCAGAAGTCTAACAGCAAGTTTTCTTCCTACCTGTGTCTTCTGTCCATTCTGCTGTTACAACTGGCCCACCGGCACAGCTTTCTTTCTTCCCTTCCTTTATTAATTCACCTTCACTCTGGCCCTGGCCAATGCGGTCCCCACTGGGCAGAACACACACACACACTTCCCTCTCATTCCAAATCCCTTCTCCATATGCAGCTACTCACACCACTTAAAGGAGGCGCTGTGGGACTCAGGCGCCGCCCACCAGGGCACTGGAGGGGTTGGAGAGCTGTGAGAAAGCTCACAATCAGGATGTTTGGAACAAGGCATCCCTACACACACACACCACATACACACACACACACACACACACACACACACCACACACACACACCACACACACACACCACATACACAACACACCACACACACACCACACACACACACACCACACACACACACCACATACACAACACACCACACACACACCACATACACACACACCACACCACATACACACACACCACATACACACCACACCACACACACACCACATACACACACACACACACCCCACATACACATACACCACATACACACACACACCCCATATACACATACACCATATACACACACCACAGACACCACACACACACATACACCACATACACACACCACATACACAACATACACATAACACACACACCACATAACACACACACACATACCACATACACATACACCACATACACACACCACACACACCACACACATACACCACATACACACACACCACATACACAACATACACATAACACACATACACCACATAACACACACACACCACACACACATACACACACCACACACACACCATATACACACCACACCACACACACATATATACAAACACTACACACATACACATATATACCACATACATACACATATACATACACACATATACACACCTACTCACCACATATACCACATACACACCACACACACACCACACACACACCACACACACCACATACACCACACATACTCACCACACACACATCACATACACACCATATACATACATACATACATACATGCATACACACCACACACACATACATACTACACACACCACAAATATACAAACACACAGATACAACACACATACCATACACACAACACACATATACCACACACACATACATACAAACACACAGACACACCACACACACTGCACACACATACAAACACACAGACACACCACACACACTGCACACACATACATACTACACACACAACATACATACATACAAACAGACATAACACACACACACACACACACACACACACACACACACCAGAGAATGCCCCCTGTCAGTAGAGTTCCTCCTCAGGGCACCTCACTGGCTCCTCTCTGCATCAACAGCCCAGTCTTTTCAGCCCCTCCATCTGCTCCTTCCCAGAAATTCCCGTTTGCTTCTACTCCAAGGCAGAGTTGCCGCTCAGCCCAGCCCGCCAACGCGCTCAGGGCCTCCCCTCCTCCAGCAGGTCACCAAAGAATTTTCCCATACACAGTTCTCTCCATAGGAAAAACACCAGCGCCAGGAGAATGTTTCCAACCTGGTGTGTGTGGGGCTAACAGTCTATGACTAAGACGCTGTCGTTCCGAGGCAGGATAGACAGATGGAGAAATTAAGGGAACATAGGAAGGGAAACTACCCCTCCCCTCCAGAGGCTGGAGGAGCCGCTCACCAGCTGAGCAGCGAGTTCTTGAGCAGTTAACATTTGCTGTAAGGCTGGTAACACAGAGAAAACATTCTCTTTATATTCAAACTTTGTTTCAAATAAGAATGTAAAATAAGCCGGGCAGTGGTGGCGCACGCCTTTAATCCCAGCACTTGGGAGGCTAAGGCAGGAGGATTTCTGAGTATGAGGCCAGCCCGGTCTACAGAGTGAGTTCCAGGACAGCCAGGACTACACAGAGAAACCCTGTCTCAAAAAAACAAAAACAAAAACAAACAAACAAAAAAAAAACAAAAAACAAAAACAAAAACAAGAAAACAAAAAAAAGGAATGTAAAATAAAGAGCATGCCTTCAATTCCAGCACTCAGGAGGCTGAGACAGGAGCATCTCTGTGAGTTCAATGCCCTTCTGGTCTACATAGAGAGTTCTAGGCTATTTAAGGCTACATTGTGAGACTGTGTCTCAAAACAAACCAAAAAATTTTCATTTTTAAGTTAAAATAGCAATGGACCATGCTTAAGGCCTAAACATACATGATCAAGCGTGGTCTTCCTCCTTTCCTGGCTGCAAACCTGAAGACTCGGAGTCTGCCAAGTAAGACTATAAACTCCTCTCACAGCAAAAGGCATGCTTTCACTCCCTTTCACACTTTGTGATTCATGGTTTGGAGGCAAGATAGAAACAAGGGACATAGGAACCAAAGAGGCCCATTGTCCCACACTCTGGTTAGCCTTTCCTGCTGACAGTTGGGAGACTCCACACACACCCCAGAAAGCCAAATTTACCAGCAGAGACAACGCTTTCCTGATGTCTTCCTAAAGACAGACATCTCTAACAAAACATCAAAGACATGAACAAACGGGTCAGAAGGGTGTACAGCCTTTCCCACCACCATTCCTAAAGCTAAACACATGCCCAGTACATCCACCTTAAACCCTTGTTTACAACAGGAAATCCTTTAACCTTTGACTCCCGGTTGCAAGTTAATAGAACTCAAAAGCCTCAGGGTCACCTACACACCCATCACACCCACATGAAAACAACTGCAGGCTCCTTTCTCACCACCCTTCAGTAAGTCCTGTCAAACCCTCCTGCTTGGAATCCACGCTAGCACCTCTTTAATAAACTCCAACTCTGCCTTACACTAGCCAGTTCTGAAGTTCTTGTTAGTGAGTGTGGGCCGGAATCCACTTTGCAGGAATAGAAGAAGTTTCTAGAAGAATTGCTCAGGCTGCTACCAGGGAGGGACATCAGGGGGCTGTGTCTCCAGACGCACAGCTGCTAAGATCATTCATCGCCTTGGCTGCTTGTAATCCTAGCCAGTGCAGCTCAGAGACTACCCTATGATCATTACCAAAACGATTATTTTTTTCAATTAAAATTTTATTATTTAATTTTGCATCTGTGGTAGGGGTGTGTGCATGTAAGTGCAGGTGCCAGAGGAGGCCAGAAGAGGGCGTCAGATGCCTTGGAGCTGAGTTGCATGTGGTTATGAGCTACCCTATCTTGGTGCTGGGAATAAAATGTGGGTCCTCTGCATGAACACTACCTGCTCTGAGCTACTGACCCATCTCTCCAGATGCTAAGAAAAAGGGGGGAAAGGGTATTTTTAAAGGTTCCTTAGAGAGCCTTTGGGCAAGGCAACTTCAGAAGCCACCCAGACTGTAAATATGGCTACTGCTAAGACACCATGCATGTCTGTCTCTGCAAGCCATTACCCACACCTAGCACGGCATCTCTTTCTCTTAACGCCCATACTTGCATCTATGTTAAAATCTCCCTTAAAGAACTCTATTTCTGCTTCCTACGACTTGTCCTGAAATGCTTTTCTGTATCGAATCAAGAATTCCAGTTAAAGAACGCCTGCACTGCGGCTGGGGGCTGCCTGGAGCTGTCTCTGACTGTGACCTGACTGCAGGTGACAACTCCAGCCTCTTACATTGCACCTGCAATGGCTGGGGTCCTCCCCAAGCTCAGACTCAGCCTTGATAGTGAAAGGATAAGGTTATAAGCTAGGAATTCCCTGTGCCTGGGCACGTGGGGGGCACTTGAATCCCCAACGCCAGTGGGGGAGGGTGGGCGAGACACTGTGTGGCGGCCATGTAAGCAGAAATAACTTAACTAGTTCTTCTGGCCTCTGTGAGAGGCTGGTAGGTCGTCAGAGAGCGCGAGTTCGGATGGTTTGAACTGATTGGCTTAGAAGCTTGTGGTAGGCGGGTTCTGTTATAAGTCTATAAAGGCCAAGTCAAGCCACTCCTCACGGGGCTTACTTCTTTACCTTGCTGGGGAGACTGTAACCCCCCAGAGCTCTGGAAATTAAAATCCTCTTGCAAATTGCATCAGGTCTGTCTCTCGTGAGTGTTTTGGGGTGCCGGTTTTCTGAGGCATGGGGTGCAGAAGTACCCCGTTTTTTCTTTCGGGTCTTATATTTGGTGCATTGGCCGGGAAATGCGGACACTCCTACACACTCGAGAAACAACTTGGAGGTAAGGGGACCCCTTCTGAAGTGTGTGTGTGCGCTGGCCGGCCGATGTGATGTTGTTCATTCGTCCTGAGTGTTCTGTTCTGTTCTGTTCTTGGGATCTGAATCTGATGAGACGCGCGCTTTTAGATATGCAGCTGTCTCCTCGGACCGTGATGGCCAGGAGACCATGGTATAGGCAGACGTGCTAGTGGAGGCCACAAGCTGTAACTCGGGGAGACGTCCCATGAGTGAAGGGGGAAATCCAGGGACGCCTGGAAAGTTCCCATCTGGGTGTCGGGAGGATACGGTAGTTCTAAATTGGAGAACTTACACGCCCTCCCGGCCGTCTGGTTTTCTGATCTGGTTCTGTTTTCTGTTTGTCTCACTGTTTTGTCAAAAGCCTGACTGGGGCGGAGAGTTCCGCCTGGCAATCGAAACCTCAGGGGTCTGGAGGAAGCTGGAGAAGCCGAATAGGGTTCTTCTCTTTGTATTTGTTTCCTGCAACTGGTGGAAACACTCGGTATCTGAAACTGGGTTGTCTAGAGGCAAACTGTCTTGAACTGAGACGCCTGATGGTGGCAGGGTCAGGCTGTCTATGTGGTGATTGTTTCTGTTTTGTATAGTCTTGTGTTTTCGTTGTTTCTGTTTTGTATAGTCTTGTGTTCTCGGACTTAGATGACTGACGCATAGGGATTTAGACCGACTGATAATTTTGTTAAGAATTTAGACCGACTGAAAGGACCGCCATGGTGGGCTCTGTGGCGGCAAGATCAGGTCCCGTGACTCAGGCCCGCCATGTTGAGGTCTTTGGCGCCAAGATCGGATCCCGTGACTCAGGCCCGCCATGTTGAGGTCTTTGGCGCCAAGATCGGGTCCTGTGACTCAGGCCCGCCATGTTAGAACAAGAAAGAGACAAAATATTTAAGCTGTGAGGCCCCTAGTGGGGGAAATAATTTCTAACAAGACACTCAAAGTGGCGGATGTAGGAATTCTGAATTTAAGTTACAGATGGCTTATTTCATTTATTTTAAATTGTTTAAATTATTATAATAGATATACTGTTAAGCTGTGGCTTTATTGTTTTTATTGTTTCTCTGGGGAAGAGGTCAAAAATAAGGGGGACCTCTAGAAGACTAGATTCTGAAACATTAAGCAAAAGATCTGTCATCTGTCTCGGTGATACTAAAAGCTTGTTTTGAGAATTATATTATGTTCAAGGCATAAATTCTTATTTGATACTGATTTTATTTTGATACAAAATCTAGGTTTTCACTGGTATAAATACTAAAAATGTAAACATGCAGGATTTACACCCAGTCCTTTCTTGCTGTTATTATTATAGATCTGAAATGTTTAAGCCTATGAGTTTGGGGCCATACAAAAATATAAGGCTCTGAGTTTATTATTAGGGTGTTTTCAATGTTTTAATTAGAGTTGCTTCTGTTATGGCGAGAGAGAGAGAGAGAGAGAGAGAGAGAGAGAGAGAGAGAGAGCAACGAGATTGCCTCTCTTCATTTACAAACTCAATGTGTCTATAGGTTATTATATGACTTAATAATTCCTGATTCTTTAAGTCTGTCAGATGTTCTTGTGCCAGAAGGCTGAAGATCAATGTTTCAACATTTTAAAGTATAAACTGTTCAGGTATTTAGCAATCTCTATCATTTGGCTAATTCTTAAAAGGTGTGTTAAGCTTTCTATATATTTTCAGTTAGTATTGGTCACTCTTGGATTTCTGACGGGGATAAAAACTGTTAGTCTCATAGTCAGCTCAAGCTCTTTAATCTTGAAAGCTGATATAGATTTACAGAAATGATTTTCAGGTGATATAAAATTTGTAGCCAAAACATGAGTCAGGTGTTAATTCTTATAGTCTTTCAAGATAGTAAAGATGGCAAAGGTTCTGTTTGACAGAGATTGGAGGTCTATCTTATAGTTTATAATTTACAAAATGATAATAGTATGCTCAATTTATATTTAGAGAAGACCACAGAATGGAGCAGGAGATCTGAGACCACCTATCCTGATTCACGGTGACACCCTCACTAAAGACATATTTCCCAAGAGACTGATTAATCTCTTTGAGACTGTTTTATTTGTAATACAGGAAGCCAGAAAAGAATACCCCCTCAGACGAAAGGTAAGAGGCACCTGAAGGACCGACACCAGACTCCATTGGCAGGTCTTGAGGGCATGATAGCCCACAGATTAGGCGAAGGTATGTGAAGCAGGGACCAGAGGAGTCACTGGAAGCCTTTCTAGTGCAGCTCAGAAGCATTTTGCTATACACCCTAGACTAGAAGGACTTTAGTTTGCTGAGAAAGTATGTAGAGGGATTTGGTACAAGTTATTTAGAAGGTCTGTAGAGAGATTTGGTGGTGCAGGTTGTTAGAAAAGTCTATCGAGAGATTTAGTATAGTTTGCTGAGACAGGGAAAGAGAGTAGAAAGAAAAAATGAGAGAAGGAAGCTACAGAAAATCCTGGCTAAAAGGCAGAAAGGAATCAATGTGCATACTATATGGAGAGGCCACTAAGCCAGAGTGGGCCCTAACAAGCTGGGAGCAAGAACTCACAGGTCTTGGGAGAAGTGGCCCCAAATGGCAAAGGTGTTATCCCTGGATAAAGACAATGACTAGGGAAGATGGGTGTTCTGACCACCTCCCCCAACCCTGGATAACTGTGAGAGGGAAAGAGAAACCCACTCAGTTCTTGATGGACACAGGGGCTTAACACATGGTCTTCCAACCCAATGGCCCTGTTTCCAAGAAAAGATCTAGGGTCCAAGAAGCCACTGGCACCAGAATATGTTCATGGACTACCCGAAGAACAATGGACCTAGGGATGGGATGGGTAACCTATTCATTTAAGGTCACCCCAGGATGTTCCTAACTGTTGGAGCAAGGCATACTCTCCAAAATGGTGGGTAGGACAGATATATTTACTGTCCAAAGGGCTGCAGCAACTGGCCCAAAAAGAAAGACTGACCCCTGCCGAAAGTTGCTACAGACAGGAGCAATTTTCTCCGTGAAGGACAGGGACAAGCAGGTGCTGCTATGGTGGGCAGCACAAACGGCATCTGGGTAGAGGAATCTTTACCCCCTGGCATGTCAACGCAGAAAGTGGAGCTAATGGCCCTTACCAAGACCTCGGAACTTGGAGACAGCAAGAAAATCAACATCCACATGGATAACAGGTATGCCTTTGCCACAGCCCACGTCCACAGGTGTATATGCCAAAAGGACTGCTCACATCAGAGAAAACCAACAGGAAATCTTGGACCTCTTAGATGCCCTAATGAAGCCAACAACCGTGAGTATCACCCTCTGCCCAGGATGTCAAAAGGGAAAAGACTCAGTGGGCAATAGCCCGGCAGAGCAAATGGCTCCAAGGATAGATATACAGGAGCCTATACTGGTTGTAGGTCTGCGAGAGGCATCCACTGACAAATGGGACAAAGTGAGATAGCCTCACTTAAAATATGCTGAAGAAAAAAAGGACTGAGATTGATATCCATCTGACCAACTATTACCAAGGAAAGGTGCACACAAGAAGGGAGAATTATACTCCCCAGAAAGTAAGCCAAGGACTCGCCAGGGCAAATGCACACATGAACTCATTTAAGGGATCAATAAAACAGTGTAAGGTATGCCAGCGAGTGAATGCTTATGCAGCAAAGAGTAAATAAGGCAGAAGACCTAGAAGAGAACAACCTAGAGTATATAGAGGTTTTATAAAAGATAAGGCAGGAAAGTATTATCTCCTAGCACTTGTAGATAGTTAATCTAGATAGATTGAGACTTCCCCTAGCAGGCAGGAAACAGCAGCCAGGGTTAAAAGAAATTTTCCCGAGTTTCAGAGTGCCCAAGGTAATTGGATTAGACAATGGTTCTGTTTTTGTTTCTAAGGTAAGTCAGAAATTGACAGATATTGGGGACTAATTGGAAACGTTATTGGATGTACTGTCCCCAGGGCTCAAGACAGCTAGAGAAAATAAACAAAACTCTATGAGAGACCTTAACTAAATTGACCTTGGAGATTGGTTTAGGCTGGGTGGTGCCTCTCCCCTTGTTTCTGAATAGTCCTTGCCATTTTAATCCTCTTTGTTACCCCAATTTCTTTGTCATCTACTGGGTCCTCCCGAGAGGTGTACCACAACATGAGAATTGGCTCAAACTGTCCGCTTTAATGCTCTAGGCATGTCAGAGACTCCTCGCTGCTTCCAGACAGGTTACTGGATCTGTCAAAGAAGGCTTCAGAAACAGTTGCTGGAACCCTGGTGAAAGAGATCCTCACCAAATTGATCACAGAGACTGGACCTTTGCTCTCTAGGCTCGAGGCGCTCCAATGGATAAGGCATCGAGGTCCCGGAGGCCTACTCAGGAGGAGATCCACAAGTCCTACATCTCTTCCAAGTTGGAGATATGGTCTACATTAGATGCCACCACGCGGGAAACTTTAAGACTCAGTGAAAAGACCTTTATCTTGTATTCTTGACCACCCTGTTTTCTGCCCTGATAGGACCCCTAATGATAATGCTCCTGTTTCTTACAGTTAGACTTATACAGTCAATAGATTAGTTGCCTTCATCAGGGACCAGGTGAGTGCGGTCCAGATTATGGTACTTAGTCAGCAGTATAAGAGCCTTCTGAGACAAGAAGAGGCTGACCTTTAATTCTCCTAGTTCTAAGGTTAGAACTATTAACAAGACAGGAAGTGGGGAATGAAAGGATAAGGTTATAAGCTAGGAATTCCCCGTGCCTGGGCACGTGGGGGGCACTTGAATCCCCAACGCCAGTGGGGGAGGGTGGGCGAGACACTGCGTGGCGGCCATGTAAGCAGAAATAACTTAACTAGTTCTTCTGGCCTCTGTGAGAAGCTGGTAGGTCGTCAGAGAGCGCGAGTTCGGATGGTTTGAACTGATTGGCTTAGAAGCTTGTGGTAGGCGGGTTCTGTTATAAGTCTATAAAGGCCAAGGCAAGCCACTCCTCGCGGGGCTTACATCTTTACCTTGCTAGGGAGACTGTAACCCCCCAGAGCTCTGGAAATTAAAATCCTCTTGCAAATTGCATCAGGTCTGTCTCTCGTGAGTGTTTTGGGGTGCCGGTTTTCTGAGGCATGGGGTGCAGAAGTACCCCGTTTTTTCTTTCGGGTCTTATAATAGGACACTTGCCCATCCCAAAGGACTTCCAACTGGGCACCCTAGAAATTCCCCTGACGGGCAACTCAACTCCTGGGGTCTGACATTTGTAGTTCATGGGTTTTGGGGGAAGGAGAATGAAAACAGCAAGCAGAGCTGGGGTGCCGGGGACACACGATCCTGGCATCATGGACACTGGGCACCTGGGGCTTCCTGAGGCTCAGCTCCAGCCCTGCCTGTTCTGTGTAAGGGTTGATTCTCCACTTCTTAGGAATTTAAGGCCAATGCACTCCTTCCTTGGCTAAAATGTTTCACTCTTGGCCTCTTGTCCTTTCAAATCGGAAGCCCGGGCTCCCCACTTGCCAACCTAGCCCCTCAGAGAACAAAGTCCACTGGCTAGTTCTCATCATGGATTGGACCGGATTTAGAATCACCATGAGACAGCCCCTCAGGAAAATTCCCATGATGTCATTTCCAGAGAGGTCTCACTGAGAAGGGAAGACACGCCCTGAAGGTGGGTGGCACTGTCTCATGGCCAGATCCAAACTAAGAGGAAGTGAGCTGGGGCCTGGCATGCAGGTCTCCTCGGTTCCTCACTGGGGACACCGTGAGCTAAGCAGTCCCACTCCTGCTGCCGGGACGGGCTGTACGTGTGACCTGTAAGCAGAAGCGGACCCGTCCGTCCTGCCCTAAGCTGCTTCTTGGCAGGTATTTTGTCGAAACATTTAAAAAAAAAAAAAGTAATGCAAAAGGGAACTCCAAGATGACAACTCTTCTTTTAAGTCCTCAAATATTTTCTTTTTTGAATGTCAGGGGCAGAGAGAAAAGTTGGAGTTCATGCTTCCTTTCTTTCCCTTTTAAGTCAAGGTCTCACTGTGTAGCCCTGACTGGCCTACAATTTACTATGTAGACCAGGCTCCTTTCTAAACTCTAGAGTTTTGTCTCCATTTTCCACAAGCCCCTTCCCCCACCACCATTGATTTTGCTTCTGTTTGTAATTTTGGAAACACTGGGGTTTGGTTTGGTTGTTTGTTGTTGTTGTGTTTTCTGAAACACTGTCTTAATGCACAGTCAAGACTAGCCTGGAACATACTATGTGGCTCAGGCTGGCCTTAAACTGTGTAGTTGAGGATGGTCTTGAACTTCTGATCTTCCTGCCTCCACCTACTGAGCACTGGGATTACAGGCATGTGTCATCTCTGGTTCACCAAGCCTTTTGTCCCTTGCTTCCATCCATCCTTCCCTTCTTTTCAAGAACATTCCCTTCCCCCACAGTCACGCAGCTCTGTTTCTAGGGCATCTGATCTAGCATCTGTAAGTTATTATCCAAACCCATATACTGTTTAAGAAGAACTCTATTAGCAACTAGACATGAACACAGGATAGAAGTACAATCAGTCCAGCCAGCTAGAATGCTGGTCACCCTACCCGAGAATGGCCTTGCCTTAGGGCTTCTGTGGCTTCTTGGCATCCTGCACCTATAGTCCACAGTCCACAGCGACACACCCAACTAGATATACTAGCTCCTCCCCACTACCCTCAGGCCCACACCATTGCACACGCAGGCACACATGAACACACCCATATAAAAATCATGAGTATGCCGGGCAGTGGTGGTGCATGCCTTTGTCCTAGCACTTGGGAGGCAGAGGCAGGTGGATTTCTGAGTTTAAGGCCAGCCTGGTCTACAGAGTGAGTTCCAGGACAGCCAGGGCTATACAGAGAAATCCTGTCTCGAAAAACCAAAAAAACAAAACAACCAAAAAAAAAAAATCATGAGTATATCTCCCAGTAGGCTTATATGAGAATTTCTCTAGGATTGTGGGTAAAAACAACTTGCAAATGGGGCATGGCAGTACATCCCTTAACCCCAATGCGTAGGAGGCAGAGGCAGGTGGATCTCTGGGAATTCAGGGCTAACCTGATCTACATAGTGAGTTCCAGGGCAGATCTATGTAGAGAAACTGTCTCAGACAAAAAAAAAAAATTGCAGGGGAGGAGCTAGGGGAAGTATAGAAGATAAATATGATTAAAATATGTTGTGTCGCCAGGCATGGTGGCGCACGCCTGTAATCCCAGCACTTGCGAGGCAGAGGCAGGTGGATTTCTGAGTTTGAGGCCAGCCTAGTCTACAGAGTGAGTTCCAGGACAGCCAGAGCTACACAGAGAAACCCTGTCTCGAAAAACCAAAAAATAAATAAAATAAAATAAAATATGTTGTGTGGACGTGTCCTGCTGAACGTCTCCAGGGACCAATCTGACTGGGGCTGTGAGGAAATGAAGAAGAAACACAGAAAAGCCAGGGTCCAGTGAGTTGGACTGTCTGCTGGAGAATCCCAGCACCCTAGAAGCTCAGTGTGTCTATTATACACAGTTGAAGATGGGGAGGTGGGGTTACTATATGTAACAGAATAAAGAGTAGGGATTATTTTATACAGATAGCCAAGGAGGTGTTTAAACCAGGAGACAGGCTTAGCGAATCCAAGTAGGAGCAGAAGGAGCAGGGGAAGAAAGTGCGGACATTGTCCACACACACTATCAACATTAAGACCAAGGAAGGCTTTGCCATCCTCAGCCTCCCCTGGAAGGGTCCCCGTCACTCCCATGAGGCATTGGGGTCTTACCATAGCCATGTCCACGGCACATGCCATGCATTCACTCAGACCTTCAGTCAGATTTTCGCTGCCTCTGCCTCTGCAATGCTGGGATTAAAGGCAGGAGTCACCAAACCTAGCTAAAATGGAATGCTTTGTTTTGTTTTTAGATTTATTTCTTTTCATGTGTGCAATTGTATTGCCTACATACATGTATTGTACCACATGCATGCCTGGTGCCTGAGGAGGTTAGAAGTGGGCATCAGATCCCCTGGAACTAGCCTTATGGATGGTTAGAAACCACTAATGCAGGTGCTGAGAACCAACCTCCTGCCCTCTAGGAGAGCAAAGTGCAATTAGCCTCGGAGCCATCATGCCAGGCCCAAGACTGGAATTTTTAAAGAAGGGAAATGTTGTTTTTATTTTTGTTGTTTTTGTTTTTTGACTCAGAGTCTCACCACATAGACTTGGCCAGCCTCAGACTCAGAGATGCCTCTGCCTCTGCCTGAGTGCCTGGCTTCCAAGGTTGAACTCTTTAATGCGTATAGACTAACTGCTTTTAAAAGGAAACAAGGAATGACAATATGGCCCCTGTAGCCATCAAATGTCCATAAAAACAGCATCTGTACAAGATACAAATCTCAAAGGCAGCAGGTGAGTAGTTAGAACATGATGTGATAATACGATTTTAGCAACAAGATGCTTTGCAATAGGTAAAAGAAACAACTTATGGATTGTATTATTAAAGTATGTAACCATAGCCTAGTCAACAAGCCAGCTGAACAAGCACAGCTGCCCAGTCTCTCAGGCTACAGTATCAAAGTGAACCACCAGCATTCTTCAAAGAGGAAGAAGTAAGCTCTCTTCCTGGGGTCCAGCTGCCAGGGATGGGCTTTCCACTGCTTCTCCTGCACATGCGTCTTTGGGAATGGGACTCTCTTTTTCAGAATGTTTGGAAACAGCCTGAAGAAATTCTTCAGTTTATTTTCCTTTTATTTTTCTATATTTTTTATTTTATTTATTTATTTATTTATTTATTTATTTTGGTTTTTCGAGACAGGGTTTCTCTGTGTAGTCCTGGCTGTCCTGGAGCTCACTCTGTAGACCAGGCTGGCCTCGAACTCAGAGATCAGCCTGCCTCTGCCTCCCAAGTGCTGGGATTAAAGGCGTGCGCCACCACCGCCCGGCTTCTATTTTTATTTTTATTTTATTGTCCGTTGGGAATTGGGAAAACACAAACTGGATTCCCGCTTGCCTGTTTTCAGTTTTCCTTGTCACTCTTTCTTTCTTTAAAAAAAAAAAAAAAAAAAAAAAGAGTACACTGTAGCTGTACAAATGGTTGTGAGCCATCATGTGGAGGCTGGGAGTTCCAGTTTGGGTTGTACTAAGTTTGATCGTTCGGTTAGTGGAGACTACTCAGGACCTTTGCTCACTCCGGCCCAAAGATTTATTTATTATTATATGCAAGTACACTGTAGCTGTTTTCAGACATTCCAGAAGAGGGCATCAGATGTCATTACAGATGGTTGTGAGCCAGCATGTGGTTGCTGGGACTTAAACTCAGGACCTTCGGAAGAACAGTCAGTGCTCTTAACCTCTGAGCCATCTCTTCAGCCCCTAGTTTTTCATGTCAAAAAATGTCAGAGAATCCCTGACAGAGTCTAGAGGAACTAAGCATGCTCCTGAAAGCTGGAGAGGCCACCAGATTGCTGTAAGTGGCTAGGGGACTAGGGACATTGTGTCAGTGTGCATCACAGACTGCAAAATGCACTGGCATCCCAGCCAAGGGTGTCTCTTCTGATAAGAAACTTGTGTTTTGTTTTGTTTTGTTTTGCTTTGTTGTATTTTGTTTTGCTTTGTTTTGTTGTTTTGTATTAAGGCCCGCTCTCAAGTTTGAGACTGGCCTTGAACTTGTGACTCTCCAGCCACCTCCCAAATGCTAAAATCGCTGGATTATAGGCATAGGTCATGACTCCCGACTTTAGATTTTACTTCTTTTCCGTCTCCCCATCTATAACACTCTCCACTATTTCTTGTTTGAGGATGGGTTTGTTATGTAGACTATGTCTCATAGGATCTGGATTGTTTTGGCTTTTCCAGCTCTCTCCCTCCAAGTAGATACAGGCAGGACATGTGTGTGTGTGGTGTGTTCGGCAAGACCTAGGTGATGTGCCCCCACACCGCACGGCACCCCGTCACTCGCTTTGTTCTAGTTTTGGTTGTACTAAGTTTGATCGTTCGGACTACTCTGTTGGAAGGACACATTTTCCTTTGTAGTTGCTTAGTAGTTATCGAGTCATCTGTAGGGTGACACTGTAAGGCTCCGTGAGTGTCCTGTTCCTCAACTATCTGCCCACCTATGATCTTTACTAGCTATTAGAGAAAATATACATACATTTAAGTACGTTGAACGAGGCATTTTCATGCCTTGTATATGCAGATGAACAGGTATAAAGAACCTGTTCTTTAGAATAAATGTTTGGTAATCTAATCATCCCAGACTCTAAACTCTGACCACAAGCATATATTCCAAAGATGTAATCTGACATAGAACACTCCCTCTTGTGGCATTCTCTCCCTCCCTCTGACTTCTTCACCACTCTCTCCAGGGACTAGCAAGACAGAGCATCTCCAAGCCAGGAACCCAACTGTCCACACAGAAGCCTTAACAGTGGCTGCCTGGACTTGGGTCGGCTCCTGGATTTTCTAGTTTGGTTCACAACTTCCTGTCCAGGAGGGTGAAGGGAGAGGCCAGATGCGTCACAGGTCTAACAGAATCCATTCCGCCCAACAGGAATCAAAACAGTCTTAGGCCCCACGTGCAGCACAGGCAGACAGATCAATATGAGTTCCAGGCAAGCCAAGGCTACATAGTAAGACTCAACAAGCAAAAATAAAGTAAATAAACTGTCTCCAATGTCCAGTTCTGAGTGATCAGATGAAGCGTCTTTGCAAACACCATGCCTGGCTCCTAGTCAACATTCTGCAATATTAATCCCTGGGCTCATGTAACTCCCTAGCCTTCTGTGTCGCTGGGCTGTTGCCACAGAAACGTTGAAGGCCTATAGACCTAAAGTCAAGGCCCCACTCTTCCATGTCTGACTTTGTGACCTGCATGGGCAATTTTGTCTCTCTGAGACTCAGTTTACTCAGCTGTCAAATAGGACAAATAACTCCTTGCAAATGTTACTGGAATCATAAAAAAAAAAAAAAGAGTAAAATCTATTGTCTAGTGTGAATTACCTTCTTAACCTGAAGTAGGCCATGTGTACTTTTTGTCAAGTTACTAAATCTCAGTTTCAAATTCACTTTGTTTGCTCTGCCACAGTGGAGTTGAACTCTGTAGACGTCTCTTTTCTGCCAACTACTGAGTACTAAGCCTCTTTGATAGCATTTACTAGATTCAAACTGGAGGACCGTAGCCCGTCGGACTCCGAGTGAGGTCCTCTATTCGGCCCATATTCTATCCTAATGCCAGGCACCTGCAGGACACAACTTTCTCTTTTGCTTTCACAATGGACCTTGGCCATGGGACATCATCAGAAGTCCCAAGAGATTTTCTATTTGTGTGAACGAAGCATTTTGAAACTCAAATGAGATATTCACTTAATTATTCATTGACTAGAGTCAGGCAAAGTGGTACACACCTATAATCCCAGGACTCAGAAACCTGAGGCAAAGGAATCCCATTTTTAAGGTCAGCCTAGAGTATCCTGTGCTCTGCCTCCCTCCATACACACTACGTTACAAGCACAATTTCGGGTGCTTGAATTTCAGCGCTGGATATTAGTGACCTTATTTCTGCCTTTATACACTGCACCATTCAGCAGAAAAAATAGATATTAAAAGAATACATATATTATATGTACATATAACAACTAAACTATCCTCTGCCTGGAATTCTTAGCTTTGTTCTGTTTCCCCATTGTCTTTCAACGTCAGGCTTCTCCTGAACGCCCTGTATGGTGGATCCGTCCAGTCACTCAGTGCCTAGCTCTGTGTGTGTTTTATTTTCAGCAACTGGAATCTCACACCTGAGCATATAAACACATATATGAGATGTGCGATTGTGACTTGTTTAATGAATTAGTAAATGAATGTGTGTGTTTATAAACTCAAGAAAAGTTCTAGAATGATCACCAGGGGACTTAAGGCTGTAGCTCAGTAGTAGAATGCATGCCTAGCATGCCTGAGAGCTTAGGGTCAATCCTTAACATCACACATTCAAAAAATAGTGGTGTACACCTCTAATTCCAGACCTGGAGCATTTAAAAGCGTCAGAAGTTTAAGGTCATCCTCAACTACTTACAAAATTTGGGGCCAGCCTTGGCTATATGAAATCATATTTCAAAAAAAAATGATACACTTGAAACTATTAAGATTGACTGCTTTGGGCCGGGCAGTGGTGGCGAATGCCTTTAATCCCAGCACTTGGGAGGCAGAGGCAGGTGGATTTCTGAGTTTGAGGCCAGCCTGGTCTACAGAGTGAGTTCCAGGACAGCCAGGGCTACACAGAGAAACCCTGTCTCGAAAAACAAAACAAAAAAAATTGACTGCTTTGGGGTTGGAGAGATGGCTCAGCAGTTAAAAGCACTGGCTGCATTTTCAGAGGACTAAGGTTCAATTTCCAGGATTCACAGGATGGCTCACAACGGCCTGTAACTCCAGTTCCAGGAGATCTGACTCTCTCTTCTGGCAAGCAAGTGCTTCCCAGATAAACGTAGGGAAAAAAAACCATGAAATAAAATAAAAACTAAGAGTGGCTTCCTTTAAGAGAGGTGGAGGGACCTTCAAAAAGAATCTTGCTTTCATATTTCCTTTTGTACTGTTGGATTATTGTCATGTGCATTCATAAAGCTTCCTGTTTTTCTTTAAAAAAAAATAAAAGCACCCTGAATAGTTCCTTCCAGTTACAGTAAGAGCCACAGAGTTTATAAACTGTATGGGGTTACAGAGTGGTAAGGATTATTTTTGCCTGGCACATAATAACCACAAAATGCATTTACAAACCTTTTACACACCCATACTATTTTGCTTTGTTTTTCTCTAATTTATCTGCATTAACATGGTTTCTAACTCATACCAATATGCCATCATCTTTACATTTTAAAGCTATTCTAAAAGATGATTATCTTTTAGACTTCATAATTTATTTTGTTCATTTTACTCTCTCCGCCTCCCCCCCCTCCAAGTCCCGCACACTAAAATTCAAACTTCGTGAATGAAAGGTCAACTTTTGCTTGTTTACTTCAGTGTCCTTGGACCCTAGGAGAGTAACCAGGGTAAGTGGGACATCCCAATAAATATTTAAGGCTCAAATGAACAGTTGAGTTTCGGGTGAGTGCATGCATAACTTCTTGGATGAAGGATGAAGATTTGTGGATAGATAGATAGCCCGGCACTGAGGAAATCGCCTAGGATTAAGGGATGCGTCCTCAAATCTCAGGATGGATTACAGCCATAGTGGTCCAGAGCGCCTTTACAGGTCGGCCTCAGGTTGCTTAGCAACATGCCGCCCCTCCCTCACTGCCACCAGAGGGCGGTCGGGCGCGCGTAGCGTGAACGCGCGCGCGTTCACTGCGCGCCACGGAAAGGCAAGGGAGGCACGTCACTTCCTGTTTCTTTAGGGGAACGTGGCTTTCCCCGCAGTGCCTCTTCTCCATCTACGTTCGTGCTGCGGCGGCCAGAGCTGGAGTCGGAGCCTGAGCACAGCCTCACCATGGATTCGGCCCTCAAGGACCCGCACAACGGCAGCGCCGAGCCTGGCACCCCAGCCAACGGCACGACGCGGCCGCCCTCCACGCCCGAGGGCATCGCGCTGGCCTACGGCAGCCTCCTGCTCATGGCGCTGCTGCCCATCTTCTTCGGCGCCCTGCGCTCGGTGCGCTGCGCCCGCGGCAAGGTAGGGTAAGGGCGAGAGCGAGCGCCTTCCACGCCCATCCTGGCCATGGCCCCACGGACCCATCCCCGAAGACCCCATAGCTGTCCCCTCTCCCGCGTCACTCACCCACCCGGGTATGGATCTCCCTTCCCTCCACCTGGGTTCACATCTGTGGCTGGCCTTTGGTGTCCCAGGATCTGTCCACTCCCAGAAACGGGGATTAGCATTGTCCTCAGATGGCGGCCCTCAGACAGACGCTGCCATGTCCCCTCCCCCCAGACCCCTGCTTCATGCCACAGCTGGAAACCCTGTCGGCCCGAGCCCAGACACAAAGGCGGGCGCTGACTCTGAGCTTGCTGGGCCCAGCCCCACCTGATGCTGCAGCTAATAAGCAGCCCGGTGTTAGTACTTCCCCCGGGGCAATCACCCCGTCACCGAGGCTTGGGTCAGCCTCAGTTTTCCTCACGGGTACGGCTCTGAAAGGCACCATCTTTTGTCATCCTCTGTTAAGGAGCCATGCCTGGCCACACCCACAATTAATTGTAGCATCCAGATCCATCCCTAGGCCCTGATTTCTGTCGCCCTGGAATCACAGCTGCTTGTATACCCACCAATAACCTCCTAGATCAGACCTCCTCCTTGCCTTAAAAACAAAACCCTGGGGAGGGAAGGGAGGTGGCGCGGCGGTTGAAGGCGCTTGCCGCCAAGCCGAATGGTTTCAGTTAAATCCCAGAGACGCAAATGGTGGAAGGAGATATCCTGACTACTGCGTGTTATTTTCTGATCTCATCACAATCCCACTAAATAAGTAAAAACAGGTTTTTTTAAAAAATAAAATAGAAGCCTGCCATCATGCCATAATCCTAGCACACAGGGAGCTGAGGCAGGAGAATCAGAAATTCTAGGGCAGCTAGGCTACAAACACCCAGTTGGGCGGCGGGGGGTGGGGGGGTGGGAGGGGATTAGAGCACCAGCCCGGCTTCTTGTCTTTTGTTTAAAGCCTGTTCCACCCATCTAGCTTTTGGAAGTGTGTGCCTCGGTTCTCCCTTCTCCCTCACCCTGCTTGCCACCCAGCCCTGCATCTATCCATGCTAAAGCCCAGACGCCGACTCCCTCAAAGTAGCCTTTCTCCCCATGACAAGTCCCTTTGCTAATTGAGCCCACCTGCTGAATAAGAACTACTTTGGGATTGTTAATGAGACTGAGGTGAGCCCTGTCTCTGCATGTCCAGGGGGACTCCAGAACCTTCCTCCTCCCCCTCTCCCAAATCTCCCTGCCCAATATTAAGCTTCTGTGGCCCATAGAAAGTAACAGCTTCTCCCTTCCTGGCACCCGCTCTCCAACAGCCTCGAAACCCCCGGAACAGTTCCCCACTGCCCCTCCCCCACCAAACCTGAAGGTGGCTTGGAGAGGAAGCTGCCTTCCCCCAGAAAGGGCAGACCCATGAGGCAGCTGGCACTTTTGAAACTGCTTCAGTTAGATTCTCAAAACACCGTGTGGCAGAGGCCATATCACCTTCCTGTCCAAAAAAAGGAAACCTACTGCTGGACCTTTCTGGGCAGATAAAGGGAGAGCTCTCAGGCTGAAAGACCTGGGTGTGACCCGTTTTCTTTGTTCCTCTGCCTTCTAAGCAGAGTTTGGGTGTCCTTAGCCTCTACCAGTGTGGTCAGTCAGATGCTTGGTGCCAAGGCAAGTTCTGAAATACAGACAAGGACAAGAGAGAGGCAGGACAGCATGGCATGGGGCTGAGCAGCCCCAGACTGAACGGTTCTCCTTGGTGCCTTCTGCACATGGACCAGTCTTTGTAGAAAACACATTCCGGGCAGCAGTGTCTCTTGTCAAGCTGTTGTCAGTGAGGAGGGATGCTGTACAGATGAGTAGGTCAGAGCCCCGTTCCCTAGGAGTCCAGGAAGATGGTTGGGCAAGCGCTGCGGTGGGTGGGCTCTAAGAGAGGCAGCGCGTCTGTGGCTGAGCAGATGAGATGCACAGTTCCAGCCAGGAGAGGGCATTCTTAAGCCGCAGAAAGCAAGAAAGGTACCAGTGCAGGAAGGAAGGAGGCACTTCAGGAAACATCGGGTGACTCCGTGTAACTGAAGCAGAGGGTGTGGATAGAAGAAAGGGAACCAGAAGGCCTCTTATCTGTTCCAGGCATTGCCCACCGAGAGGCCTTCTTAGATGATTTAGACTACAAAGGACCTGCCCATTTTGTTAGAGACTCTCCAGTCCCAGGAGCCAGGGTGCTCTAAGCTTCTGGAACCTTTACCCGCCTTGATGCTCAGGGTGCTTTTTATGTCTGTTTGTACAAAGACCTGAGGATCAAAGAATGACTTCTGATGGCCCCTTGGCAGCTCGAGAATGCATCAGGTGGCCCCACTTCTAGACCAGGCCACCATCCTTGGTGCAGGTGCTACTGAAGACACACACATAGTGTTCTGACCAGAGACATAATGAGAGCCAAATGACTCCTTGGTCCAAGAGAGGAGGGCAGAGCAGGGACCCAGGAGCTTGGCACTTCCGACTGGTATTTGACACCACAGCCTACTGAGAGAGAGAGAGAGCACTCGAGGACAGTTCCCCTGGGATCAACAGTGTCCATAAAAGGCAGAGTATGTTGTGAAATCCTGGGCAAAAGAAGGTGAACCCTGTGGGGGGTGTTAGGAAATCACCCTGCAGGGTGTCAGAAACCTGTATCCTTTAGAGGGGGCAACTTCCAGCCAAGCGGGAGCTGCTAGGTCTACTGGACTTTCGCTTCAGCAAAGAGGAATCTCTTTGCCAACAGGGCTGGGCATCTGTTGTCAGGTCCTGGGCGAGGTTGCAGGGCTGCTGGGATGAGACCAGAAGGTACGATCAGCCAACTTCTGCTGTATCCAGGAAGAGGCAACAGGTGTCTCTGCCCATGTGAGTGAGGAATCATCAGGCTGAGGAGAGGGAGTGGGGAGGGAGGTATGGCAGGAAGGAGCTCAGGAGAGCTTGTGTGCTGTGTGACAAGATGCTCAGGGACCTACAACCTGTCTGAAGAAAAGACTGCTAAAGGTAAGGTAACGCTTAGAGTGGGTGCTTAGGAAAGTGCTGCTCGTGTGTGCTTAGGAAAGTGCTGCTGTGGGTGCCATTCAAGCAGCTGCCAAAGCATAAACGAAGACTCCTTGAAGATCACACACAGACATACACGGCTACCTAAGGAATCGTCCAGAACTTTTTCAGTTTTGTGGCCCTCCTGATCTAACCCAGGACCTCATCCACGCTAAACAACAAGCTTGTCTACCGACAAGCTATATTTCCGGCCTGCCTTTTAAAACATTTTCTGTGTGTATACAAATGCACAGGTAGTCTGTCACTATAGAGAGGATTGTTTGGTACGTGCTGCTCTGCAGCTTGTTTTTATCTAGCCGTGGGAGTTAGTCATTTTCTGTTTACAGCACCTCTGCCTTTTTGTAGTGAGATACACTATGCCTAGTATACTATCCAGAGGCCCACAGATGACATATGAATACCCCCCTCCCACCCCAGCTGCCTCTGCAGCAGCTCCAGGTGCCTGGGTCTTATTACCCATCAGTAGAGGTTTTGTTCCTTGGGATACATAAGTGTGTCAGTAGATCTGGATGGGGGTGGGGGGCATAGGTTTTGTATTTGATTTTATGAGGCTGGGTCTGGCTATGTTGCTCTAGCTGGCCTGGTACTCAGTAGGCAGCCCAGTGTGGCCTCTAACTCAGCACTCTTCCTGCCTCAGCTTCCTCGGAGCTGGAACTAAAGATGTGAGTGCCAGCCCCACCGTACCCAGAGTTTGTTCAGGGCACCAGTTCTAAAAGGGCAGAACTCTCAGGAAATGCAGATTCAGAATCAGAAATTCAAGGTGGGCTTTGAAAAGCCCTCTTGGTGATTGTGGTGACCACTAAAAATTTGAGAGCCACTAATTTTGAGCCCTCTACAATATGTTTTTAGTCCTTAGCCACAAAAAAATAAAATAAAAAAAAAAACCACCACCATGCTGAAATCAATATTCTTACACAATTATTATTTTCATAATTTGTAGGGCAAGTTTCTTCTTGAAATTGGCTTACTGACTCAAGCACTACCTGAATCTCTATCCTCAGCTTCTCCAAGATGGCCTGTTGTAGAGCTTGTACTGAACTACAGCCAGGTGCAGGCTTTAGAGAGGGTGCCTGTCAGTCGGAAGGAGACACAAAATGGCCGGTGCAGTTGGTGAAGCCAGCTGTGTGGTGCGGGCACATATGGAGAGAAGCAGCATTAGGGCATAGCCAGGAGGCAGAGCGGGGGCAGAGTGAGGGTGGGGTGACTGCAGGGGTTCCCAGGGCCTCCGTTCAGGTAGACAGTAATAAAGGAGCCCCGGGAACTCCAGGATATCTCGGGTGTGGTCAGGAAGCAGTCCTTCCAGGGCTCAGGCTGGGCAGCGGGCTCCCCTGTTGCTTGGGCTAACACCCAGATGTCCGAATACCCAGGCAGCTGAAAGCTAAATTCATTTCAGCTATTTGTAAATGTTTTCCTCCATTAATTCTCAATGTGTTTAGCTTAAAAACCCAAATCAAATTAGTAGTGAATCTTAACAAGTTGAAGGGTTGGTTTTGTTTTTTGGGGTTTGTTTGTGTGTAACTACAAACAGGCAGCCATTGGGTGGTGCATGCCTTTAATCCCAGCACTCAGGGGTCAAGGGCTGGTAGATCTCTTAGGTTCCAGGCCAGCCTGGTCTACAGAGGGAGTTCTAAGACAGCCAGTATTTCACAGAGAAACCCTGTCTCAAGAAACAAACGAATGAACTGTTCTTTTTCTTCAGGACTCTGAGTCTTGGGAAGGCCACGGGCCTCTTTGGCATCATCAGGCTTCCAACAGAACTCTCCAGAGAGGCAAGGTAGAGGTCAGCTAATAAAGAGGAGCGAGGCCACCGGCCTGCCAGGCTTTGACCCTGGCTTGGCCACCCACCATCTGTGTCATACTACTGCTTCTTTGAGGGTTGTTTTGTTTTTTTGTTTTTTAATTTATTTTCTATATTCTTTGTTTACATTCCAAATGATTTCTCCTTTCCCGGTTCCCCCCTCCCGTAAGTCCCATAAGCCCTCTTCCCTCCACCCATTCCCCAATCAACCCCCTCCCCCTTCTCTGTCCTGGTCATCCCCTACATTGCTGCATCATGCCTTTCCAGGACCAGGGCCCTCTCCTTCCTTCTTGGGTTTGAACTTCATTTTTAATGTGTTAAGTACCTGCTCAGGGCAGGGGCCCCAGGACACCGTCCAGACATAGAAAGGGCTCAGTAAATGACCTCCTTGTATTATTACCCGTCGAATGCAAGGCTCTCACTCTCACCCAGTACTGCAGCACGAGGTATTTATCACAGGCACCCACAGAGGAGACCAGATTCCTGTTTGGTGAAGCATCTGTCTAACCTTGGTTTGTCATCTAATAACATGAAGCCTCTTCCTGCCCTGGGACGAGGCTAAACTGAAAGGAATTTGTGGAAATGAGCCATAGTGCTGGTTTGTAGGGAAGCCACAAAGTCCTGAATGTGCTTTCGAGCCCCGAGCCGCTCTGCAGTCTGCCTGAGTACTGCTCCGCTGTGTACACAGAGCAAACGCCGCCACACAGTCGGCCTTTATTGGGCCTCTGTTGCATTCCAGACCCCGAGACTGTCTGTCAAGGCTTTAAGTGGCATCTGCTCTGGCCACCTGTGGCGATTACTTGCCTGCAGAAATAGTGCTGGCTTACCCATGATTCCTTGTACGTTTCAGTAGAATAGCACATCGGCTTTAGTAATGACTCCACTGCAGACACTGGAATCCTGGTTTTTCAGTCAAGGAAATGAAGGCTCTGGGAGAGAAAGTCACTATCCCCAAATGCAGGCCTCCTGGCCTCGGGGCAAGTGCTAATGATTTGGCCTTCATGCCATGGATAAGCATGTATGTCTGAATTACCCCACATCAAAATGCAATGTGCACGTCTATTTAATAACCTGCCAAGACGGTAGCCCACTTGCCTGGGGACTCGCTGAGGTGGGAGCTGTCCTGTTGATGATGTGCCCATGCTGCTGTGATGTGTTCCAGGTGCGGAGGTGTACACCGGCCAGGTGCCACTAAGTGTTGTCACATTGCTGCCAAAAGCAGAAGCCATGGGCTGGCAGAGGAAGGAAGGAAGGAAACTGGGCAGCCTGTTAACCATAGATTCAAAATGGGGAGGCCTGCCTTGCAGTCCGGGTAGCCCCTCAGCCCTGTGCACAGTGTGGTGTGGGGGCACATGTTAAGGACCTTCCTGTTTATGTCACATGGTCACAGTTTGCCTTTTCTTATGCTTTGTATGTATCTTAGACTTCAGCCTTTCAGGGCACATGTGCACACGAGTGAGCATGCCCGTACACACACACACCCATTTTGAGGTAAGTAAGGATGAAGATTGTCACCCTTTTTGGCAGAGGAATAACTGAGACTCAGCTATGAATATCTGTAGGGAAGATATCAGATGCGGAATTGTTTGGCCAGTTATACAGTGAGGGTTTGGTGTATATCACCAATTCTTCAGAAAAACCTGTTGGCCTTCACTTAGTCCATGGCTTGTCGGGTTGGTATCTTACAAAGCATGGATTTTTCCCGTTCTGGTAGGTCAGAAATGAAATCCTGATATACTGTGAGAGTTGAGCCTCTCAAGTGGACAGGCTGTTGATCTCAGAAACGGAGTGCTTGCAGAGCGGTGTGTGGGGCCACGGAAAGTTCTAAAAGGATAAGGATTAGAGCTGAAGATGTGAGTCAGTGATGCAATTGTCCCACAAGAGTCAGGGCCAAGGCTCAGATCTCACCACTAGGGCATATGGCAGGTCACCTGTAATCCCAGCACCTAAGGAGACGGAGACAAGACCCCTCAAACGAGCCATCTAGGCCGACTATCCAGCTCGAGGGACTGTCTCTGTATTAAAGGGGTACACACGTGCATACCGTAGGCGCATGCTCCCTGTGTCATTGGCTTGTATAAACTTACCTTATGCATCCCACCAAGCAGCCCTCCCAAGGCTGTCCAGGTTTGTACACATCTGTCCTCTCCTGGTGATGATTTCACAGGCTTGCTGTCTAGCCGCTGGCTCCTTGTCGTTTGCAGTCTTGTGCTTTGGGGCACAAGAGCATCTCAGATTCCCAGACTTCCTCTCCATGGAGCTGCCCTCCTGGCATCCTTTTTCCTACTGATTTTGGTGAGACGCAGCTGCTCGGGGTGCTCTCTCGAAGGAATGCAGGTGCCTCTTTCCTAAGGTGGATGCCGTGATAGAAACCTCCAGTGCTGGCATGAGCCTGGCTGCTACTGAAGAGACTTTCCTTTGGCGAGATCGGGAGTCTTGTCTGGCATTGCTAGGACTTTGGGCAGCTGTGATATAAACTAGGAGAGCCAAGCGCTGAGGTGCACACGTGTAAGCCCAACTAATCGGGGTGAAGTAGATCAAGTGGCAGGTTCATCACAGGAACATCCATGTCAGGAAAGGGGCCTGAGGAGGGCTGTCGGAGGTGTGAAGCGCTTCCCAGCAGGAATGTGGACGGGCTGCCTAAAGACAATGAGGATTTGGGCTTTTGTTTGGCTTTGGGTTTGGAATAGATTCTCACTGTGTAGACCAGGTTGACCTTGAATTCAGAGAATCACCTGCCTCTGCCTCCTGAATTCAGGGTTAAAGGTGTACCACCGCACCCATGTTGAAAGTTTTTTAGTATGAATGTAGGACTGTACTGCACTGGACCTTTGACTTAGTGCTGTCGTGCTCCACTGTTACTCCATCTCCATTCATTTCCCACATTCAGAGCACTGAGGTGCTGCTCTTCACAGTCGGTTCTTCTCTGTGTAAATATTTTATCTTTTGTCAGCTCCTTACCTGTGCCAAACTTTTGCCAATTATAATAACATCTGTCATTATAAGCCCCTGTGGTAGAGGGATTAGCACTAGCTAAAGCCTCAAGACAGGGAATGTGGGGACCCCCTGAGATACCAGCGTGGGACAGCATGGAGAAAAATGGCTGCCGAAGCCTTGGGGGCCAGCAGCGTGCAGCCACACCTTTCTTCTCTCTCCAGAGCTCTACGGACATGCCAGAAACCATCACCAGCCGAGACGCCGCCCGATTCCCCATCATCGCCAGCTGCACGCTCTTGGGGCTCTACCTCTTCTTCAAAGTAAGTCCTTCGCTACCTAGAGAACTTTATTTTCTGAGTGGTCACTTAGAGGAAACAGCAGCGGAAATGAGTCAGGCGCAGAAGCCCGCGCAGAGCTGGCGATGGCTCCCACTCCCGGCAGCAGCCTCTGCCTCCCGGGCTCTTGTGCCACTTCTGTGTCCTCACGTCGCTGGGCCGGGCGAGAGTGGAGCTTTTGTGGCAGACACACCACTGCCATACTGATCACCTTTTCTTTAAAATTGAGATATATTTTCCCAATAAAAGTTAAACAGGTTCAAAGTTGAAAACTTGGCAAACACAGAAAAGGTAAAAGGGAGAAATCCCATCCAAAACCCAACGTCCAGGTCCGTGCCCAGTTCCCCTCAGACCTCTTGTCTTCCATGGTCCTCCCCTGCTCTCTGCAGAGCTGTGGCCACACGGTGGCCCATCTGTAGCCTTCGCTCCCCATTGAAGATGTCCTGAGCGTTTCCTCATGTAGCTAAATGCCCCGCAAACCTGTTCTGCTCCATGTATACACACTGCTCTCTGAGTGTGAAAGTGGCGGACACTGGACACACGACGTCACTTACACAGAAGAGTCTGTTGAGGGAGAAGCGGGTCCCACCACAGGGTAGTCCTTGTCACCTCGTGCTGTGGCTCGCTTTAGGCTTTCGGTAAGCGTGCCTTGACCTCAGAAGCAAAGTGTCAAACTCTTGATGTGTTTACTCGTTCTATTTGTTGAAAAATTAGTCGAAAACAGCTTTAATTTGCAATTGCAAAGTTCTTTTTTTTTAATTTTTAAAAGATTTATTTCATGTATATGAATACACGGTTGCTCTTTTCAGACATACCAGAAGAGGGCATCAGATTCCATTACAGATGGTTGTGAGCCCATCTCTTAACTGCCGAGCCTTCTCTCCAGCCCCCTGCAAAGTTCTTTAAATGGTTAATTCATTTTCAGAGCTGGGAATGTAGAGTCATAGAATGCTTGGCCAGCACATACAAGGCCCTGGATTCCATTATTAACACAGTAGCAAATGTGTCTATCTGTGTTCTTCAACCTAAGGAAAGGTACAAACAAGCCAGACCTTCTCCTGTAGTTTCTCGAGAACCTGTAATGATAGACTAGATTGCACCTAGATTGTGTTAAATATTTGAGGGGAAGCCGGGCGTGGTGGTGCACGCCTGTAATCCCAGCACTTGGGAGGCAGAGGCAGGCGGATTTCTGAGTTAGAGGCCAGCCTGGTCTACAAAGTGAGTTCCAGGACAACCAGGGCTACACAGAGAAACCCTGTCTCAAAAAACCAAAAAAGAAGAAAAAATATTTGAGGGTTTGGAAGGCTCCGTGGGTGGGTGGGTTCCCTGCACCAACACAGTCAGCAGCAGTGCCTGGTGGTTCCGTACACCCTCGGGGGCCCAGCCCAGTATTGGGTTATCCATGAATATGAATATGCTCATACCGAATTGTGGCACAAAATACTCTGGTGCACGGATATGTCTTCCCCAAGTTTATGCAGTACGATTCCAAGCCAAACAGGGTCTCCATTTGCAATTGGACAATGTCATTCCTTTGTGGCCGTGGTCCTGGTGGCGCCAGTGGGGCTGCTGAGAGCCAAGGCTTCATGCATGCCAAGCACACTTTTAACCTCTGAGCTGCACCCTCACCCCAGACAGCATCAACCTGCCCTCCGAGAAGATGGCACCTCCCTACTGACTTACATGAATACTAGCTGCCACCAAAACCTACCTACCTTTACTAGTCTATGCGTTAAGTAAAAACCCAAAATGTAATGCTTGTTTCATGGTGCATTGATTACTCTTTATTATTTAGTATTGGCCTGCACGTCTGTCTCTATACCACACGCATGCCTGGTTCCTGAGTAGGTCATGAGCCTCCATGTGGGTGCTGGGAATCGAACCCTGATCCTTTGCAAGAACGAGTGCTCCTAATCACCGAGTCAGCTCCCCAGCTCCTTACACTGAATTTATTTGGGGGGTCATATATGCTATGGCAGACGTGCTGAGGTCTGAAGAACACTTGCAGGAGTGGTTCTTTCCTTCTGTGTGGGTTTCAGGGGTCAAACTCGGGCCTTCAGGCCTGGCAGCAGGCACCTTCGCTCATGTGAGTCCACAGGCTTGCTCCTCAGTCCCCCATGCCTCCAGTCCAAGGCACAGTGCTCCCTCTGCTGGCTCAGGCAGGACCCCTTCTCCCTAGCACTCTGTCATGTATTCCAGAACCTGGCACCCCCTGGGCCTCCAGCATTGTGTGAGACTCTATGTCTCTCATTGCATATGAACCCTGAAGTTGCCTTACTCCTCACCGTGTGGCTAGTGTTTGACCCAGTGCTCTGCGCGTAGTAGATGATCAGGAAATGCAGCCAAATTGTTGGGCTAGGGTAATGCTTCTCTCAGTGCTGATTGCTGATGAAAGCAGAGTTGGGGTGGCCTAGGTAAGGGGAAAAGAAAGCTGTCTCAGCAGCCAAGAGCCTGAGTCTTACTCAAGCGGGGGTGGGGGGGTGGGGGGGAGGTGCTGGGGGGACGCACATACACACACACACACACACACACACACACACACAAGCACATCCCTGACTTAGGACAACATGGTGACCACTGTAGCAGAGGCTGTTGACAGGCATAGTTCCGTTCAGCACAGCCTTCCCAAGCTCCAGAAAGAATGTGGCAGCTAGCTCAGGAGCGTTGTGACAGACTATTTCTGTTTGACCTGGCAATGATGAGATGAGGTAGCTGTCAGGGCCTGGTGCCCCGACTTCTGGCTGCCATCACAGGCATGGAGAGGTATCCCTGGAGAGGTGATATGAAGAGGGGAGCACACAGTGGGTAGTTATTTTGAATAACTGCATGCTGGAGGGCCTGGGGGCCGCTCTGAAGGGGCTCCCAGATTTTGAGACAGAGAAGGAAACATTGAAGAGCAAACTCAGTGGTTCTGACAGTGCTCTTGGGTTTGATTTCAGACTCCTCCCCTATTCCTCTAGAACTGCCATCTAAGATCCTAGGCACACATAGTAATTGCCCTCCTCCAAATGGAATCACATGTATAAGCATCTAGACACCTTTTCGGGTAGAGTCCATCTGGGTGAGACCTGAGGTACTACCCTTCCCCATAGCTGTGAAACCGGAAGTCCTGGAGTGGGGGGGGGGGTTTGCAGGGGAGACCAGCCTCCAGGATACTCTTCAGGCTTTGGCAATCCTGACTTGCTTCTTTTTTTATTTCCTCCTCAGATATTCTCCCAGGAGTACATCAACCTCTTGCTGTCCATGTATTTCTTCGTGCTGGGGATCCTGGCCCTGTCCCACACCATCAGGTCAGAAGGCATCTCTCGACAGCCTTTGAAGCTGCTTTCTCAGGAGCCAGTACAGGGTCTTGGATGGGAACATGATCTTTTGTGTCACTCAGAGCCAGGCGTAAACCCTGGCTATAAAATCCAAGGGGATCTTCCCCTCGTGTCAGTGCTATGCGTGACCTGGGATGGAGCCCAGAGCCTCTCAGGCCATGGACTCCTTTTAAGGATGTACAAGGCTCTCTGTGGTGGCTCTTAGTACCCAAGATGCCGAGGCAAGTTCCTGGGCTACCGTACAAGACCCAGTCTTAGAGAAAACCTAGGCAGGAATGTCAGTCATCGCAGTGCTGGTGTGTGTCACATCAGGACCACTTGCAAGCACTAGGCTTGGCTCCTCCTGGGACAGGCACCTACCAGCAGCATTAGGAGTGCAGGCTCTGCACGGGACTGCCTGGCCGAAAATCCAGCTTCCACACTCCAGGTTAACCTCTCTGACTTCAGTCTCCTCGAGGTTGTGATTTAAACTGGTGCCCTTCATGTAGAAGAGGCCTCTCAGTCAGTACGTACCTTTGTTAGGACCTGAGTCAGCTCGTTAGCCACCCTTGACCGGCTGGCTCTGGGCATTGATCCTGGGATGGTCAGGGAAGCTGAAGTTAGTGAGTTTAAGACATTCAGTATTGATCACACAGCTGGTAAACAGCAAAACGAGGCTCATAGCCCAGGTCCGTGGACACAGGCTACTCTGCTCAGACCCAGTTGCTCACATCAGGCATAAATGATTTGGGACAGTGTCATGGAACAAGGGGCCCTTGGCCACCTTCACTGCAGAGCTGGTCTGCGCACTTGGCCTCTCTTGGCGCCCTTTCACACTCACCAAATGAGAGTCTTATCTATGGACAATAAAGATCGCCCAGCCCATTTCTGTCTGCCTGTTTGCAGTAGTCCACAGATAGTTCGGGTGGCCAGGAAAAGTTACCCGAAGAAAGGAATGCAACTTGAACTCAGGTTTGAGAAGTAGGAAGCCTGGAAGAGGTGTAAGGAGAGAGGTGCCAGGTGGGAGCTCCGTGGTCTCTGTACATTAAAGGATCAATGTACAGTCAGGCTCTTCACAGAGGATTCAGAGCTACAGAGCAGACTCTGCCCCAAAGCCAGTGTGGGCACAGAATCCACACCAAGGAACAGTGAGGCTTACTCCTCCAGGTAAGCTGCAGGACAGAGACAGAGTGTGATCTCAAAAGGTAGCACAGGGTTGGCCCAGGGTTGCTTAACTGGGACTTTAGCTATGGGCTTTGTAGTAAATCTAGCACCATCTTCACCTGCAAAATCTTACTCTAGCTGCGTTTAAAGTACGTTGGCCCTTCTCAGAGGATGACCTTAGCAGCGTTTAAAGCACGGTGTCCCTTCTCAGAGGATGACCTTAGCAGCGTTTAAAGCACGGTGTCCCTTCTCAGAGGATGACCTTAGCAGCGTTTAAAGCACAGTGTCCCTTCTCAGAGGATGACCTTAGCAGCATTTAAAGCACGGTGTCCCTTCTCAGAGGATGACCTTAGCAGCGTTTAAAGCACGGTGTCCCTTCTCAGAGGGTGACCTTAGCAGCGTTTAAAGCACGGTGTCCCTTCTCAGAGGGTGACCTTAGCAGCGTTTAAAGCACGGTGTCCCTTCTCAGAGGGTGACTTGGATCTGGCAAGCAAGAAGAGTAGGACCAGCACTCCTGAGGCCCGAGTCAAGGAGAGGAGCCGTCTCCTCGAAACTCTGGCTTTCCTACTCTTCCATCCTTTGAGGACTCCTCCAAGTCTAGCCAGAGCCATCCCAGTGTCCACAGCGGCCTCGCAGTTCTTCCCTAGCCTAGCCTCACTGAGCAGGGAGAGCATTCGCTTCGAAAGCACCGTTAAGGGCATATGCTTGAGAGCTGGTTACCTCACAGGATCCCAGCAGCCCTGCATCCAGCTGCCCACAAACTGTTGTGTGGTCCACATGTCTCAGAAAAACCAATAGTCTCTCTACCTCTAACTAATTCAGAAGTGTTAGTGACATTATAAACACAAAATAAAGCCAACAATCTCCTGGGAATAGAGTTTAGTGATAAAACAGTTGCCTGGTAAGGGTAAGGCCCTGGATTTGATCCTAGCACCACAAACAAAAGTCAGCAGTTAACTCAGTGGGGAGCCAGGCAGTACTACAGACATTCAATCCCAGCACTCAGGAGGCGGAGCCAGGCAAATCACCAGTGGGGCTATACTGTGAGACCTTGGGGGGGGGGCGGGAGGGGGAGCGGGGGCAGAAGCTCGTGTGCTGGTCAGGCCTTTGAGCCTAGTACTTGGGATGCAGATAGGGAGAGCAGGTGCTCCAGGCCTTCCTCAGCCACACAGCTGGCTCCAGGCCCACTGAGGTCTATGAGAGTGTATCAAAGCAGTAAGTGGTACAGGTAAGATTTGTTAGGCAGAAGCTGGTTTGGTTGTTGTTTTTCCACGTTGGGTGATGAACTTAGGATCTTGTACATTCTTAGGCAGTTTCCTCTACCTAGCTACAGCCAGCCCTAAGTTTTGTTTTTTCTTTTTCTTTTGGTGTTAGGCATTGAACCCAGGGCCACACATATGCTAGTCATTTAGTCTAGCACTGACCCACATCCCCAGCCATGAGTCATTTTCTTAATAAAATTCAGAACAGTAGTAATCTGCTGTGGCACTCAGGAACTTGAGAGACTGAGGCAGAAGGTTATCATGAGAAAGACGTAAATCCAGCAAGTTCTATTACAAGGGGGAGTATAATTTCATCATGTTTTTTTTTAGAGGGTGGATCCAAAAATTAAACTCTTACTCACTGGACTTGTGTTTTCTCAAGTCTTTTGGTAAAGAAAACTACAGTGTTTAAGAGTTTTGTGAGCTCTTTATATCCACAAGTCAGACCTTCCTCTGGCTTTGTACCGTAAGGTATGAGAATATGAGACAAGTTGAGGTTCAAAAGAATTATTATATTATGGCTCCCAGGATTCAGAGCTGAGAAAAGCAGAGGAATTTGATCCCAGGACTGTCTGACCTCAGTGCTAGAATTCTTTATCGCTTTGTGGCCAAAGTTAAGGGGAAGAGAATTTGGAGAAAACAGACTCGCCTCTTCACATCTCTCTAAAATGCCTGCTAAAGACTGTAAGAGCCACATCCCAGGCCATGCCGGCCCAGACCACACCTAAATCCCTCCACCTCTGCTGCCACCCTACTGCCTACCTCAGACCAGACCACAGCTTACAGTATTGCAGGCAGGTAGGAGACATCCTGCCTCTACCCAATACAGTCACCAAAACTCCAACACAGTCAATTCTACACATCCTGCAAAGCAGTCTTGGCCTATTTTTATCACCTGTGGCTGAGCTCTTGCCCTACTCAAGTGGTCCACAGAGAGAGAGCCCAAGACTTCTACCTCAGAAGAACAAGGGCACATCACCAGTTTCATTAACCCTGTCTACCCCCGGAGGGAAAGGCAGCAGAACATTTATAAGCAGGAAGCAATGAACTCTTAAATCTCTTGTGAGTGATGGAGAGCCACAGAAACACTGTGCCCACAGTAAACGTGCATTCAGAGTTGGCCAGCGGACCGTGCCTGGCATGGAGCGATGATGAGACAGGACCCTGCCCCTCACGTTCATGGATTCATACCAGTTAGATCTCATGAGTCCTCTTTTGTGTTGTATCTTACAGCAGACACTTTTCCTCAGTGCCTATGATCCCAACTGTTTAGAGGGATTAAGACATGAGGATCAAAAAATTGGAGGCCAGCCTGAGCAACCGAGTGAAACAGTTTCAGAATGATTAAGGCCTAAGTATGTAGCTCAGTGGTGTAGCACACATGCAGACATGAGTACAGACATTTAACATTTGATGTGGGAGCTGCAGGTCATCTCACAAGATACCAAGTATTAGCTTAATCATCTTCATGATCCCTAAGAGTATCAGATTGGTGGGTTATTCCTGTTATTCCAGCACTTGGGAGACAGAAGCAGGATCGTTACAAGTTTGAGGCCAATCTGAGCTGTAGAGTGAGGCTCAGCACAAACAATCCTCTGAGAGGTATTACAATATGGTGGTTGTAATAAGGTATCTAATAACTCAGATATGGAAAGAGTTACATGGAGCAGTTAAGTAACTTCCCCAAGTTCACACCTCTGAGAAGTGGCTGAGATAGGACTTGAGCCTAGGAATCATGTCTCCAATCTACTCTGCTGGTTAAAACCAAACACCAGATTCTGAAGAGGTAGATAGGGTGAGTGCTTCAGCTCCTCAAGCGGCTCTCTGCTCTGCCTGTGTCTGCACCTGTGCCGTGCCTTCACCCTTCTCAAGAGACCCAGCAAACAGCACCCAGCCGTGGCTGTCCCCGCTGCTTCTGCCTTCCATGGGTGCCCACTCGAGGCCTGCACCTGTCTCCTCTCTGCCTATGACACTCATTATCACTCACAACTTCACACAACCTGCAAAGGATCGGTTGTTTGACAAATGGAAAGTGAAGCCCAGAAGTAGTCTTGGTTTGTTTTTTCTTTGGTGGTTGGTTGCGGTTTTTTGTTTGTTTGTTTGTTTGTTTGTTTTAGATTTATTTATTGTTATATGTAAGTACACTGTAGCTGTCTTCAGACACACCAGAAGAGGGCATCAGATCTCATTACGGATAGTTGTGAGCCACTGTGTGGTTGCTGGGATTTGAACTCACGACCTTCAGAAGAGCAGTCTTTCCAGCGCTCCCCCCACCCCCCAGAGGTAGTTCTTAAATTCATATTCTCCAAGCCACCAGAAATTTAAAAACAAACAAACAAACAAAAAAAAAAAACCCAGAACTCTTATCCATTGTGACCTAGATGTTTCCAGACCTACCTTGGTTTGCCTCTTGGTTGGGAAGCCATTCTGGGATGTCTTCTGTGACATATGTTCATAGTTCTTAAACATGCCTGCTACGGGACAACACTGAGCTGGACATCTTTACTGCTTTATTTCATGTTCACAAACTTCTTTGAGACAGGCAAAAAGCTTACCCTCACACATAAGGAAACCAAAGCCCAGAGAGACTACCACAGTGTGGCCCCCAGAGGGCTGCAGTATGTCACACACACAACTAAGAGGCTTGATTTGCTGGTTTTGCTATCCTGTAATCTGGGAAAGAACACCTCTGTTCTCTGCCTGGCCAGGATATGAAGCATGCTGGGTAAAAATGTTTTTAAAGTTAGGCTTGAACTGAGCAACAGACTTCATAGTAGGCATAAAAATGAGGATGTTCCCACCCTAGGGACTGTGGCTCACCTGGCTGGTGGATCTCCACTATCTTTGTAAAAGCCCAGTCCTGTTGTCTGATCAGCATCATGGGATTGGTAAGTCTGGGAGTACATTTCTTAACAATGTAGGCAGATGGCAAAGGCACATGGACCAGACTTGGATATTCTGACTGTCCCCCAAATTTTTCATACCAAGTTTTATGTCCACTTTGCCAGTAAACCAAACAAATCAGGCGTTCAGAAACCTCAATTTGAATATCAGTTGAGATTCTGGCTGCCTGTGTGACCCTGGTCAAATCATCCTCTAATAGACTCCAGATCTATAGAGTGGGAACAGTTGTACATACCAAAGCACTTAAAAAGGCATCTGCAGGTAAACGGCCACAAATAGGTATTAGTGGGATCTTTTAGAGCTGGGGCCACTGTTTGCCGACCTGCTTTGTCTTTCTTTTCAGCCCCTTCATGAATAAGTTTTTTCCAGCCAACTTCCCAAATCGCCAGTATCAGCTGCTCTTCACACAGGGCTCTGGGGAAAACAAGGAAGGTCAGTGCTGCCCAATTCCCCTGGGGTGTGTCTCCCCCTCTCTTCTTTATCCAATACTGAGTTTTCCAAAGAAATGAGTACAAAGACGAAACTCAAAATCGCATGACCTTGGTTCATATCCCAGCTTTGCCACCACCTAGATATGGGAATCTGGATGGTTTTGTTAGAGGTTTGTTACCCCATCTGTAAAATGGAATAAGCAGTAAGTGGAGAGCATTCAGCACAGTGCCTGGCTCATATAAGCCCCCAGTAAACGCTGTACCAGACAGCTCTTAGCGTGCCTATCTCGCGTGATTGTTTCACGTAAGCTTTGAAAGAGATAACTGAAGATGTGTAAGGTACCATGTGGATGCAAACAAGGTGACATGAGTAACAATGGCTTGGACCAAAAGGAAGATAATTCACACACATGAAATGAATAGCTTGTGGAATGTTTTCCATTCTCTCCTGGTTGCCAAGCACAATCTACCTTGTCCCCAAAAACGTTGATATGATTCGTCTCCACGTCAAGTACACCTTTGCCAAATAAATAATTATTGGATTTTTTTTAAGGCTACGCCTGTTTTTTTAACATCCATAAAGCCCTTCAGGGTTCCGGAGCTTTATAAATACTCGGGAGACCTTCCGGGAATGTCTAGGATAGCAACAACTCGGCAGCCGGAAGAAAGACGGGAACATTCCTATTGGTCAGTTAGTTCCCGGGGGGAGCTGGACAGTGCCGCGAGAAGTGTGCCGCGAGAGCCGAGTGCCGCAGCTTGGCGCATGTCCAGTCCGAACTCGAAGTGGTTGTCTATCCCTCGACTCGGATGCTCTGACGCGTTTTCCGGTTCGGACCCCGCCCTTCTTGCAGCCGGAAATCCGGAGAAGAGCCGGAAGTCGGAAAAAACCAGTGGGTCAATCACGTGAGGGGCAGCGCAAACGTAGGGGTCAGTGGAGCGGAAGTCATTGGATTTAGAACAGCCGTAAAGCGCAGTTTGTCGGACCATCTTCCGGTTAGCGACAACGGCCGGCTCGGATGCCGGTGCCATCCTTCCTGTAGACCGCGACTCGGACGGTCGGCGATCCGCGCTTGGCCTCAGCTCTCATACCTGTCGGTACCCCTTCACCAAGATCATGTTCAAGAAATTTGACGAGAAGGAAAGTGTGTCCAACTGCATCCAACTGAAAACTTCCGTTATTAAGGGTATTAAGAGCCAACTGACTGAGCAGTTTCCAGGTATCGAACCGTGGCTTAATCAAATCATGCCTAAGAAAGATCCCGTCAAAATAGTGAGATGCCATGAACACATGGAAATCCTTACAGTCAACGGAGAATTACTGTTTTTCAGGCAAAGAAAAGGACCTTTTTATCCAACGCTAAGATTACTTCACAAATACCCGTTTATCCTGCCACACCAGCAGGTCGACAAAGGAGCCATCAAATTTGTGCTCAGTGGTGCAAATATCATGTGTCCGGGTTTAACATCTCCTGGAGCGAAGCTCTACACTGCTGCAGTAGACACCATCGTGGCGGTCATGGCAGAAGGGAAAGAGCATGCCCTGTGTGTCGGAGTCATGAAGATGGCCGCAGCAGACATTGAGAAAATCAACAAGGGGGTCGGCATTGAGAATATCCATTATCTAAATGACGGCCTGTGGCACATGAAGACATATAAGTGAGCCTTAGACGCAGTACACTTGAGCTAAATATAAATATTGTGTTGTATCTGTGTGTGTGTCTATATGTGACATCATGAAGACAATACCTCTGTGGTTGTGCTGAATAAATTCAACAAATACCTTTAAAAACCAAAGTCGGGTGTCGTAACCACAAGAGCAGAAATTGGGGAACAAGCAGCTTGCTGCACTTAGGAACCTGACAAAAAGCGGCCGCACATGGCCGGGGGCAGTCTCCACCACCTCTGGGCTTCCTTATTAGGAAGTTTGGAAGCATCCAGAGTGGGTCTAACATCAGGGTCTTCTACCAAGGTGCTCCTGACAAGAGCAGGCTTCAAGATTCCCTCTTGCCTATTTTCTACATCTCTCTCTCTCTTTCCTCCTCCCTCTTCTTGTGAAACATTACCATCAATCCCCTTGATTTCCTAAAAATCTGAGCTTGGTAAGAGTATACCATTACTTGGGAACCCACTGAGTTCCAGGCACTGTGCTGAGGACATTGTAAGAACAGCCTTACTCCTCACCCTCATGAGGAAGGTGCTGTCGACCTTTTACAGATAGGGAAACAAACTCTTAAGAGGGCCCTGCCTTCCCAGGGCCACCCAGCTTCAGGTGGCAGAGCCTGTGTCTCCAACATCCTGCATTTTATCTGGGCTTATGTTCCCCCTCCAAAAAATTAAGAGGGAGGGGTTGGGCATGGCTCCAGTGAGCATTCCCCATCCCGATACCCCTGCCTGTCTAACCGAGCCAAGGCTGAGCCCTTGGGCCTGTCTAACCATGCTTACAGCCATGCCCTCCTCCATCCAGGGACTGACAGGTTGGTGGGGGGACAGCCTCTGGGGAGTGGACTTACCTGGCCTCTCTGCCCAGAGATCATCAACTATGAGTTTGACACTAAGGACCTGGCGTGCCTGGGCCTAAGCAGCATCGTGGGTGTCTGGTACCTTCTGAGGAAGGTAAGTAGTTTGAGCCTGCGCAGAAGGGGAGGTGGGGTGACAGGGCAGGATGGGACACAGCGAGCTGGTCTCACTCCCACCTTTCTTCAGCACTGGATTGCCAACAACCTGTTTGGCCTGGCCTTCTCCCTTAATGGGGTAGAGCTCCTGCACCTGAACAACGTGAGCACTGGCTGTATCCTGCTTGGAGGACTCTTCATCTATGACATCTTCTGGGTGAGTCAGGCAGGGACGTGATGTCCAGCTCTGAGGGTCATCCTCTGCCTCCCGGCTTCCCTGAATCTATGGTCCAAGTGGCAGTCTGGTGGAAGTTTGTCCCCCAGCGCAGGTCTGTTTTGGTCCATCTGTAAATCCAGAGTCCCCAGCACCTTCAGATGCCCCCGGGTTGTCTTCCCAGAGAAACTTCTTAATCCTGTGTTCTTGGGGCAGATGAGTTGAAGCTCAGGGGCATCTGGGCAGGAGTGGTGGATGTTGGTGGATACCCAGCAAGGAAGGCAAAGGTTAGTTGTGCTCTGGCTGCATACTCACTCTTCTGAGGTATTGCTACGAGGGTTCTGAGATTTGCCTGACTGGAACATCCTTTCCCTGGCTCCAGAAGACTTTTGGTCTTTGAAGGATGCTGCCTAAGGTCTTTGTCGGTCTCTCTTCTCTTGGTGGTGATGTTTCAAGACAGAATTTCTCTCGTTAACAGCCTGGCTATCCTGGAACTTGCTCTGTAGACCAGGCTGGCCTAGAACTCAGAGATCTGACTGCCTCTACCTCCTGCGTGCTGGGATTAAAAACTCATGCCACTGCCACCTGGTGGAATCCTTGTGTCTTAGTGGGATGGAAGCCTGCCCAGCAGGCTGCCCGGTTAGGGTGTTTCTCCTTTATATTCTCTTCTGCCCAGAACCACATGAAGGGCCACCTCAGTTGAAAGTCAGGTTTTCTCTGCGCTCTCCCAGTTCCTTGTTTGACTTTCTTACACCTCCGTCAATTCTGTATCTCGAAGCCTAGGGGTAGCCTTTCCTTACCCAACGCCTCTCCTTCCAGGTATTCGGCACCAACGTGATGGTGACTGTGGCCAAGTCCTTTGAGGCACCAATAAAATGTAAGTGACCACCTCCCACATCCGGACATCCTCCTCTGCCCAGTTGGGTCATCATCGCTGGTGGCAGGGCCTCTCTTTATTTCCTCTTCATTGATTCATCTGTCTCTGTTCTTGAACTCACTCTGTAGATCAGACTGGCCAGGTCTGCACAGAGAAACCCTGTTTTAATTCCCACCCAAGAGAAAATGAAAAACCTTAAATACCCATGTCTTTGAAGAAGGAGAGTTTCTTTGTATGTTTGTTGAGATGCATTTCAGATAGCCAAAGCAATCCAAGAACTAACTCACTGTGTGGTTTATGTGGCTTTGAGCCTCTGATCCTGATGCTTCTGCTTCCAAAGTACTGAAATTACAGGACCTATATAAACAAGGAGACATTTTTGTTATTCAGTTACAGGAAGCCTGGGTAGATCAGCTAAGGATGGGTTAGTGCCGTTCATTAGAATCACCGAAGCTAAGGTTACTTCTGCTCTCCCGCCCTACCATTCCCAACGTGTTACCTGTCCTTACTCAGCTTCCCATGGTCCCCGGAGGAAAACCACGGTTCTAGCATTGACTCCTCCCCCAGACATGTCCAGAGGCACAGAGAGTACTCTGTTTCTCTTTCCTTAAGAAGGCGCGCACCCCACTCCCGCAGCCCCCAAGTTCACTGAGGAGGCTTCCTTCACGATTTATTGGTCAGGTCATGTTAGGGGGCTGTGGGTGTGTCCGGTAGTGAAGTGCTCACCTATGGTGCATGAGGACCTGGACTCAATCTCCAGTACCCCAAAAAGATTAAAAAAATAAAATAAGGGACTGAAGAGATGGCTCAGTGGTTAAGAGCACTGGCTGTCTTGCAGAGGATCTGGGGTTCAATTCTCAGCACCTACATGACAGTTCAAAACTGTCTAGAGTTTCAATTTCAGGGATCTGGCACCTTCAGTTGTACATGCAGGCAAAACACCAGTGCACATAAAATAAAAAGAAAAGTAATCTTTAAAAAATTAAACCATTGGTCCCTCTGGCTGAACATGTGTCACACACATGCAGGAATGTAACCTGGTGCTTGAGGAATGAAAATTGAAGGCCAGTTTGAGCTTCGTAGCTAGATCTGTCTCCAAATCAAACAACTACCATGCTCCAGCAAGGTAGATGGAGAACGCAGATTAACGTGGAGTCTCAGCCCAAGATGACCCTGAATCACCTGAGATGCCCAAGCTCCAGGACCTTACCGGCATGGTTTCAGGGAAGAGGGTGAGGTGACCTTGAAAGATGCTTGGTGGTCCTAGATTCCTGGCAGAGCCCTGGCTTGGTCCCATAGTAACTCGGAAGGAAAAACAAGGATGTGAATGAACCCTTTGGCTAGGTGATCCTAGAGTCCTCCTTCCTGGAAGAGCTGCCCTTTCATCCTCTGAGCGCCCTGTCATCTCTGAGCACCCTTTCATCCTCTGAGCACCCTGTCATCTCCCTGTACACCAGAAGCACAGCTGTGTGTGAGGGAGGGCGGGAGGCTGGCAGCCTGAGGACCAGAGTTCCCTCTGATCCTTCCCGTCTCGCCCCTGCCTCTCCCTGCAGTGGTGTTCCCCCAGGATCTGCTAGAGAAGGGCCTTGAAGCGGACAACTTTGCCATGCTGGGACTTGGAGACATTGTCATTCCAGGTAATTGCCGGGAGAGGACCGTGGTGCAGGGTTGGAAAAGACGCTTGCTATGTCAGAGTGTTAGTACAAAGTGGGAAGCTAGCCTTACTTATTGGGAATGGGCAAGGTCATGAGGATTTGGCTGATTTCCCCTCGGTGCATATTTGTGGTTTGGTGTCATACAGCAGGTCTCTTTCCCATAAGAATGGCCAGGTCTCTTTCCCGTAAGAATGGCCTTGAACATATCTGGCCAACCCAGACTGATCAGCCAGAAGAGGGAGCCCTGCTTATGGGAGAAAAGGCCTGCTAGGCCTTTGTCTCCGGTCAAGGGGTAAAGCTCCTTTGTCTGTGTCTTTCTTTGTGGTCCCTCTTCCTGTCTGCCTCTCAGGGATCTCTCTAGCTCCTAGTTCCTCTAAAGGACAGAGAGAAATTCATACCATCCTCAGCAGTGGGGCCCTCTGATTATGCAGAGGGGAAAGAGGGAATTTCTGTATTCCAGGTCAAAGAAACAGCTTCAAAGAAATGGTTCAGCTTGTCTGGGAGATTGGGTTTGACATCCCATCTACCCCACCCGCCTTGTATCCCCATACTGTACAATACCAAAGTCGACAGGGACTTGTTTCCCAGGTAACTAACGGGAGATTTGAGTCCTGTAGTAGAAAATGATGTCACATGCCTTTAGCCCCAGTAACTTCAGACACAGAATTCTGAATTAGCCTGGTTAACTGGTCAACACGGGACTCTTAGTAAAGAAAAAAAAGTTGGAACAGAAAAGATGGCTCAACAGTTAAGAGCACTGGCTGTTCTTCCAGAGGACCCAGGTTCGATTCTTAGCACTCATACGGCAGTTCAAAACTAACTCATGCACATGGATTTTTTTCTCTTTAAAGATTAATTCTTGACTCCCTGGCAGTGGGTAGAGACCTCTATGGCGGTTGTGGTGATGGTGGTGGCCCAGGGCAGAACAGATTGTAGTCCTGAGTTCATCCTAGCTTGATGCCTGGCTTGGTGACCAGAGCTGTTTTAAAAGAAAATGATGACCTTTCCCCCCCCAGGCAGTGCCTTACAGCCGAGACCCTCAACCGTTAATGAGGGTCTCAACCGCTAATGAGGCTCCCCATCTTGCGGAGATTGCCAATCATAATATTATTTTCGTTGCTATTTTTCATAACTGCAATGTTGCTACTGTTATGAATTGTAAATATCTGTATTTTCCAATGGTCTTAGGTGACCCCTATGAAAGAGTTATTTGACACCAAAGGGATTGTGACCCGTAGGTTGAGAACCCCTGCCTTACTGACGCCCAGTGTCTAGCTTCCCCAGGCTTCTTGGTATGTGTGGTCCTGGGCTTTAGGAGTATATAATCCTCCCCATATTAGTTACTCCAGGACCTACACACGTCTCCGAATCTTCTAGCAGTCACTCAGTCCAAAGAGCAGCGTGTTGAAAACCCCTCAGCTGCCAGGAGTTACTAGTTAGCCGAGCCCCTACCCCTGCTTAGGTGGAGCGCTGTTACGGGTGTTGGTCACCAGGGGGCGCTAAGCCCCAAACACTGTAGAAAAGGCCGCTCTGGTCAGCTTTCTCCACCCATCTCTCCTCTCACTGTCCTCGGAGGACAACTCATTTCCTCCTCTAAATTAATGGCATGAGGTGGGGAGCTTCATTCGATGACAGAGCCCTTGCCTGGCACACACGATTCTGGGCCTGGGTCCCAAAGGCAGCACTGTAAAAATCTATTGATTAAAAAATATATATATATATTGATCACGCTTGCTAGTCGATGCTTTTGGTGGACGCAGAATGTTTCAGTTCTTGAGGGGCTGTCCTCAGCTCAGTGAGACTTAGCCTGTCCTGTCTGTGTGAGCCCGAAGGGCTGGTGAGGAGGGAGGCCCACTACGGATGTGGTGTGTGCAGCACACAGAGGGTGGACTGGCCGGCCAGCCGTGTCTCATGGACGCTGGATTCTGGGGCATCTGGACTTGGTTTTGAAGTGTGGGCTGTGTGCTAAGGGAGAGTTACACTCCTGGCCTTCCTTCTGTGCTGCTTCCCAGTGGACTGCTTCTAGCTCCACCCTCCACCTCCTGCCCGGCCACAGGGCTCCTTCTAGACCTGTTAGGTGGTTCTCCTCCCAGAATGCTCTCAGCACGTTATGCTCCTTACTCAGAATGTTAGCCTGGGCCTGCTGCATGGTCATTCCGTGCTGCATCTCCCTCCTGCCCCACACTAGTTCCTCAGAAAAGGCTTTCCACTCTCCCTGGCCTGTGGCCTGTGTCACTTTGAAGGCGCCCTCTTCAGACTAGGCCCCACGGCAGTCCACCTTTTACGACACAAGAAGTCCATCTTTCAGTTAGACCAGGCCCACATTTGGTATCCGGTTGGAATCTGTCCTAACTGGTGTCCTCCCTACTGTCCCGCCCCTGACTGAGCTCTGGGAGCTGTGGCCTCACTTGGTTTCCACTGGTCAGTGGGACACTCAGTGGAAGGCCCATTGTGATAATCGATGCTGGAGGAGAGGGACCAGGCCAGGCCTGGTATCCCACTCCGTGTCTCCACCCAGCCTCAGCCTGGCCTAACTCTGCCTTTTTCCCCTCAGGGATCTTCATTGCCTTACTGCTTCGTTTTGACATCAGGTAAGCCAGGGAGCGCCTGGCCTGGCCTGGCCTGGGGTTCTCCTAGAATTCTCCAGCTTCCAGGAGCCCAGAGAAGGTACTTCCACACACATACAGCCAGACAAATTCTCATTCCACTTGCATTCTGAAGTTTGAAGCCCACCCTCCAACCCCCCCACTGCTGCCAACCAAAAAAACCAAAATCTTTAGCTGAGATTGGTGTTTGTAGCTCTGTGCCCTTGGCGACCAGGCTGACCCCGGAAGCTTCAACCTCTTATCCATGGTGGTAAACAAGAGTTCCTCTCAGCTCTGCTGCCCCAGCTTGGGGAGTGCCGAGCACAGGCTGACCTGGGTGGCCTCAGGGAAGCCAGCTGTAGCCCTTCTCTGTCAGGCTGTACTTGAGCTGCCGTGGTCAGGTCTAGCTGGTCCCTGCGGCCTCCCTCCTCAGGCTCCCTTCAGCCTGTTGTAGAAACTAAGCATAAGGCTGGGCTGGAGCTCCGAGGAACACTTGCCAAGCCAAGCACACACAGGCCGGACTCAGCCCCCAGCCGACTCCCTGGGCGTGGGCATAGCCTAGAGCTGGCTTTCTTTCTTTTTTTTTTTTTTTTTTTTTTTTTTTTAACTCCAGAGATTTTGTGCTGGCTAAAACTCTTCTAGCCATTTCTAAATTCTTATATTTGTTATTTACAAATGGCCTCATTTCCCGTTTCTGCAAAAGTATAAACTGAGCATGGAAGAAGAAGAGACTTAGCTCAGGGAAGTACCAGGTACTCGGCTGTCCAGGCTCCTGACAGACTCTCCCCACACAAACGCAGCTCCAGTCTTTGCAGAAAGGCGGTGACTCCTCTAACCTCTTCCTCTCACCTTCCCTGCAGCCTGAAGAAGAACACCCACACCTACTTCTACACCAGCTTTGCGGCCTACATCTTCGGCCTGGGTCTCACCATCTTCATCATGCACATCTTCAAGCACGCCCAGGTAAGCAGCGTTCCGCGGGCGTCGGGCGTCGGGCGTTGGAGTGCTTCCCTGACTGTATAGAACTTAGGGAGGGTTGCTCTGTCAGAGGTCAGCACCCTTTTGTGGGTTTTTGTTGTCTTTGACTTGTGGTAGTGTGGCAGCTGCTGCTCCCAGGATGCTCAGCACGCCACTGTCCTCATAGGAAAGCAGACATTTTGTCAGAGCTCTCTACCTGGCTTCTGCCTGCAGCCCCTAAGCAGACAGTGTGTCACATGGCCATTCTAGGCATGGAGGAAGAGGCAGGGACAGAGGCGCCGGCTTCCCAGGCAGGCTAGCGCAGACGAACAAAGAGCAGGACTGGGTGAACGGGGCGAGTCGGCCAGATGAAAGCCAAGGCTCTGCTGCCTCCTCCCGCCAAGGTAGGCCGCAGAGCCTGAGCCACCACAGTGAACAGCATGGGGTCTTAGAGGGCCGCAGAAGGAAGCCACGAGGGACTGAGCAGGAGGATTGTGTCTCCTCCTGTCTGACAGACACAATGCACATACCAGGCTCTGTAACCTGAGTCCTAGAGAGCTCTTGAGGAAGCTGGGGCTGAGGCACCGCCCAGCGAGTGACTGTTAGAGCCAGGACTCGGCCTGGGACAGTATGAGCACCAGGCCCAGGCTGCAGGAACAGCGCGCCGCCGTGTGGAGACTGAGGAAGCCCCAGTGGGCATCTACCAGACTCCTCTCCGGGAGGCAAGCCAGGTTACTGGAGCTCCATGCTTAGTCATTAGTGAAAGCAGAAAGGGGAGTGGCTTAAGGATGGGACGGATGACACCTAGATCCCCTGTCCCCAGCACAGCCTTGTTTTCTGTGAGGTCAGTTTCCCACAGCCCAAAAATATTGAATGGAAAACTTCCGTTTTAACTGCCATGCATTCTGAATACCAAGATGACTCTTTCCACATGAAGCCTTCCTTGATGTGGAGTACCACACTGCACACTGCACACTGCTAACCCTTGCAGACGCGGGCTCTCACGGTAGGCCATGCTGTACAGTTCTGAGGCACCCTGAGGAGGAGGAGAAGGAGGTGGCTGTGTATTGCTGCTCTTCACTCCTCCCCTCCCCTCCCCAGAGTGCCACCACACGGAATCTGCCCCTGAATTCATCACAGGAGCACTTAAACCTTTAACAAAGACCAAGGGTGTGGCCCATAAACAGAGAAACTCAGAGTGTTGGCAGAGCCTGCTCATGCATTCATTTATGTTTGGTACAGCCTCTGCTGTGCCCATGAAGCACGTCATGGGCTTGGTGAGAGGATTGCAGAGTGCCAGATCCAGGATCAAGCTTAGAGGCCTTTTCAAGGCCTGTACTACAGCTCCCAACCCTGCGCTAGAGTAGGCCAGAGACATTCCCCCTGCAGCCACCAGGTGGCAGGCCTGCCTTCTCCCCTGGAGAGGAAAGAGACTCCCTCTCTTGCAGGGTACAGGGAGGGCCCAGAGGCCTAGAAGAACAGGCTTAGCCAGGTAATCCAGCTAGCCAGGCCTGCGCCCCTGTTCTTGATCATCTGGGTGGCTGTCTCCCTGGAAGTCCTTGAAGAAGGGGTCCAGGACGTAGGCGGAGCCTGATGAATGGGGGTCTGCTCCTCCAAGAAGACATAAGCAGCCCCTGTAGCAGCACTGCCCTAGGTAGAAGTCCTTTCAGTTCTCGTAGCCTTTTAGAAAACCTTCCCGGCTAGGTGCATGCCTGTGACGCCAGCATTTGGAAGGTAGACGAGGAGGTGCCCAAGTTTAAAGTCAACCTTGGCTACATAGCTAATTCCAGTGAGCCTGGGTTACCTGTATGAGAGACTGCCTCAGAAAGCCCTGGCCCTGCCTCACTGCCCTTGAACATCTCTCTTTCCCCTTCACACTCTCATTGAAGAGTGTCCGGGTACCTTGGGAAGAAAGAAAAGAAGGCAGGCTTGTATCCCTCTGACAATAGCAGACTTGATCTCTTAGAGGAGCCTTCCCATGAGCCTGAGGCTGCCAGCTCCTAGTAAGAAGGCCACTGGGGAAGAGTAAAGTCCACACGTGCTCCCGTGAAAATCCTGCATTCTGCCCAAGACTGTCTTGGGCAAGAGAATGCTCAGTCTGCAGAGAAGGACCCTGGTGGTCACTCCTGACCGGCCCCTCCCCATCCCCCAGGCCCAGTTTGCTCATCCCTCTGTTCTTAGTTTAGTATACTGTGTGAAAGAGTGTTGGGTTTGTATCCCTGAGTGTAGGTGCTCGCAGTGCTCAGCAAAGGCTGTCAGATAACCTGGAGCTGCGTCACAGGCAGCTGAGAGCCTACAGAGCCAACCGCGGGGCTTCCACGAGAGCCCTGTGCATTCCTCGCCCTCAAGCCCACAAATTAGACGAGCTGTTAAGAGTTCGACCTTCCATCTCTGCTTCTATTCACGTTCTTTTTCCTCCTATTTATAGGGGCTTGTGTGATTTGGTTGGGTTTGATTGGGTTTGGCTGGTGGTTGAGGCAGGTTCTCATTGTGTTTCTTTGGCTGGCCTAGAGCTCACTATGTGAGAGTACCCTATCATTCATGAAGTCTGCCCGCCTCTGCTTCCCAAATGCTAGGTTAAACATGCGCACCACCACACCCAGCCTGGTTGGGCTGTTTGGTTAGCTCCGTTGGCTATCCAGCCTGGTTGGGCTGTTTGGATGGTTCCCTTAGCTATCCAGCCTGGTTGGGCTGTTTGGTCGGCTATCCAGCCTGGTTTGGCTGTTTGGTTGGTTCCGTTGGCTATCCAGCCTGGTTGGGCTGTTTGGTTGGTTCCCTTGGCTATCCAGCCTGGTTGGGCTGTTTGGCTGGTTCTGTTGGCTATCCAGCCTGGTTTGGCTGTTTGGTTGGTTCCGTTGGCTATCCAGCCTGGTTGGGCTGTTTGGTTGGTTCCGTTGATTATCCAGCCTGGTTGGGCTGTTTGGTTGGTTCCGTTGATTATCCAGCCTGGTTGGGCTGTTTGGTCGGCTATCCAGCCTGGTTGGGCTGTTTGGTTGGTTCCCTTGGCTATCCAGCCTGGTTGGGCTGTTTGGTTGGTTCCGTTGGCTATCCAGCCTGGTTGGGCTGTTTGGTTGGTTCCCTTAGCTATCCAGCCTGGTTGGGCTGTTTGGTCGGCTATCCAGCCTGGTTGGGCTGTTTGGTTGGTTCCGTTGACTATCCAGCCTGGTTGGGCTGTTTGGTTGGTTCTGTTGGCTATCCAGCCTGGTTTGGCTGTTTGGTTGGTTCCCTTAGCTATCCAGCCTGGTTGGGCTGTTTGGTCGGCTATCCAGCCTGGTTGGGCTGTTTGGTTGGTTCCCTTGGCTATCCAGCCTGGTTGGGCTGTTTGGTTGGTTCCGTTGACTATCCAGCCTGGTTGGGCTGTTTGGTTGGTTCCCTTAGCTATCCAGCCTGGTTGGGCTGTTTGGTTGGTTCCGTTGGCTATCCAGCCTGGTTGGGCTGTTTGGTTGGTTCCCTTGGCTATCCAGCCTGGTTGGGCTGTTTGGTTGGTTCCCTTAGCTATCCAGCCTGGTTGGGCTGTTTGGTTGGTTCCCTTAGCTATCCAGCCTGGTTGGGCTGTTTGGTCGGCTATCCAGCCTGGTTGGGCTGTTTGGTTGGTTCCCTTGGCTATCCAGCCTGGTTGGACTGTTTGGTCGGCTATCCAGCCTGGTTGGGCTGTTTGGTTGGTTCCCTTGGCTATCCAGCCTGGTTGGACTGTTTGGTCGGCTATCCAGCCTGGTTGGGCTGTTTGGTTGGTTCCCTTGGCTATCCAGCCTGGTTTGACTGTTTGGTCGGCTATCCAGCCTGGTTGGGCTGTTTGGTTGGTTCCGTTGACTATCCAGCCTGGTTGGGCTGTTTGGTTGGTTCTGTTGGCTATCCAGCCTGGTTTGGCTCTTTGGTTGGTTCCCTTAGCTATCCAGCCTGGTTGGGCTGTTTGGTCGGCTATCCAGCCTGGTTGGGCTATTTGGTTGGTTCCCTTAGCTATCCAGCCTGGTTGGTCTGTTTGGTCGGCTATCCAGCCTGGTTGGGCTGTTTGGTTGGTTCCCTTAGCTATCCAGCCTGGTTGGGCTGTTTGGTCGGCTATCCAGCCTGGTTGGGCTGTTTGGTTGGTTCCGTTGGCTATCCAGCCTGGTTGGGCTGTTTGGTTGGTTCCCTTGGCTATCCAGCCTGGTTGGGCTGTTTGGCTGGTTCTGTTGGCTATCCAGCCTGGTTTGGCTGTTTGGTTGGTTCGGTTGGCTATCTAGCCTGGTTGGGCTGTTTGGTTGGTTCCGTTGATTATCCAGCCTGGTTGGGCTGTTTGGTTGGTTCTGTTGGCTATCCAGCCTGGTTTGGCTGTTTGGTTGGTTCCCTTGGCTATCCAGCCTGGTTGGGCTGTTTGGTTGGTTCCGTTGACTATCCAGCCTGGTTGGGCTGTTTGGTTGGTTCCCTTAGCTATCCAGCCTGGTTGGGCTGTTTGGTTGGTTCCCTTGGCTATCCAGCCTGGTTGGACTGTTTGGTTGGTTCCGTTGGCTATCCAGCCTGGTTGGGCTGTTTGGTTGGTTCCCTTGGCTATCCAGCCTGGTTGGACTGTTTGGTCGGCTATCCAGCCTGGTTGGGCTGTTTGGTTGGTTCCCTTGGCTATCCAGCCTGGTTTGACTGTTTGGTTCCCTTGGCTATCCAGCCTGGTTGGGCTGTTTGGTTGGTTCTGTTGACTATCCAGCCTGGTTGGGCTGTTTGGTTGGTTCTGTTGGCTATCCAGCCTGGTTGGACTGTTTGGTCGGCTATCCAGCCTGGTTTGGCTCTTTGGTTGGTTCCCTTAGCTATCCAGCCTGGTTGGGCTGTTTGGTTGGCTATCCAGCCTGGTTGGGCTGTTTGGTTGGTTCCCTTGGCTATCCAGCCTGGTTGGGCTGTTTGGTTGGTTCCCTTGGCTATCCAGCCTGGTTGGACTGTTTGGTCGGCTATCCAGCCTGGTTGGGCTGTTTGGTTGGTTCCCTTGGCTATCCAGCCTGGTTGGGCTGTTTGGTTGGTTCTGTTGGCTATCCAGCCTGGTTGGGCTGTTTGGTTGGTTCTGTTGGCTATCCAGCCTGGTTGGGCTGTTTGGTTGGTTCCCTTAGCTATCCAGCCTGGTTGGGCTGTTTGGTTGGTTCCCTTGGCTATCCAGCCTGGTTGGGCTGTTTGGTTGGTTCTGTTGGCTATCCAGCCTGGTTGGGCTGTTTGGTTGGTTCCCTTGGCTATCCAGCCTGGTTGGGCTGTTTGGTTGGTTCCGTTGACTATCCAGCCTGGTTGGGCTGTTTGGTCGGCTATCCAGCCTGGTTGGGCTATTTGGTTGGTTCCCTTAGCTATCCAGCCTGGTTGGTCTGTTTGGTTGGTTCTGTTGGCTATCCAGCCTGGTTGGGCTGTTTGGTTGGTTCCCTTAGCTATCCAGCCTGGTTGGGCTGTTTGGTCGGCTATCCAGCCTGGTTGGGCTGTTTGGTTGGTTCCGTTGGCTATCCAGCCTGGTTGGGCTGTTTGGTTGGTTCCCTTGGCTATCCAGCCTGGTTGGGCTGTTTGGCTGGTTCTGTTGGCTATCCAGCCTGGTTGGGCTGTTTGGTTGGTTCCGTTGGCTCTCCAGCCTGGTTGGGCTGTTTGGTTGGTTCCCTTGGCTATCCAGCCTGGTTGGGCTGTTTGGTTGGTTCCCTTGGCTATCCAGCCTGGTTGGGCTGTTTGGTTGGTTCCCTTAGCTATCCAGCCTGGTTGGGCTGTTTGGTTGGTTCCGTTGGCTATCCAGCCTGGTTGGGCTGTTTGGTTGGTTCCGTTGACTATCCAGCCTGGTTGGGCTGTTTGGTTGGTTCTGTTGGCTATCCAGCCTGGTTGGGCTGTTTGGTTGGTTCCCTTAGCTATCCAGCCTGGTTGGGCTGTTTGGTCGGCTATCCAGCCTAGTTGGGCTGTTTGGTTGGTTCTGTTGGCTATCCAGCCTGGTTGGGCTGTTTGGTTGGTTCCCTTGGCTATCCAGCCTGGTTGGGCTGTTTGGTTGGTTCCCTTAGCTATCCAGCCTGGTTGGGCTGTTTGGTTGGTTCTGTTGGCTATCCAGCCTGGTTGGGCTGTTTGGTTGGTTCCCTTGGCTATCCAGCCTGGTTGGGCTGTTTGGTTGGTTCCCTTGGCTATCCAGCCTGGTTGGGCTGTTTGGTTGGTTCCCTTGGCTATCCAGCCTGGTTGGACTGTTTGGTCGGCTATCCAGCCTGGTTGGGCTGTTTGGTTGGTTCCCTTGGCTATCCAGCCTGGTTGGGCTGTTTGGTTGGTTCCCTTGGCTATCCAGCCTGGTTGGACTGTTTGGTCGACTATCTAGCCTGGTTGGGCTGTTTGGTTGGTTCCCTTGGCTATCCAGCCTGGTTGGGCTGTTTGGTTGGTTCTGTTGGCTATCCAGCCTGGTTTGGCTGTTTGGTTGGTTCCCTTAGCTATCCAGCCTGGTTGGGCTGTTTGGTCGGCTATCCAGCCTGGTTGGGCTGTTTGGTTGGTTCCGTTGGCTATCCAGCCTGGTTGGGCTGTTTGGTTGGTTCCCTTGGCTATCCAGCCTGGTTGGACTGTTTGGTTGGTTCCGTTGGCTATCCAGCCTGGTTGGGCTGTTTGGTTGGTTCCCTTAGCTATCCAGCCTGGTTGGGCTGTTTGGTCGGCTATCCAGCCTGGTTGGGCTGTTTGGTTGGTTCCGTTGACTATCCAGCCTGGTTGGGCTGTTTGGTTGGTTCTGTTGGCTATCCAGCCTGGTTGGGCTGTTTGGTTGGTTCCCTTGGCTATCCAGCCTGGTTGGACTGTTTGGTCGGCTATCCAGCCTGGTTGGGCTGTTTGGTTGGTTCCCTTGGCTATCTAGCCTGGTTGGGCTGTTTGGTCGGCTATCCATCTTTGTTTTTTCTTTTGAGACAAGTTCTCCCTGCATAGCTGGGCTAGCCTCAGACTCCCAGTAATTCTCTTGCCTCAGTCTCCTTAGTGCTAGAATTACAAGCGTGTACCCGTGCCCACCTTCTTTCTCCGTACAGGGTATTTTATTCTTTCTCTAGCTGTGCTGCCCACCCCACCTGGGCAGTGTTAGGTGAGAGGTCTGCCATTAGGCTAGACCCCTGCCCATTTTTCTAGTTTTGTGACCTTATGAGTTTGCTTAGGACTTAGAGTGCCTCTAGCTGCTTCTCACAGCGAAGGAAGCCCAGGTCCCATCCCAGCTTGGCCTCACACACCCTCTGTGACCTTGGGCAGGTCTGTCCCCTGCTCTGATCCTCGGGGACACCATCTTTAGAACTCAGGTCTGGATAGTTAGGCTATTACTAGATTCTAGGGTGATCTATATATAAAGTAATGTGGCTCACCCAGACCAGAGCCAAAAACATGGTCCCCCAAAGCTCATCCTCGGGTGCAGGGAGAGACCTGCTGTTGTGGAGTCACAGGCTGGCTTCACACTGAGATCGATGTCTCTTTACTCTCACTCCATTTATCTCCAAGATAAATTATCTCTTAACTCGTGAGCAAGGAAAAGCCATGAGTACATCTCATGTCGTGCCTCCCACCCCCGCCCTCTGCTAAATGCCAGACAGAGCCTGAACAGGGAAGAGGACACTTACTCCCTCCAAGTCCACAGCCCAGCAGGGAGCTGCCTAGAATGTCACTAACACACTGCAAGGGTCCTGAAGCCATGCAGGTGGAGGCTTCTCCACAGACAGGTCTGAGGAGGAGGCAGGGGGAGGAAGAGCCTGGGCAGCTGAAACCGTACATGCCAAGGTACTGGGGCTACGGCCAGAGTAGGTCGGATGAGATTGGAAGAGGTGGGGAGGGTCACATCATGGGGCCTTCCAGGCCCCTGTTAGCGCTGGGGACTCTGGAGTATCCAGCAGCGGTGTTATGGTGTGACGTCTGCCTTTCAGAGGTCCTAGGCAAGGAATGACTTCAGGGTCTACTATGTGGGACTTCTGTCTTCCGGGTAACTCTCAGAACTGAGACCTGGGCTGTGCCTCCTCCCCCATCCCCACCTCAACCTCCCTGCTCTAGAACATTAGACCTTCTCTGCCCGGAGGATGGTCACAGCTGTGGAGATGAGCTAGAAACACCAGGGAAAGCCTCATGCCTTGAGGACGGTCTTCCTTCTCTCCCAGCCCAGCTTTCCCAGGAGACTTAGCACAGACTTGGGAGTGGGGGAGGGGAGGGCAAAGCACCGCCCTAGTGAAAAGCCAGCGAGCAGGCTGCGGCCACCACGGGGAGCTACTGCCACTGTTCTCCCCATGTCACGGCAACTCCCAGGTGCAAGGCCCTGCCCCAGCCTAGGCTGCAGGCTTCCAGGAAGAAAGCCAGCCTGAGGTTGCAGCACTGAACTGTCCGCGGTTCAGACACTGCCAGTCAGGCTCCTGAGGAGTCAGGTCTCTGACTCTAGCCCTGTGTTTAGGCCCTGCCAGTGACTCACTCTGAAAACCTGGGTCTGAGCTATCCCTCAGTTAACTCCAGAAGAGGGTTAGGGTGCTGGGCGTGGTCCAGAGTCAGTGTGGTCACTCACTAGCTTCTGTCTTCTCCCAGCCGGCTCTCCTGTACCTGGTCCCCGCGTGCATCGGCTTTCCTGTCCTAGTGGCCCTGGCCAAGGGAGAAGTGGCGGAGATGTTCAGGTAAGGCGGGATGGAGCGGACATGAGGCCAGCCTCACACACCTGCACACAGCCTGCCACATCACACGAGCATTGTCTCCAAGGCAGTGAGACAGTCCTCCCACCACCTGTGCCTTTCTGCTGGTGACTAGGTGCCTGGCCTGTGCTTACCAGTGGGACCTTCCCTAGGAGCCAGGATGGTCTAGCCTAAGACAGCCTACATGCCTACTGTGTGTTAAAGGAATGATTGGTGGGGGTTCTGTCCAGGCTGCCCACTCTCCAGGGCTAGCTCTGTCACCAGGTGACTTGAGGCATGTCTTCCCTGAGCCCCCTCGCCCATCATCAGTCCGCATGTTCTAGGACAAGGATGGACCCTTAACCAAAGGCATATGCCCATCCCTCTGTAAGACCATCCGCCTCTGTAGCCAGAATCTACAGCCCATTCTTTTCTCTTAACGCCTCCCCTTCCCCACAGCCACTACCACGTCTGCCTTGCCTTGTGCACAGCCCCGCCCCTACCCCCAGGGCCTGCATGACTCCCAGCAGGTGTCTGCTCCCTGGCACCACCAACCCTGCCTGTCAGAGACCTAGAAATAGCTGCCAGCTACTATTAAAGCTGCCCACTCGGGGGCCTTCACCCAACTCCACCCGCTTGGCCTCAGGTTGTCCCCCAAGTGCCTGCCTGGGCCTCCTGTGCACCTGGCCGCCTCAGAGCGGCAGATGACTCACCCTTCCCCATGCCTGCCCTGCCTGCAATCCCAGCTCCCAGCTTGGCCTGCTGGTTGGAAGCCCGCCCATACCCATCCTCTGGCAAGGCACCTGATACTTGAGGTCAGCAGTTCCCATCCCTCCCTCTGTACATCCATGCTCAGAGAGATTTCCAAACCAGTCTCCTGTATCCCCATAGCGCAAGTTCTGCGCACCCAGCCAGGGCAGAAGCTGCCGCCTTCCCACTCTGAGGCCTGGTTTCCCTAAATGCTCTTCCGAGTAAGCCCCACCCTACCCAGAAGGCCCTTAGGGAAAAGCAAGAAAGCAGACAGTCCTCTCTTCTGTCCTCTGTCCCTTTCTCAACCTGATCATTTGCTTTTTTTTCTTTCTCTGCCACTCTTTTGAAGAACTCATTCGATGGTTCATTCTTGAATGGGTTACACATTTGTACGGATGCTGCTGTTGGAGAGATGACTCCACAGTTAGAGCCCCTGCTCTTTTCTCAGAGGACTCTAATGTGGCTCCTAGCGCCCACACTAGGCAGCTTGCAACCAGCCCTCCAAGGGCATCTGAAACCTGTACTCAGTGCAGTAGCAAACACATACACACACACACACACACACACACACACACACACACGGGCACCAAATCCCATAAGTTGTCCTCTGACCTCACAAGCACCATGGCACACATGAATAAATGTGTCTAAGTCACTCTTCTGCTGCTGTGAAGAAACACTACAACCAAGGCACTCTTATGGAAGAGAGCTTTTAATTACGGGGCTTGCTTACTTTCAGACTTAGTCCATTATTGTTGTGGTGGGGAGCTAGAGCAGGAGCCGAGAGCTCTGTCCTGATCCACAGGCCGAGAGCGGGACACTGGGCGCGTGGACCTCTGGGACCTCACGGTCCACCTCCTATGACGTACTTCCTCCAGCCAGGCCACTCGCCTTCCTCAGGCTTTCAAATAGTTCCACTGGCTGGTGACTGAGCACTCAAATCTGAGCCTATGGGCGTCGTTCTTTTTCACGCCACCACAGTACTTGTGAAAACAGACTAGGGAGAGCATCGAGTCACTAATGTGCTTGCTGTGCAAGACTGAACGCCTGTGCCTTGTGGACTTCATGCCTTAGCCCCTGTACTAAGGCAGAAGGACCACTGATTGCAAGACCAGCCTCCACTAAGATCAAGGCATTCACCACCACGGGAGGGTTAAGGTCAAGCTCCGGCCAGCAGCCTGAGTAGCAGAGTCAAAACTTGTTTCCGCCAGAGGCCGTTAGTCCCGGCTGCGGGAGAGGCCGAGCGAGACAAGAGGGTCTCTACTGTAAGTCACACTATGCTATTCAGGCAAGATATGGTGACCCTCTGGGAGCAGGGACCACCAGGTTACCTAAAAAGGAGTGAAATGGCCCAAGTCAGAATCAGAGCAAGTCAAACCTTGTTTCAAAAAAACAAAACAGGTGTGTGTCTGTGAGTTCTAGCCCAGCCAGGGCTACATAGTAAGATCCTGTTTCTAAATTAGTAAAGAAAAGTTTAAAAGTTTAAAAAAATATTTTTTTAAAGAAGTCTGGGGAGGTGGCAGTGAAGAGTGCTCCTGGTGCTTTCAGAGGACCTGGGTTTAATTCCCAGCACTTAGGTAGTGGCTCACAACCGTGTGCAAACTCCAGCTCCATGGGCTCTAACACACGCTTCCTCTGCAGCCACCAGGTACACGTGCACACATGCAGGCAAAACACTCACATACCAAAGAATTCAAATATGTTTTTTAAAAATGGGTCAGCAAGATGGCCCACAAGGTAACAATTCTTGCTGCCGAGTGTGAGGACCTGAGTTTAATCCCCAGAGTCCGCATGACAGAAGGGAAGCAGCAGCTCCCATAAGCTGCCCCACCCCCCCACCCCCCCACCCCCCACCCCCCCACTCCCACCCCGCCTTTCCACAGCCTTGGCACATGCAAATCGACTTTTTAAAAACAAACTAGAGATATGGCTGTGATTAAAGTGCCCACTGTACATGCATGAAGACCTGTGTTTGATATCCAGCACCCAGCAGGGTAGAGTGGCACACATCTGTAACCCTGGCCTTGGGGAGGACAGACATACAGACGCTTGGAGTTCACTAGACAGCCAGGCTCGCCACTGGGTGAGCCGTGGGTTCAATAACAGACCTATCTCCAGACATAGAGAGGAGGACATCATCAACCTCTGACCGCCTCACTCGCATGCACACATGCATGAGCGCGCACACAGATGCAGCTGTGAGAAGGGAGGCTTTGCTCCTGTTCGGTCTGCTGGAGAGGCTGGCTCTCACAGACCTTCAGAGACCCGTGCACTGATGGTATCATTCTCCAGCACCTCTGCACTCTGGTGCTCTTTCCTGTGTGCGGTGTTAGAGGCCAGGGTTTGAACCCAGAGCCTCACCCTGGCACTTGCTATATTGCCAAACAACGTATGCTAGAGACACAGTTTGGCAGCACGCCCGGCCCGTCACAGCACGCCCTGCTCCTCTCTGTCTGCACGGCGCACTTCACAGTGCACACGGGCTGCTTGACACGCAGCAAAGTGGAAGGGCAAGCCACGGGACCGAGAGGGTGCTCTGTGCTCCTCGGGAAGGGTGCTCTGTGCTCCTCGGGAAGGGTGTCTCTGTCTTTCCCTGATCTCTCTCTGCGTCTCCTTGTTCTGTCGTCTCTGTCTGTCTCTCACACAGCTACGAGTCCTCGGCTGTAATCCTGCCTCACACACCGAGGCTCACTCACTATCCCACAGTCTCGGGCTCCCCTGCCAGCCTGGCCGACTCCATGCAGCAGAAGCTAGCTGGCCCTCGTCGCCGGCGCCCGCAGAATCCCAGCGCCATGTAATGCCCGGCGGGTGCCCACCTGCCCGCTTCCCCACTGTCCTGGGCCTAAGGTAGGGCAGATGTTCCAGCCTTAGTGCAAGTGAGGGAATGTCACTGGGCTGGTGGCAGGAGGTAGCTCTTCACAACCATCAGTGCCTGCTACCCAGCCCCAAGGCAAGCAGGTAGCCCAGAACCTTGGGGTGCCCACCAGCAATGGGAGTCCCATGAGATGGGCACGCGTGGCTATCACACTGTGGTAGATGCTGTGCCTGCTTGCTTGCTTAAGCCAGTGGCTCCTCTGTGCTCCTTTATTCATTAAGCAGGCACTTGCTGCCCCCCTCTAGCCAGCCAGGAAATGTGCACTGGGCTTGAGTGAGCACAGTTACTTAGTGAGACCCTGGTGAGAGCTAACGTGTCCACCCTAGAGTGGCTAGCCACCTGAACAGTCCCCACCCAGGGCGGAGCTGTTAATTCTGCCATGCGCCTCTGGACCCAGCTGGCCCCCAGAGTCTTGTTCCCCCTCTACTCTCTTCCGCTCTCCAGCAGAAGGCACAAGAGGCTTAAAGTCCATCCACACAAGCCCAGCCCCGGCCTTGCCCATTCGCCACTGCCCTCGCAGCCCCTTGGCAGCTCGGGGTGCCCATGAGGACACACAGGTGGCTGGGGCCAGGTACTGGCAGAGGCTAGGCTTGAGCTGCAAGTCCTCATCCCCTGGGATTGCAAGGAGAGGGTCAAAGAAGACCTCGCCCCCAGCATCCTCCAAGCGTGTTCCTTTGTTTTCTGGTCAGTTACGAGGAGTCCAACCCTAAAGATCCAGCAGCCGCGACGGAATCCAAAGAGGAGTCAACAGAGGCGTCGGCATCTAAGAGGCTCGAGAAGAAGGAGAAATGAGGCAGCGCTGCCTGACCCTTGAGGGCCAGACCGGACAGGCAGGGGATGACTGTAGGCGACACAGAAGAGAAGACACCTGCAGGAGGCGAAGGTGGCTCCAGGATGGGGAGCGGGCCTCTGCTGCCTGTCCCCTCTCCCCTTTCTCTGGCTTCTGCTCCTCCTCATCCCCTGCAGGCAAAGAAGCCCTCTGCTGCTTCTTCCCCAGGAGCCAGGTGGGAACTGAATGTGGGTTTTGATTTTTGTATTGTGGACTGTCTTTGCCTCACATTAAAAACTTACCCCGTGGCTGCTAGGCCACTGTGTGCCCAGGGAGTTCTCAGCAGCTCTGCTAGTGTCTTGTGCTGAACTCACGAGGTCTGTCAGCACCTTCATGGGTGCCCACCCCATTGTCAGGCCAGAAGTGGGTTCCCATGAGCCTTCCCCAGCCAAGGATTTCCCCCACCTCCCTCTTCCAAGCTCCTGGGGGACAGTGAAGGTGGCGGGCTTGCCGCACCCCGCTGGCCTTGGAATAAGATGAAGAGTATGTCATGGGGCACCCGCCTCGGCAGAGGAACCTGTAACTGTGGACAGATGGTTCCCGGGGCTTGCTGGCTGGGAATCAGAGGGCCACCTCTTCATCCCTGGGCTCCCCAAAATACAGCCTGGGTCGTCAGAAAGCCTGCATTGGGAAGGGGGCAGACCTCAGAGAACTGAAGAGGCCTTCCAGGGTCAGGCAGGAGTTAGAGATCCCAAAGCCAACGTTTTCCTGACTCCTGACCTTCAAGAGAGTCCCCAAAGGACCAGGAGAAGGCAGTTCATCCCTTGTCCACCACCCAGGTGGGGAAACTGAGACTGTAGAATGACCATGAGCTATGCGCTTCCCCTAGCGAGGGTGCAGAAGTAACCAGAGAACAGACTGCTCCGAGCCTGGAGACTGAGAATGGGGCTGAGTCTTCCCCAGATTCAGGTGTAGACCAAGAGTGTTGACCCAGGATTCCGATCTGTACTTAGGATGCTAAGCCACAAGTGCTTGAGCCTCGCTGTACAGCCGAGGGAATGGGCCGCTCGCCCTCGACAGAGCTGCGACCTCAAGCAGTCGACTCCGGCTCAGCATCCTAAGCACTGTGCTGTTCTCTTATAGGAAGGACCAAGTCACTGTGGCTGGCATGCTGGGCCCTTCTGAGTCAGCCACCCAACTTCTCTGGGTCGGAAATTCCATGGGGAGGAAAACCTGAAAGGCTTCTCTAGGCAGGGGGTCTTTTTAGGGCCTTCTTGGATCTCTGCAGGCTTGTGCTGCCTTCAGGGGAGGCCATGTGGTCCTGGAACAAAGCCCCTCTGAGGGTGGCAGATGGGGCAGGCGGCCCAGGCACACAGTGTGGTTGGCTCTACAGCCCACAGCCCACAAAGGCCTCATTGAGTCACTGCCGCCCCCCAGCAGAGGCTGAGGTGGCAGTGGCGCCGGGCGCCTGCCACCTAATGACCATCCTAGCCGGGCCAGATGTTCCACAGACCTTGCAGCACCGATCAGGGCCTGCCTGGCCAACCAGCCACAGAGGCCACTCCAGTTCCAATTAACCAGCTTCAGCTGAGCAAACAGGGCAGCGGGGCCCAGCCTGGGCGGTAGGCCCGGCCGGCAGAGCCTCTGAGTCTAGACTCCAGATGTGAACCGCCACCGCCTGAGCCCCATGGAAAAATGGCACCAGGCCGGGCACGCACTGGGCCTGCATACTGGGAGGTGGGACGGGTGGCTGGGCAGGGCCTCAGATGGGACTGGCGCCAGGCTCACCCTGGAGTGGGGTGCATTCTTCAGAAGTTTTCAAACAAATTCCCCTGGATTGTGGTGTCCTCTGTATGCCTTGGTTTTCCAGTAGGAGGAGGCTGTAGGGGGTCTAAGACCATCCCTGCAAGAGACCCCACCCTCCATGCCATGCTTACCAGGTGAGCTGGTGGCCAGCATTGTGTAGTGTCCAACCCTGCCTCAAAGCCAAAGGGGAAATTAACAATCCTATATGACACCTACCATCATCTTCACAGAGAAGAAAGCAGAAGCGATGGGTCAGTACTGATGGGTCAGTACTGCCCTGACCTGTGAGGTGTTTGACCTTAGTGTCTGGCTCCTAAGCTCATGGTCACCACTGTGCTAGATTCCTGAACCTTTTCTTTTGGCGACAGTATAGGGATATGGGGACAGGGAGAGGATGACGATGGCTTCCAGGGTGAGATGGCAGTGTTCTCCTGACATCTGATCCCTTTCTTCAGCTAAGAGGTGAGAGCATCCTCCCCCTCCCCCCAGGCCCCCTTTGGAAAGTCCGGAGCCTTTCTGTTTCCATGCAGTGTCAGACACCAGCTGAGTGGATAACAGAGCAGGGAGCACAAATGGTGGCTCTCCCGGAGCTGACATCCTGCAAGATGACATTCCTCTGGGGAGACTGACTGAAATGACTAAGCGGATGTGCCAAGAGATGATGCCACAGGAAATGGGCCTCCTGCCCCGGTCCTGGTGGGCAAAGCAAGGGCCTGTACCATCCAGCTGCCCTTGCACAAAACGGCAAATTAAGTGCCCCCGCCACCACCCCAGGAAAAAAAAGCCAGGCTGGCTGGGGTCTCAGCGGCAGCCTGCGCCTCCTTCCTGTTCTCCAGCTATGGACTCCCCACGTGACTGCCGGCCACGGGAGGAGCAGCATCCTGCGGGGTGCGCCAGGAAGGGCCCTGCAAGCGGGAAGGAAAGCGCCACCTCTCCCGCCCCCGCCAAGGCCACACCTGGGCTCTGCAGGCGGCAGGGCCCGGCCAGCGCCTGGCTCCAGCGAGTCTGGGCCGCCTCCCTACGCACTGCAGGGGCTGCCAGCTGGGCGGGTCCCCCTTCCCCCCCTTCGCCCCCCCTCCCCCCGCCCCTGCGCAGCTCCGCGGCCGGAAGCTGTTCGCCTAGGGGGCGTGGCCCGGGTTGGTCCCACCCAGGAGGGCAGGGTCACTGTGGCCCAAGGGCAAGTGTTGGAATTTCTCGGCTGGCTTTACCTTCTCTCTTTGTGTTTTTCTTTCTTCCCAGTCTCAGGGGACTGAAACATGCTAGGTGAGAGCTATATCACTGAGCTATATCCCCGCAAGCCTTTACTTCGATGTTCTTACCTAGAAAATGAGGGAATTGTACCCCACCCCCATCACATCACGTGGCCCACTGCAAAATCAGCCGGTACTGCGTGAGTTAAATGAATGCACGCTAAGGTCTAAAACAGCCCTGAGGCCCAGCGTTGTCTTGGGCAAAAGCTTCCCGCAGATGAGGAATCCTTTGTCTCATCCCTGAGCTGCGTTTTCCTCTACATCAAGGGTGGCTGGGATTAAACAGTCCTCGGAAACATGGACGCCTAGAATATCCTCCGTAAAAGATAACAGAAGTCTCCAAGATGTGAAAAAAAAAGTGTTAAGTGTGATAGCACGCTCTTGTAATTCCAGAACACGGAGAGTGAGGCAGGAGGACTGGCTGGAGCCAGCTACACGATGCAAATTTTGAAGCTAGTTTGGGCTACATAAGATCCTGGTGTCTTAAAACAGATAAATTTGGAGGTAAAAGTACTCAAAAGAATTACACTTGGAAGATTTTCCTTTTTGGAGAGTAGGGGAGTTTGGAGGGAGTGGGTCGTTTGGGTTTCAGATTGGGACTTGCTATGTAACCCAGGCTGGCCCAGATGGAACTCTGTATAGCAGGCTAGGATTACAATAAATTGTCTATGTAGTTTCTTCTTTTTTAGGTTTTTAAGCCGGGCATGGTGGCACATGCCTGTAATCCCAGCACTTGGGAGGCAGAGACAGGCGGATTTCTGAGTTCGAGGCCAGCCTGGTCTACAGAGTGAGTTCCAGGACAGCCAGGGCTACACAGAGAAACCCTGTCTCGAAAAACCAAAAAAAAAAAAAAAAAAAAAAAAAAAGCCTTAAAAAAACATAAATTTCTTCTTTTGGGTTTTTTGTTTGTTTGTTTGTTTTGGTTTTTTGTTGTTGCTTTGGTTTTGTTTTGTTTTGTTTTTTCGAGACAGGGTTTCTCTGTGTAGCCCTGGCTGTCCTGGAACTCACTGTGTAGACCAGGCTGGCCTCGAACTCAGAAATCCGCCTGCCTCTGCCTCCCCAGTGCTGGGATTACAGGCGTGTGCCACCACGCCCATCGAAATTTATGTTTTTAAAGATTTTGACCCACGGCCAGAGAGTTGGCTCAAAAGTCAGGAGCACTTGTCGCTTTTACAGAGGACCTGGGTTCAAGTCTCAGAAACCACATGGCAACTCACAATCTTCTGTAACTCCAGTCCCAGGAACTATGACACCACACACTTCTGACCACCACAGGCACCATGCACACACATCCATACACACATGCAGGCAAAACATTCATACACATAAAACAATAAATCTAAAAAGAGTCAAGAAATCCATGGGGTACCTACAAGCTTAGATTCAAGAAAACAGGCCGGGCGGTGGTGGCGCACTCCTGTAATCCCAGCACTCTGGGAGGCAGAGGCAGGCGGATTTCTGAGTTCGAGGCCAGCCTGGTCTACAGAGTGAGTTCCAGGACAGCCAGGGCTATACAGAGAAACCCTGTCTTGAAAAAACCAAAAATCCAAAAACAAACAAACAAAAAAAAAGATTCAAGAAAACAATTTGTCAAATTTCATAGTTAAGTATTTTGATCCAGAGGCTAGAGCTTGACCTCAGGAGAACATTGATCTAGAAAAGGGACTTAGACCTCAGGCTCCATCCCCACCACCAAAACCAGTGGTAACAAGAACCTCACATGAATGAAAGGCTGTTGGACTCCAATAAAATACAAAAAAGTGAGGGAGGAAGCCCCTCCCCCTCCCCAGCTGTGTGAGTCCTAGTCCAAAAGAACAAAAGGGTCCAGCAGAGAGGGAGAGACACCGGAGCTTTTGGGATGAGGTGGAAAGCAGTAAACATTCCGTGCACCAAGCCAGACCTGGGAAGGAACTTAGAATTTATTCTAAAGACAATGGGGACCCAAGGAAGAACTCTGAGCAGGAAAGTGTCATCATCCTTAATGGACATTAAAACAAGGCCAGAAGGGCAGAGACTACAAGAGGGGTAGAAAGGAGAGGGAAGAGAGCCAGCCAGACCGTGGTGGCCCACACCTTTGATCTCAGCACTCAGGAGGCAGAGGCAGGCAGATGCCAGGGATACTCTCATTCTGAGAGAACACAAGCAGGCTGGAGCATGGACCAGAGGTTGTCCAGAAGTCCCTTAGCATGGCTTGACAGTTTTCTCACAGCTTCATTCATGTGAATAATCTTTGGGTTCTTACAGCTCAGCACTCTAACCAAAAATCAGGACCAGAAGGACCAGGTAAAAGGAAACAGGTGTTTTTGTTTTTTTTAACAAAGGCAGCCTTAGGACTGGGTGTGGTGGTGGTACATGCCTATAATTCCAGCCAGAGGTTCAGAAGTTTAAGGCCACCAACCAGGCAAGACCTTAGTTGTCTGGCAAGACCGCTCAGTAGGTAAAGGCAGCCGCTGAGTGTGGGGACCCGGGGCCCACCAGCTCCTGACAGTTGTCCTCTGACTTCCACAGGCATGCGTTCATCCCTACACACAAAAGCACAAATAAAATGTAGACGTTAAAGGACTAGTCTTGGCAGTGAAGAACTGTGGGGGGGGCACTTGCTGTCACACCTTAAAAGCAGAGTTTGGACCTCAGTGCACGTGGGTGGAAGGAGAGAACTGATTCTTGTCATTTGTCTCCAACTTCCACGTGCACATTACACCACAGCGTGCATACCTGCGTGCATTAAAATGATGTAATTTAAAATGTCTTATTTCAAAAAAAGACAAGGAAGAGGAAAGGGGAAAGAAGAGCCTGCCTTGCCGGAGGTGAATGAGGAAGTTCTGCACCTTGAATCTCTATCTCTAGGAGACGTTAGGTCACAGAAACTTAAAGGGTGAACTACAGGGCGCCCATGCTGCGGGCAGGGTCTTCACCGCCCTGGGGTGTGTCTTTGCTCTCACACTAAAAGTTGTTCTCCAGCTGGTTGCCCAGAACTGAGGAGCCTGCTTCCCTTTAGCCTGACGTGAGCGTCCAGGGCGCAGAGGACAGTTTCAGGTCAGCCTCCTCGCCCGTCCTCTCACCTTGAGAAGTCCTAAGACAGGCCAGGGATGACGGCTCAGTGGAAGACCGCTGGCTTAGCGAACAAAGCCAGGGGCTGACCCGCCCTCCACACTGCGAAAGATAAAAGTAGCTCCAAGCCTAAGATCTCTGGGGTCTAGTGGGGTCCCAGAAAGAATCCTCTCCCCACAGGGTTGAGAGGAAGGAGTCTAGGGAAGAGCTGAGACTCGAGAGCTGAGAAGCCAAGGGCCCGGGAACCCTTTTGCCTGTGCGGTTTCTCCTGCAGTGTGCATGTTTGGGTGTGCACAAGCACATGTCTTAGGATCTTTATCACTGTGATGAAACACCACAACCGGAAGCAAGCGACCCGAGGAAGGGTTTGTTGAGCTTACAGATACTGAGTCAGTCCATTGAAGAAAGCCAAGGCAGAAACTCAGACCAGGCAAGATCCTGGAGGCAAGGGCTGATGCAGGAGCTGTGGAGGAATGCTGCTTAACCTACTTTTTATAGAACCCAGGACCCCCAGCCCAGGGATGGCCCCACCCACAGTGGACAGAGCCCTCTCCCAAGTATCACTAAGAGAACGTCCTACAGGCTTAGCTCCAGCCCTGTCTCGGGACAGCATTCTCTCTCAGCTGAGGGTCCCTCTGGGATGGCTAAAGCTTATGTCACGTTGACATAAAATCTAGCAAGATGGTACACATACACACGGGGGCTTCCGTGTGTGAGCCCAAATATACCTGCATGCGTGGCCCCATCTAGGAGGCAGCGGTCTGGAGTGGCTACCACAGACCCTGAACCTTCATGTCAGAAATGTACCCACAGCAGTTGCCCTTCCTATTTACCGTGTGCTGACAGCATCTCAGGTGCTGGAGTGCTGCTTATCCTTAAGCCTCACAGCCCCACCCCACAGGGTGAGTTTCCATTGTACAGATGGGGAAATAAAGGTACAGGTGGGGGGAAAGGATCTGCCCAAGGCCAAATAGTCATGAAGAGCCTTCCCAAGTTCTCACACGGAGGACACAGACTTTGCCTGGCCTGCTGGCCCAGTACCCTTCTTATTTTCCATGTCACTCAATTTCAGTTTGTTAAAAAACTTTCCAGGCAGCTGGGGGGTGCCCCCCCCCACACCTTTAATCCCAGCACTTGGGAGGCAGAGGCAGGCAGAGCTCTGAGTTCAAGGCCAGCCTGGTCTATAGAATGAGTTCCAGGACAGACAGGACTACACAGAGAAACCCTGTCTCAGAAAACCAAAAAAAAAAAAAAAAAAAAAAAAAGACTTTTACTGGGACTAGGAGTGTGGTTTAATGACAAAGTACTCGTTTACCAAGTCCAAGGCCCTGTTAGGAGTGTTTGGTCTTGTTGCTATCCCTTGTCTTTACACCAGTTCTTTGGGAATGTCACACAATACGTTATTAGCATCATATCCACCCCTTGGCCTACTTCTGGACCCACCCGACTTCAGTTTCTTCTTTTCCTTCAGCTCACCTAGTCCTCTTCATATCATCTTAGATGTGTGTGTGGCCTGCCCTGGAATGTGGTGCCCCCACCAGGGACCACACTTAAGGAAAATCGACTCTCCCTCTCCCAGCGACTATCAATGGTCAATACCTTCCCAGCCGGGGGTGGGGCTTGATGCTACCGCCCACCCCCTTGTACTGAGGTTTTGTCTAGGATGAGTCTATACTAGAAGCATTGTGCTTTCTGTCACAACCACTGTGAGCTCCTATGTGCAGCTGCCCTTGTCATCAGCTGCCGTCGTCACCTTGTCATCAGCGGTTGCCTTTGCCCTTACAGTATTCCACCGTCTCCTCCACAGTGGTCCCTGAGCCTTGTGACAAAGTTGCTCTACTTAGGGCTGGCTGAGCATTCTGCAGTCTCCTATTCTCTGTACCTTGGCCGGTTGTGTTAACTGCCATCTGCTGTGAATAGGAACTTCTCAGACGAGGGTTGAGAGATACACTAACCTATGTGTAGACCAATAAGTCATTAGGAGTCGATTTAATATTGTGCCTATTTAGCAGAGTAGTAGTAGGTTTTCCCTAGAGTCTATGACCTATCTAGCCACAGGTTATTTTATATATATAAATATATACATATATTACATATAATATTATATATAAATATACATATATAATATATAATACTATACTGTATATAATTATATAATATATAGCATAATGTTTAACATGTTTTATACACACATATATATGTATGTGTGTATGTTTGTGTGTGTGTATATATATATATATATATATATAAACCAGGATATATATATATATATATATATATATATATATATATATATATCATTATAGCCTGATAATGGTGTTAAGTATGGGGTTCACCTTATAGATTGGTACTTAAATCTAATCAGAAAGTGGTTGGTTATTCCCATAATGTATGGGGCAGTATTGCATCCTTGGGCAGCATTCACAGCCGGATAAGACTTATGGTTACTTTTCTCCTTTGGTAACATGGCCAACACCTTCCAGAATTATGACACTAGCCAGTAGGGATGATGCTTCCAGGTCAGTACCAACTTGATGTCTCCACATTCTGTGACTCAAGTAGGTAGTGTCTTCAGCAATGGTGTCTTAGGTGGGGTTTCTATTGCTGTGCAGAGACACCATGACCATGGCAATACTTGTAAAGAAAAACATTTGATGGGGGCTGGCTAACACTTCAGAGGTTTAGTCCACTGACGTCATGGCAGGAAGACGGATGGCATGCGGGCACACATGGTGCTGGAGGGGTAGCTGAGAGCTGTACATCTGGATCCATAGGCAGCAGGAGACTGTGTGCCACACTGGGTGTAACTTGAGCATGTGAGACATCAGTGCTGCCACAGTGACACACTTCTTCCAACAAGGCCACAAGCACTCCAAAAAGGCCACACCTCCTGATAGTGCCACTCCCTGAGCCAAGCATTCAAACACATGATCCCATGGGACCATTCCTATTCAAACCACCACAATAGGTAGCTTGCTGTCAAGTCACCTAATGTCATAGCACTAGGTCACTTAATATCATAACATTGGCAATAGTCTGTAATTGAGTGTCTGTGGGACATCATTAGTGACAACTTCAAAAGTCCCCATTCCTGGCACTGGGCTTCTTAATTCATCAACCTGTAATGTCTATAGGGGCATCAGTGTCCATCATCGGGTAACTCCATTTTAATTCTGTGTGTGTGTTTAAGAAGCGTGTGTGGTAGGTTTCTAGAGGGAAGGTGGATTAGATGAGCTAATACAGAGAGGAATAAATAACACTAAAAAGCTTTTGTAAAAGTGACCTTGCTAGCCAGACAGTGGTGGTGTACACCTTTAATCCCAGCACTTGGGAGGCAGGGGCAGGTGGATCTCTGTAAGTTTGAGGCCAGCCTGGTCAGTTTATAAAGCAAATTCCAGGACAGCCAACTCTACACAGAGAAACCTATCTCAAGAGAGAGAGAGAGGGAAGGAGAGAGAGAGAGAGAGAGAGAGAGAGAGAGAGAGAGAGAATGTTATATTGCTTCATTGTTTTTGTTTGTTTTAATTTGGGGTTTTAACTTCTTTGTTTCTGTAAGACACAGTCTCTCCACATAACCCTGACTGTCCAGGAACTCATTGTGTCCAGGCTCATCGACCCCCAGGCTTCCTTCAAACTCACAGAGATCCACCTGCCTCTGCCTCCCAAGTGCAGAGATTAAAGGCACGTGCTCCCAAACTTGGCTGCCACTTACACAGTTCTAGCCCAGATCTGATCCACAGAGCGTATCGTTTTGATCTCTTCCCTTATCCATAAGTTTCTAGCATCTTATCTAATATCTGCTAGGGCCCAGCCTCTGTCATTTTGAGTTGGTGCTGGTGATATAAAAGGCTGTCTAGCTGCCGGGCGTGGTGGCGCACACCTGTAATCCCAGCACTTGGGAGGCAGAGGCAGGCGGATTTCTGAGTTCGAGGCCAGCCTGGTCTACAGAGTGAGTTCCAGGACAGCCAGGGCTACACAGAAAAACCCTGTCTCGAAAAACAAAAACAAACAAACAAACAAACAAACAAAAAAAAAAAAGGCTATCTACATGTGAAGGCCAAACCCTGCCTTGGGAGTGAGACCCTAAGTAGGCCCTCCTCCCTTCTGGGTCCTCAGGTCATGGAGTCATCCAGTCCCATGCCACTGAGATGGGGGGAGCGAACCTGGGTCCCTAGGAAGGCAGTGTTCATTCACCGGCTCTTCATCCTGTCGTCACAGCCTTAACTAGCTTTGTTTGCTGTGCTGACTCCGTCCTAAAGCATCGAGCAAAGCTGTTCACGTGCCAGTGGTGCGTCACCAGCGCTCCACGGCCTTTAATGACTTTGGCTTTTTCTCCCCCTAGACAGGGTCTTGCTAGCCATGGTTGTTTTTGAACCTGCTAGATAGTGAGAGATGACCATTTCTCTCTCTCTCTCTCTCTCTCTCTCTCTCTCTCTCTCTCTCTCTCTCTCTCCCCCTCCTCCTCCTCCTCCTCCTTCTTCTTCTTTCTTTCTTCCTTCCTTCCTTTCTTTTTTTTTTTAAACAGTTTTTGTTTTTGTTTTTGTTTTTGTTTTTGTTTTTCGAGACAGGGTTTCTCTGTGTGGTCCTGGCTGTCCTGGAACTCACTCTGTAGACCAGGCTGGCCTCGAACTCAGAAATCCGCCTGCCTCTGCCTCCCAAGTGCTGGGATTACAGGCGTGCACCACCATGCCCGGCCCCCTTCCTTCCTTTCTTTCTTTTTTTTTTTTTTTTTTTTTTTTTTTTTTTTTTTTGGAGACAGGGTTTCTCTGTGTAATCCTGGCTGTCCTGGAACTCACTTTGTAGACCAGGCTGGCCTCGAACTCAGAAATCCACCTGCCTCTGCCTCCCAAGTGCTGGGATTAAAGGCGTGCGCCACCACCGCCCGGCACCTTCCTTTCTTTTTATTCTTTCTTTTCTTTCTTTTTTTTTAAATTCGAGACAGGGTTTCACTATCCAGCCTTGCCTGTCCTGGATCTTGCTACACAGACCTGTCTGGCCTCAACTCAGAAGAGATCTGTCTACCTCTGCCTCCTGAGTGCTGGGTTTAAGGTATGGACTGCCACACCTGCCCAACCTTGTACTTGAGATTTCAGCCGGCTTTTATGTGTGATTTAGTAATCGGGCAGCACCTGCTCTATAAACTGGAGTGACCATTCAGACGGTGTGGTGGTGCAAAACCTCTCATTCTAGACTTGGAAGACAGAGGCAGAAGGATAACTTCAAGTTTAAGGCCAGCCTTGTCTATATAGCAAGTTCCAGGCCAGTCAGAGTGTCACAAGGAGATTCTATCACACCAAAAATACAAGGGAGTGTGGGGGGAGGGCCAGGGGGTAAGCAAAAGAGGTGGGATTTACAGAAGGAGATGGCGCGAGGAAGGGACTGGAAACAGTGGGTTAGTCATGTCAAAGTTACTTCCCTAGATGGATGTGGAGGCTGAGGCAAAAAGACACTGGCATTGCAGGCCAGCATGGGCTACGACAGGAGACCTTAGGCGGTGGTGGCGCACGCCTTTAATCCCAGCACTTGGGAGGCAGAGGCAGGCGGATCTCTGAGTTCGAGGCCAGCCTGGTCTACAGAGTGAGTTCCAAGACAGCCAGGGCTATACAGAGAAACCCTGTCTTGAAAAAACCAAATTCAAAAAAAAAAAAAAAATTCAAGTTACTTTCCACCATAAAGCTTATATGCATAGCAGAGGACTCACCAGCACACTGGGCTGAACACGTCTGCTGAGCGGTTGGCTTCGGTCTCTCCTCGTTTCTCGGACTGACAGATTTGGGTCTTGCCAAATGAGCTTTCACTGTTGGTCTAGTGCCAGAACTCAGGCAAACCGGGGGAGAGGGGGCTGCCTATCCTCTCCTCCACCTTGGGCTTGCCTCCGCGCTTCCGCTGCACTTCAGGGCGAGCGCATTTACGAGCGCTGCACCAGGATGCCTGGTGGAGAGAGGGAGCATGCTAGCTGAGAACGGGCTTCTGAGGGGTTTCAAGCCAGTTTGTGTCAACTTGTGAACTGTGCTCTTTTGCTTTCTTTCTGCTCTGTGGTGTGTATGTGAGTTCACATGTGTGTGCATGTGTGTCTCTGTGTGTGTTTTGTGTGAGTACATGTGTGTGCATGTGTGTGTGCATGTGTCTCTGTGTGCATGTGTGTCTCTATGTGCATGTGTGTCTCTGTGTTTTGTGTGTTTGTCTCTATGTGTGCATGTGTCTGTGTGCATGTATCTGTGTGTTTATATGTGTCTGTGTGTATGCGTATTTGTGTGTGTATGTGTCTCTAAGTGCATGTGTGTCTGTGTGTGTTTTGTGTGTGTCTCTGTATGTGCATGTGTCTGTGTCTGTGTATATGTGTCTGTGTATGCATGTATATTTGTGTGTATGTCTCTATGTGCATGTGTGTCTGTGCATGTGTGTGTGCATGTATGTCTCTAAGTGTCTGTGCGTCTGTGTGTGCATGTATGTCTCAGTGCACGTGTGTCTGTGTGCATGTGTGTCTCTACATGTGTGTTTGTGTGTGCATGTGTGTCTCTATATGCATGTGTGCCTGTGTGTGCATGTGTGTCTGTGTGCATATATGCCTGTGTATGCATGTGTGTCTGTGTGTGCATGTGTGCCTGTGTGTGCATGTGTGTCTGTGTGCATATATGCCTGTGTATGCATGTGTGTCTGTGTGTGCATGTGTGTCTGTGTGTGCATGTGTGTTTCTATGTGCATATGTGTCTATGTGCATGTGTCTGTGTATATGTGTCTGTGTATATGTGTTTGTGTACTTGATTGTGTGTGTCAGGTATGGATTTGGGGTCCTCATTTCTCTTTGCTTAGGTCGTGCCCCAGTTTTGGTTTTCTGTGTCCCCCTCACCCGCCCTGACTCTCAAGTAACCTCGAAGGGTTCCTCTTTCCTGTCCCCAAGGAAAAACTCCAGAAATAGCAGAAACTGAAACTCTCGGAGAGTAACAGGATTTGCAGTCCTGACTGTGTTTTCTCGCCTTGTGTGGATTCTAGACAGCAGACTCATTCTCATCATCTGTAAAATGGGGGATTCGTGCTCGCCGGGCATGGCTGCCCGCCCACTGCCATCCCTCTTCCCTCCACCCTTTTCCACCATCGGCCCAGCCGCCAGTCCACTCCGACCAAACTGATTACATCTAGTTTCAAAGTCCAAATCCCACTGCCTCTACTAGTTTGCTCACCAGCTAGTCTCTAACCACTCTGGGGCTACCTACCTAGGACATTTTGGGGGAACAGTCGAGAAGAGCCCCTCTGGAAAGTGTTCCACGGAGGTGCGAGGCTGCAGTTTGCTGTGATAGGCAGCTCCAGTGGTGGGAAATTGCAACTGAGAGAGTATGGGTGAGAAACAGTGTTTCTCCCTTTAAAAAACTCTTTCTATCGATGTCCTGTTTACGCTTCATATGATGGAACTGTTCTAAAAATAAGGGATTAAACAAGAGGACGAAGCCCAGTACCTGGGGTTTTAAAAGGCTCTTTCAGGGTTCACAGGGACCCCCTTCTCAGCCTCTGTGTGGTCTGGCCAAGGCCAGCCAAGTCCCCCACCCACCCACCTCCAGCCCCGGGCTTTCCCAGGATTCACATGGTAATGAAGGCATCCATCTTCCCACACACACACTCGTGACCCTCTAGGCCACACAATGGCCCCAGCACAGTGGCCCCACCACCTGTTGGATTTTCCCAGGGAAGAGGAGGGGAGCCAACCGAGGAGGAGGAGCCCCAGCTCCCTGCTCCGTGGACCCTGATCCTGAGAACCAACCAGCCAGAGCACGCTGTGTGCTGCGTTTGGGCGGGAGGAAGGCCATCCTCCTCGGCACTGTTTCCTCTTGGGCAAACAGAGGCAACGCTGTGCTCGCTCGTTCGCAACTTAGTTGCTAGGCTCCCAGAAGAGTGGTCTTTTAATTTTTTTTTACTAATTTAGTTATTTTTTTTTCTGATGAGTTCTTGGCCGGCAGGCACAAAAACTTGGGTTCCAGCCCCAAGCAAAACTCCAGTCCTCATGGCTTCTTAAGCACTTAGCTGGACTGAGCCGGGCAGGAGGAATTTCCAAGTTCATCATTGTCCTGTATATCTGCCCACCACCACCCTACAAGTGGCATGATTGGGATCCCATTTACAAAGACAGCTAGAAACAGAAGCCAGACCCGAGAAGATAGGCTTCCCACGCAGCAGAACAAGGATATGAAGGCGGGTTTGCTATCCCAACCGGAAATGAGAAGCACATTAGTCCACGATCGTCATTGTGAATATCAGTTAATGAGTTAGGTCATGACCCTGGTCATGTAAAAACCTCGAGGAAGCTAAGAAGGAAAAGAAAGCAAATGTTACACACCACCGGCTCCCTAAGATGTGGCCAGACCATGACACACAGTAAGTGCTTAAAACTGAAGATCAAAGCTAAGTCTGACAGACCTGCCCAGAATTCCCCCCCTCACTCCAGATGCAAAGGCAACAGGTTACAATTTCTTTGCTTTGAAAAAAAAAAAAAAGTCATATTTTTGAAATAGGATTTTAGGTAACCAAGCTGACCTTGAATTTGATGTGTAGGTAGGGATGACCTTGAATTCTGATCCTCCTGCCTCAATCTCCTGAGTACTGGGATTACAGAAGTGTTGCCAAGTTTATTTGGTACTAGGGATAGAGCCAGGGATTCCAGCATGCTCGATCCACACAAACTGAGCTGCGTCACTGCCCAGGGTCATAACTTCCAAGTCCAGCCTGAACCCTGCCTAGGAAAAACAAAAACACAACTGAAGAGCGAATGGATGGGATGCCCAGAAGATGAGCACACTCTACAGATGTCACACCATGGATGACGATGTCTCCCGCATCAATGCGCCGAACTTGGGCAGCTTCCAGGCTTCATCGGCCAGGTCTCTAAGTGATGCTGAAGCCATTTTTCCTAATCGTTCTATAGTCTCCAGGAACTCCTGAACTAAATGAATCCTCAAATATGCAGTTCCACCTGAATATAAAGGAAGGGCGGTGGAGTGGGGTGGGATATTTGCCAACGACAGCTAGAAACAGAAGCGGAATCTCTGTCCATTCCCATGGGGTCTTGGGGGTCACTGGCTCCCTGCTCTCCATTCCCAGTGTAAAGTAGCATCTCTACACTTCCCAAACTCCTCCTGGCCACCCTCAAACATTCGAGCCAGTTATCTCAGGGAGTTTGGGGCGTAGAACTGAGAAAGACTTCCATTCTGTTTAAAGCCAAAATATTCTGAGTGTCCCACGGTGGCTGTGCTGTTATTTTCATCAGCAACACTACAAACAATGCAGCCCCACAGACCAGAACATAAGCAGCACAACAGAAGGCAACCTGAAATCAGCTGCCCGTCTAATCCCCACCCAAGGCCCCACTGGAACGGTTTGCCATGCCGGGCATGGAGGTACATGCCTTTAATCCCATCCTTGGTGGATCTCTGAGGCTAGCCTGGTCTACAGAGCGAGTTTCAAGACAACCAAGGTTACACGGAGAGCCCCTGTCTTGAAAAGAGAAGATAAATCAGTAAATAAGCAAGCAACTTGCCAGCGTCTCCATGCTTTCGTTGGTTTTGTCGGTTTTGGGATGGGGTCTTAGACTGGCCTTAAACTCCCTCTGTAGGAAAAGAAGGCTTTGAATTCCCAGTTCAGCTGCCTCTGCTTTCCAAGTGCTGGGATTTAAAATGCATTCCACTGTGCCCAGCTGGGCATGATGGCACACACCTTCAACACTCAGCACTCAAGAGGCAGAGGCAGGCAGATCTCTGTGAGTTTAAGGCTAGTCTGACTTACGTACTTGGTTTCATGCCACCCAGGGTTGCGGAGTGAAACAAAAACACACAATCTAAAGCTAGAAATGTGTTTCACTTAATAAAGTGCTTGCCTAGCTAGCTGGCACAAAGCCCTAGGCTCAGTCCCCAACATAATATAAGCCAGTATAGCGAGGCGCAGCGCACATCTGTTAACTAAGTACTCAAAAGACGGAGAAAGAAAAGGCCACCCGAGCTATAGGCCAGCTGCAACTATATAAGACCTTGTCAAAGAAAAGGGCTAGAGAGATGATTCAGTGGTTACCAAGGACCCAGCACCCACATGGTGGCTCACAACAGCCTGCCTCTCCAACTCCAGAATATCTGACGTCTTCCATAAACACCCACATACACATGGAAAACACACACACACACACACACACACACACACACACACACACATTTTTAAAATCTAAATATAAAGGAAGAAAATTCGTTTTGGTTGGATGTACAACTTGTAGCTCAGTGGTGAAGGATCCCTTGCCTTGCAAGCATGTACAAGAAAGGGGATATCTGTCTTAGCTTTGCTTAATAGAGGGGGGAGGGCGTGAGAGGAAGGGACAGAGGGAGGAAGGGAAAGAGGGAAGAAAGAGAGAGGTTGGGAAAGGACCTTTGCAAGCTGGGCATGGTGGTGCACACCTTTAGTCTCAGCACTCGGGAGGCAGAGGCAGGTGGATCTCTTTGTGTTCAAGACCAGCATGGTCTACATAGTGAGTTCCTGGACAGCCAGGGTTATGTAAAGAGACTCTGTCTCAAAAACAAAAATAAATAACAGAACAAATAAATAAAAGCAGAGGCCACTAAGATCCATACTGGATAATTCCATGTACATCAAATATTCAAAACAGTCAGATGCTAAAAGACAGAAAATTAATTACAGGCCCAGAGGTGTGGCGCAGTGTTCTGTGGTGAGTAGCTTCTAATGGCTTCTCTGAATCAATGTTCTAGAATTGTTGGCAGTGGCAGCCATACAGCAATGCCGACGCATGAAACACCACTGAGCAGCGAGTCAGTGTTCTGACTTCTTTTTTTTTTTTTTTTTTTTTTTTGTTTTTCGAGACAGGGTTTCTCTGTGTAGTCCTGGCTGTCCTGGAACTCACTCTGTAGACCAGGCTGGCCTCGAACTCAGAAATCCACCTGCCTCTGCCTCCCAAGTGCTGGGATTACAGGCGTGTGCCACCACGCCCGGCTGTGTTCTGACTTCTTTACAGTTTTGTTTTCCTAGATATTATTATTAGTATGTGCTGTATGTGTATGTGTTGTGTTGTGTGTGTACCTGTGTGTTGTGTGTATGCATCTTATGTGTGTGTTGTGTGTATGCATCTTATGTGTGTGTTGTGTGTATGTGTCTGTTTGTATGTGTTGTGTGTATGTGTGGTGTGTGTGTGTAGAGGTCAGAGGACAACTCTCTGGAGTCATTTCTCTCCTTCCCCTTTCCATGGGTTCCCAGGATTGAAGTCAGCAGCAAACTCTTTTTACCTTTCATCTGATGGTACAAACCGGGCTTTCGTGTTGGCAGCACTGGAGAGTCAGCCAAGGATCGCATGCATTCGAGGCAAGTCCTGAGCCCCAGCCCCAGCCTGCTGTTTTCTTTCCTTGTTTGATGTTTGGTTGATTTACACAGGCCTTACTGTCCTGGAACTCACTGTGTAGACCAAGCTGGCCTCAAACTCATAGAGATCCACCTGCCTCTGCCTCTTAAAAGCCAGGGTTTTAAAAGGAATTCGTCCATACACCTGGATGTTTTCCTTTTTAAAAGGTTTATCTTTTATACGTGTATGTGTGGTGCATGCACATACAGACAGATGCCCAAGGAAAAGGCCAAAATTCCCCGGAACCTGGGAGCTGGGGCGGCAGACGGTGGTGAGCATGAGGACGCTGGGAACCGAACCGGGGCCTTTACAACTGCAACAGTTGCTTTCAACTAGTAGCCACCCATTGTTTTCTTTTTTAAGACAAGATCTTGTTATGTAGCTCAGGCTGGCCTGGAGAACACTTTGTAGCATAGGCAAGCCCAGTTTTCCATCCTCTTTCTTCTCTCCCCTGAAGGCTGAAATCACCGGCCCACCACCCACATTCCACTCTTCCGTATCCCCCAGGACTACAACACCATGATTTGAGATGCGTCCTGGCCATGGCTGTGTGGGCTGCCTTTCCCATACATACATCATTTCCCACATTTGAGGACATCCTTAAGACAAATTCCTGAAAGAACAGTGCTGTCTCATGAGGTCCAAAATCCACGAGGAATTCACAGTTCATTCGACCATTCTTTCAGAGGCGGTTTATTAGGACCTGTTTCTGGTTGTTCTTTCAAACAAGCTGATACAAACACTGCGGGCAGCCCTCCCTGAGGCTTTGGCCTCCTGTTAGCAAATCGGTTCATGAAGCTGGGTAGCGGGTACCCTCCCCTGCTGAGCCTTCTCAACGGCCTTTGTAAAGGGGCTTGAGACAGTGGCTCACGAAACCCAGCCTGGCCCAAACTTACTATGTAACTTAGGATGACCTTCAGCTTCTGATCCCCCTCTCTACCTCCCCAGTACGGACAGACAGACAGGCAGACAGACAGATAGCTCTAGAGAGATGGCAGTTAAGAGCCTTGCTTTCAAAGGATCTGGGTTGGTTCCCAGTACCCATGTGGTAGCTTACAACTATTGGTAACTCCAGCCCTTTTCTGGCTTCTTTAGGCACCAGGTACATATATTCAGGAAAGATACTTATACACCTAAATACAAATAAATAGAGTTTTTAAAAAATAAATAAAAGGTATATTACCTTTGGGAGCTGGGGATGACAAGGTAGGGGTATTCTGAGTTCCAGAATACCCCTGGAACTTTAGAGCCAAGAACAGCCTGGACTTTATAGCAAGACTATCTCATAATTAGTAAAATAGTAAGAATTGTTCTGATATAAGATAATGTTATGCATTTGTACTGCATGTGTCCTTGTCCCCACCTCCAAAATAAAAGCTGCCCAGGATGAAGACTTGAATTAGTTCTGTACCCTGTGATATCTCAGCACTGGCCAGAACCTGGCACATAGGGTCCTCCAGTAGGAGGTTTTGAGCTCCGCTGTGGCCATGATGGTGCGGTTGCACCCACAGACTCCTGTGCTACCATAGATCAGGGTGGGACAGTGATGCAGGGTGTGGTGGTTGGGACACTGCATCACATCAGCCGTGAGACCCGGACCTCGATTCCTGGCTTCCCAGGCTCTCCCCTGCGGCCACGAGGGAAGGATGCAGGAAACTGGCCTGTCGGTTTTTCCCAGGCCCCCGCCTCACTCTGGCGAACATCTGGTCGCAAACATCTGCCCTTCGCCTTTGTCGCACAGCCGGGGCCAGTCTCGCACCCATCTGCCGCCGCCCCCGGCGCCCGCCCCATCTGTGCCCTGCCTCTCCCGAGCCGCGGGCCGGTTCCCACGGTCCAGCGCGCGCAGTCCGGGCTCCCATCTGCCGGGGCGGGTGCCCTGGCGGGGGATGCTTTCGGGAAGTGCGCGCGCGTGTGTATGCGGAACAAAGCCCGGGTGCTAGCCTCTTTGAGGCGGGGTCCTGCTCCGTCGCAAGTTGCTGCAGGGGCAGCTCAGGCCAAGGTCCACACCCAGTTCTACATCAGGTCTGAATGAACACTGCAGATCTGCAGGAGACCTTCCTTAGCCTTGGTTGCAGGTTTTTGTAGTTGTTTTTTCGGGGAGGCATGGAGGTGTGCCATTAGCTTGTCCTGCACTGGGTCTCTCTCCCATCTTACCCCAGGGCTTTGGCATATGCAAGTATGTTCCACCTTAGTGGGGATGAGCTTGAACTTCGATCCTCCTACCCCTTCCGCCGAGTGCTGGCTTTGCACAGGTACCACCAAGTCTTGTTCTCTAGAGCTGTGCGTCAAACCCAGGTCCTCCTGAATGTCAGGCCAGCACTCTATTAGCTTAGCACGTCCCTAACCACCTCATACTTCCCCTCCCCGCCCACCTCTCTCCTTTTCAAGAGTGTTTAGGGTTTCTTCCCATAGTCCTGGCTGTCCTGGACTCTACGGAGTGAGTTACTCTGTAGACCAGGCTGGCCTGGAACTCACGGAGAGCCGCCTTCCTCTGCCTCCTGGGAACTGGGATTAAAGGCAGGTGACAGCACGCCTGGCCCTTGCTTCTATTTATATTACTCCCCATGGCTCTCTCTGGTTCTCAACCTTCCTTCCTAATGCTTTTTTTTTCCTTCCTCATGCTTTAAATACAGTTTTTCCTGTTTTAGAGATCCCTAATTATGAAATTATTTTCATTGCTACGTCATAACTGTAATTTTTGCTAGTGTTATGAATCATAATGTAAATATCTGGTTTCCAATGGTCTTAGGTGACCCCGGGAAAGGGTTGACCCTTTGGGGGTCGTGACCCACGGGTTGAGAACATTGCTTTAGATTCTGCGGCACATCGACATATTGACACTGCCCACAAGGGTGGTTTGTCCATTTGCGTTTTTCAAGACAGGAGTTTTCAATGTAGCTTTGGCTGTCCTGGAACTCACTCTGTAGACCAGGCTGGCCTCAGACTCACAGAGATCTACCTGTCTTGGCCTCCCAAGGACTGGCATTAAAGATGTGGGCCACCCCAACCCAGCGCCTCCAGGCTGCTCGCTCGTGGGGCTTTCTGCGGTTGTTTTCTCTGTCGTTCTCTGTTTGCCCCGAGCAGGAGTCCAGCATGCTCACTCCCGTCCCCTCCGGCTCCCTCGGTGAAGTGTTGCACAGTCGGCCACTGTCACTTTATTTCTGTTCTGTGAGGACAGGGCACTCTCCTTTTGCAGACTACTGGGCAAGCGCTGTGGGTTCCAGCCCACATGTGCAGCGGGTTGTGTCCAAGACTCTCCGGGTTTGTCCGTGGGTGTGCGAGCAAGCCTCTGGGTCACGGGGTGTTTGAATGTTCACTTTTACTCCTGTTGCCACATGGAGCAGAGCGCTGAGCGATCCTGCCAGTTTCCACACCCACCTGCAGAGCTCTAGAGGGTTCCTCCCACACCGACCGACACCAGCATTTTAAATTACCTGACTGGAAAGGGCTTCACAGTGTGGTGGGACATTGTCTCCTGCGGGCTTTTCTGCAGGCTGGGCAGATGTTAGAGCAGGAGTCTCCTCTGACAGGAAGGCCCCCTCGACTTCCCTAACAGCCTTGTGTTAGGGAAGCCTTGTGCGTTGTTTCCCATAGTTCCATGTGTCTTCATTGCGGTCCTGGGAATCTGGGAGACGAAGGCCTCATTACAGTCCGGCTCTCCCAGCAGGCTACAGCAGTTTGGGGGCTGCTGGATCAGTTGTGATGGGTACATGGGCACTACAGATAGTTTCCCCTACCCATAGAGAGCTTTCATTAGTCTACGTGTGCCCTTGAGGTGACAACGGCCAGCTACAGATAGCATCTGTGCGTCCTTGCCGAGTGTTCCCATTTGGTTATTCCAGTAGAGCGAATGGGGCTCCCTAAAGCCATGAGGCAAGTCCTTCCCTGCGGTGAGTGTGAGCCACTGAATGTGAGGTAGAAGGCGAGGCGGAGCCCCTCAGAGAGCCAGTGTGGTCTGGGAACAATTAAAGAGCAGTTTCTAAGGAAGGCTGCCTCTGCTGGAGGCTGCCCCACGCTCTTCACTGGCCTAATCCACTCATCCTTACAGAGGTGGGAGCACTCCAGTCCTCACAGAGGTGGGAGCACTGCCCTCCTCATTCTCACAAATAATGACACAGAGACACAAAGAAAAGAAGCGGCTCCGTCCCTTGGGTTGTAAGAAGTGGAGCCAAATGTCCTCTTGGGGCCTCTGAGACACCCAGGAAAAGGTCCCTTTCATCCTTACGTGTTCCTGGATGACCTTTTTATTGGTTGGTTTGTTTATTTTTGTTTTGGTGGTGGTGGTGGTGGTGGTGGTGTTTGACACAAGCTATCAAATTGTTGTCCAATTCTAGACTGGCTAGAACTCACCATGTAGCCCAGGCTAGCCTTGAACTAAAGATAACCCTCTTGACTCAGCTGCGCAAGTGCTAGAATTACAGGTGTAAGCCATCAAGTCCAGCTTCCTGGATGTCTTAACTTCCTTTCAACCAGCACATCACTACTTTGGCCTCGGTGAAATGATAATGATACTTTTAAAAAGAAAAGTAGGAAAGGCAATGCGGTGAGTCACACAGTGTGTGAATCCAGCTGTTCTTCCCTGTCCTTCCTAGGGGCCTGAGATGTCAACCTTAGTGACAGGATACTCAGGGTTGGGTGGAGCAGGACAGGAAGTGGGTGCTCAAGGCTTTGAAGGATGGGCAGGGAGCTGGGTGGGGTACTATGGGAGCCTCCAACCTCAGCTGCTCCCCTGGTTCCAAGCCCTGGAGCAGTAGGAGGGGGAACCCAGGTGTATGGGAAGTAAGTGAGTCCAAGAAAGGCCAGGTCACATGCCAGGGAGGGAGGGGATCCCTGGAGTCTCCTGTCCAGCCCCAGTGGGCGCAAGCAAAAACCCACTAAGGCCCCACCCAGAGGTCTCTTATGCAATCGGCTCCCTGTTCCACCCTCCAGCCTCTGCTGGGTCGTGCTTAGGCTGTGGCCTGCCAGCCTCAGAGCGCTCTCCAGGGTCAGACTAACTCCTACACCTCGGTCCTGGGAAAGGGCTAGGCCTGTGTGCGTGGGTGTGGGACTCCTAAGGTCAGGATAAGTTCGGCGGCTGTGTGTCTGTGGGACTTTTGTAGCTGGCTGGAGTGGATATCTGTATTGAGGGTCCAGGGGCTGTGTACAATTACACACACCAGGCTGGGTGGCTGTAGGGGGGTCCTGGTGGGGCTTTTGCTTGTTTTAATTTTAATCTCCATAGAGTTCATTGTCCTACTCTTTATTTTTTTGTTTTTTGTTTGTTTGTTTTTTATTGTTGTTTTAAGACAGATCCTCCTGCTTCTGCCTCCCAAGTAGTTGGGACCCCAGTTGCATGGTATCAGCCAACATGGAGTCTTCATCCTGGCAGAGGCAGGCAGTGGCTGGGCATAAGCATTGCAACAGATGCCTAGAAGAGTTTTTGTCACAGCTATGGGCCTTGGTGTATCTGAGAGGCTTTCATTTGGGCTATTTATTTATTTAGCAGGGGTGTTGGGAAGGTTGGGACAGGATCTCACTTTGCATGCAGCCCCTGTTGGCCTGGAACTTTCTAGGCAGGCCTCAGATATTTTTCAGTGATCATCCAGAAACCTCCCCATGCTGGGATGTGAGGCCTGTGCTCAGTTTGCTTTGCTTTGGTCCGTGCAGTGTTCGGAGCGGAACCCAGGGCCTCCAGTGTGCCCCGGCTGTGCCGTGCCCCGCAGTCTGCGGGTGATAGTGCTTTGGTATGGACAGTGCTGCACAGTTCAGAAGGGTGCGCTCCTCTGGCGAGTCCGGTGCAGGGGAGGAGGGTGTGTGCGTGTCTGTGCATTGGTGGGGTTCCTGGGCCGGCTGCCTCGGTCTGTGTGAGTGGCTGGGATGAGGAAGATCGTCCTGTCTTTTCCAGTGTGTTGGCTTTGTGCAGATTGGGTGTCTGTGTTTGTGGACGCATGTGCATCTTAGCAGGCCGCTCCTTTGGTTGCACGTATGAGTGTGCCGCTGCCATGCTGGCTGTGTCTGCTGCATACTCCTGTGTGCCACACTCCTGTGCCGTGTGGGTGTGTGCCACAGTGTGCTGCCTTAGGGTTTGGTAGCTTAAGATAGGAGCTCCCTGGCAGGGGTTCTGCCCTTTCTCCTGGTCATTGGAGACTGGGGGATGGGGGGAGCAGCCCTTTGTCCAGCCACAGGAAGGCCCCACCCCCTTGATCTGCAGGGACTCTGGGAGGGGCCCAGACTGCCAGGCTCCAAACTCCCTCCCATTGTTCTAGGGCCTCTTTGGAAAACTGGGTGGAAGGCGAAAGGTGGGTCCAGGCCTGGGCCATCGCACTCCCTAGAATCACTGGGAAAGCAGCCTGGAACCCTTCCGAGGAGGCTGGCTATGGGTCCATTGTACAGATGGAGAAGTTGAGTTCAGAGCAGAAAGGGATGATTCCATGAGTAGTAAGGCCAGAGAGGTCACAGCCTTTACACCCCTCGTGTGCCCACTGCCCAGCCTCTTGAGGAATCTGGGGTCTAGATAAATAAGCCCCTACAAAGACACAAAACTGTTTTGCTGGCTTCCATTTCAGAATACTTCTTGTGGGTTAAACATTAACCCTAACTCTGGATTAAGTTCAACTTTCCAATGTATCTCGTTACTCTGTTATAGTTGTTGATTTAGTCTGCGTGGTGGTGTGGAAGAGTCTTGCCACAGTTCACGTGGCGGGCAGAGGACAGCTTGGAAGAGCTGGCGCTCTCCTCCTGTCCTTTGGGCAGGTCACAAGAATAGGTCCTCAGGGTGTCAGGCCTGGCCCCAAGCACCTTTCCCACTGAGCCATCGCACGGGTCCAAATTCACCTTTTACCCTCACTTTGTAAATGAGGAAACTGAGGACTTAGAGGAACAATTCATTCGTTAACTAACATTATCTAAAAATTATTCAGCTCCACGTATTGTGTGTCTGAGCAGATCGTTAACCTTTTCTGAGCTCACCAATCCTGCTCCTTCAGCCTCCTCAAGAGGGCTGTCCTCCCCAATCCAAGATGGCCTCCGACCTCGATCTCCAGCTGCCTCTGCCTGATTCCTGGGGTTACAGGTTCAGCACGCCCTGTGAGGCCGACTTGCAGTCCAGAGCTCATAGCCCCACGGGTGGAGGATGGGAATAGGAAATGGATGACGGAGCCCAAGACAGAGATCACTTTAGATAGTAAAAGAAAATAGCCAAGGGTGTTCTGAGGTCTCCATCGAGGAGGCGACCTTTGACCTGGGACCTCAGGGTGACAAACTAGCAGAGATCTGGTTAGTAAGTGCTGTAGGCTGAGGGCACATCCAGGGAAGGGCCTTGAGGCCGGATGGAGCTGGTTAGAGGAAGTCAAGGGGCTGGAGAGAGAAAGGGGAGGACAGGACGTGGGGTGAAGGGGGTGGTGAGTAAAGAGGGGATTCTGTTCTCGAGAAGATGGGCACAGATAGAGGGTTTGGCCAGGCCGGAGTCCTGGGGTGGAATGGGGGATGCTCTCTGGTTATAATCAGAGGTGGGGACAGCCAGAGCCCAAGGTCTTTCCCCAAAGCTCCCTCAGTCCCAGCCCAGAGGCGCCGGCCTGGCTGCTGGAAGACTTCACTGTGGGCACATCTGGGGAGCAGCTGCAGGGACAGGGCCAGAGTAGATCACGTGGCACCAACAGGCCCGCCCTGGAGCCCGCAGAGCCAAGGCTCTGGGAAAGGGCGGTTGAAGAGTGTCTGGATGTGCGCATGTCCATAGAGACACGCTCTGAACTGTGGACTTACGTGCAAGGTCTCCCCACCCCCACACAGGGAGACAACATCACCTCCACACTGTGTGATCTGAAGCTATTCCTTCTACAGAGCAGAGGAGAAGTGGCTGCTAGCTCTGGGGGCTGCTGATTCCTCATTCGGAGACCATCCCCTGTGCCTCTATGCTGTGACAGGCCCTGAGAAGCACCCCGAGCTCCAGGCCTGGTGGAGGACTTGCGTGCCTGCCTTCTGGGGTGCAGTCTTAGGCTAGCGCTTTTGAACTATGAGTGATACTGAGGAAAGGCGCTCTAAGTTACTCTGAGCTATTTGCATGACAGACAGGGACAGGAATCAAACTAAAGAAGCTTTCCCTAGCAGGTGGGACTGCACCCCTGCAGCCCTCCCTCAGTGCCCTGCCTTCCCTCAGTGCATTTCTCCACAGAGTACACTGAGCCTTCATCTTGATTGTCACCTTGACTGGATTTAGAATTACTTAAGAGACACACCTCCGGGCATGTCCATCAGAGCCATTTCAAAAACCCTGAGCTGGGAAGACTCAGGGTCCCAGACTGAATACAAAGAGGCAAGTGACAGGCTGAACTGTGCAGCTGTGTCTCTCAGCGGGACTGGATACAATGTGTCCAGCCTTCGCACTGTCTCTGCCATGCCTTTCCCACTCTTAACCTGGGGCCAAAAGAAACCGGTCCTTCCCTAAGTTGTTTTGTTAGAGACTGTCACAGGCCTGAGAAAAGTAACTAGTGCAATAAATCACCCCAGCTAGGAATCTTCAACCCTGTAAACCACAGTGACACACACCTGTCGTCCCAGCACAGGCCACTCTGATGGTCTCAGTGTAGTGACAGTCATCTGCAGTCCCAGCTACTCCAAAAGATAGTTTGAGACTAACTTAGATCACACTTCCAAAAACAAACAAACAAACAAACAAACACACACACACACACACACACACACACACACACAAAAAAAAAAAAAAAAAAAAAAAAAAAAAAAAACAACCAAGATTGAAGAGCACTGACTGCTCTTCCAGAAGCTCAGGTTCAATTCCCAGCATCTCACAACTTTCTATAACTCCAGTTCCAGAACAACTGACACCCTCTTCTGGCCTCAGAGGGCGCAGGCACCAGGGACCCACCGGGTATACAGACATGCATGCAGGAAAAAAAGTTGGTATGCCTTTGTAAAATAGAAAATGAGAGGAGGGCTGGGGTCGTAGCTCAGATGATAGAGAGCTTCCCTTGCGTGCACAAAGCTGTGTGCTCCATCCCCCGACAACACAGAAAGCAGGTTTCCTAGTCCAGATCTATAGTCCCAGAGCTCAGGAAGATCAGAAGTTAAGGCTACAGAGTTAAGTGGAGTCCAGCCTGGACACGTGAGACCCTGTCTCATGAAGGAAGAACAGAAGAAACAAGAACTCTTCTTGCTGTTTCTAGGGCATCTAGTAGGGTGAGTCGATTTTGTTGTTCTGCTGGAGAACAGGCAAGCAGGGCACAGGTGTTGAGACTGTTTCGGGGCCAGAGAGAAAGAGAGAGACAGAGACAGAGACAGAGACAGAGACAGACACAGAGAGACGGAGGAGAAGCAGTAGGGAAGAGTCTGACTTGCAATCCCGACAGTTTGAGGTCAGTCCCCAGAAGCTGCTGAGGAAGGGGGCCACAGTGGAAGAAGGAACCCTTGTAAGTCATCCTCTGACCTCCGCACGCACAGGGCATGCGCACAGCACTTACATACACACCCTCGCAAACTTCAGTATAGAAGCCCCTCTCCATTTCCTTCTCTTTTCTCACTGTTTATACTGAGATTGAGCCCAGGGACTATGACACAGTAAATACTTGCCACATGGCTAAGCTACATCCAGAACCCTACATATGCTTCTGTTCAAGAGTACAGTAAGAGCCAGGGTAGTCCATGACTTTAATCTCAGCATTCCAATCTCTGTGAGTTTGAGGCCAGCTTGGTTGGAGAGTTCCAGGCCAGTCAGGGCTACACAGTGGGAGACTCTTGTCTCAAAGCAAACACACGCATGCAGGACCCAGTATGGTGGCTCACACACGCAGTCCCAGCACTGGAGATACCAGGGAGATTGGGAGGTCGTGGCTAAACCTTGGCCACATAGTGTGTTTGGGGCCAGCATAGGCTACATGAGGCTCTGTCAAAGAAGAGGGGGAATAGGAAGAAGAGGAGGAGGAGGGGGAGGACGGAGAGCAGGAGGCAAAGGGAGAAAAAGATGTTGCCCATCTTGTCATCTTACACCTTCTCACAGTGACAATCAATCCTATTAGTTATAACGTTTTTCTTCTCCCTCTTTGGTGGTACTAGGAGTTGACTCTAGGCCTTTGCACAAGCTAGACCAGAATTCTACCACGGAGTTACAGACAGTCTTTTATTTACACATACCCCCTCCCTTTGAGACTGGCCTGGACCTCACTGTGTAGTCAAAACCAGCCTCCCACTTACAATCCTCTTTCTGCCTTGGCCTCCAAGGTATGTGGGATTACAGGTGTCAATCATCAGGCTGGACCTTTAACAATGTTTACATTTTTTTTTTTTTTTTTTTGGCCAGGTATGGTGGTACATGCCTTTAATCAGAGCCCTTGGGAAGCAGAGTGGATCTCTGTGAGTTCAAGACCAGCTTGGGCTACACAGTGAACCACATCAGAAACAAACAAGCAAGCTTTAAAAAAAAAAAATAGTATGTATTTTTTTTTCCCTAAAATTTAAAATTTGAGACAGGCTCTTCCTCAACTGCTCCAACCAAACTTGAGCTCACGCTATAATCTAGACAGATTTCAAACTTGCGATATGTTTCCTTTGCTCCCAAATGCTATTGCAAGGCTGACTCCACCGGACACGGTGGCATCCCCCTCCTGGCACGGCACAGCAGGGAGCTCCATGCCTGTCAGCCTGGCTTTCTCTAGAATTGACAGCAGCCAGAGAGTCTCTGGGGCAATGAATAATTAGTTGTTATTGATTAATATTCTAGTTTTCTTCTCTGGCTGCCCGGTGCCTTTCCAGTCCTTTAAGCAAGTCCTTTTTTTAAATGACTTATTTAATTCTATGTTTTTACTTATTTTTTGTATGGGAGGAGGTGTCACGAGCATGTGCATGCATGATGAGCAGGTGGACGGCAGAGGGCAGAGGGCAGAGGGCAGAGGGCAGAGGGCAGAGGGCAGCTTGCAGCTCAGTTCTCTCCATCTACCACGTGGCTTCTGGGTATTGAACTCGTGCCATCAGGCTTGGCTGCAAGTGCCTTTGCTTGGTGAGCCATATCACACAGACACACACATTCACACACACTCACACAGATACACACACTCACACACACACACACACACACATGCTCAGACACACACACTCACACAGACACACACACTCATGCATTCACACACATGCATGCACACACATGCACACTCAGACATACACACTCACACACATGCACACACACACTCATACACATGGACACTCACTCACATACATATGCATACACACTCACACACACAATTCTTTTGAGTAGTGCAAAGTTCAAACACTGTGGTAGGGTTGGTGGCTGTTGGCAAACACTGGAGTGGGTAAGGCGCTCAGGAGCGGGGAGTTCAGCTTGTTATCAATATGTTGCTTTTCTTTTTTAGAATAGACTGACCTTAAACTTCTAATCCTTTAGATCCCCCTGCCTCATCCTTTGGGGGATGCTCACAGTCTGTTCTTTGGAGCTGGTATCGTTAGTAAGTGCTCCTGGTTTTCTTAGGCTCAGGCATTGTTGGGCTGTCATTGTTCCACCAAGTATTTGTATAAACCCTTTGCTGTGGGGAGGAGGGACTATAATGTCATCTAGGAGCACTATAGCTCTCCTAGGGCAGTCTTGAGTGACAAGTCTGAACCTCTGTTTCCTGTTTCTGGTTGTCTAGGACTCCGGAGTCAGTCTTTGGGAGGCAGAGTGAGGGACAGACCCTCTCCTATACCAAATACCAGGCTGGCCTTGAGGAAGTATGGTTTAAGATAATCTATTCATCCATTCATTTATTCAGATAAATCATTCATTCATTACTCATTCATTCGTTTGTTTGTTTTTCCAGACAGGGTGTTATAGCCCCGGCTGTCTTGCAACTCCTAGACCAGTCTGGCCTTAAACTCACAGAGATCCACCTGCCTCTGCCTCCCGATTGCTGGGGCTAAAGGCCTGTGCCAGCCATCCCCCCCAACACATACCCCAAACCCCTTTACCCCACCCCACACCCGTTTAGAATAAACACTTGATCCTCCTGCCTCTGCCTTCTGAGTGCTGGGACTGTAGGCTTGTGCCCCCACATAGGTCTTATACCATGCTGGGGAAAGAACCCAGGGCTTCCATCATCCAGGCAAGCTGTTCTCCAACTGAGCTAAGTCCCCAGGGTGACTCTGTGTCCTAGATATAACAATGCTACTAGGGCAACAGCTAAGGATCCCGGGAGGTCTTAAGGCACCCTTTCTTTTGTAAATAAGCTAAACAAGCCTGTCTTTATTATTTGTGAAGAGAACTACAATAGACTAAGGCAAACTTCACACAGCTCTAACTCTAAGAAAGCGATGAGTGGTCGCGGCTATGATAGAAACCAGGCAGAGAGCAAGGAAGAACTCAGAGGGAGCAGGAGAAGCATCTACACCGTGACCCTCCTATCTAGTTCAGGTCTCAGACTCTGTTCTCCAAGACCTGAACTGTTTGCTCCCAGCTCAACAGACCTAGGTTCCTGGTCCCAGGGGCTTTACAGTTCATTTTCTAGAAATCGAGTCAGCCTCGGAGTCCGGAATAAAAGAGAGCCAGCCTTAAAATCTGTCTCAGTACATGAACATGGCGTGGCAGAGCACACCTGTAATCTCAGTGAAGGAATCCAACTCAGCTGGGGAGGGGCCTCGGTCCTGAGGGGTTTGGGTGGCAGGGTGTGAGAAAACCTCCCAAACCGCCCGAGCTGTGGGGCTGGGTGGGGGAGACTCGGCAGGTGTGGGGCGGGGAGGTAAGTTGACCCTTGGTCAGCAACCGCACCCACGAGGAAAGCATTCCCAGGCTTCCCGCCCTAAGTCTGCAGGTGACGGGCTCAGGGGCGGGGGTTGGGGGGGGGAGTGGAGAATGCTCCAGCCCAGTTTGCCGTCTCCATGGCGACCGCCCGCGCGGCGCCAGCCTGACAGCCCGTCCGGGTTTTATGAATGGGTGACGTCACGGGCCTGGCGTCTAACGGTCTGAGCCGCTTGTTCAGACGCTGACACAGACCAGCCCGGGAAAGGGAAGGGAGGGGGTGATCTCCGCAGCTGCTGCGCCGTGGGAGGGAGAGCTTGCTCGGAGGCCTTCAAGAAGGAAAAAAAAAATCTTGCAAAAAGAGTAGAAAAAAAAAATTCACCAGCTGCTGCAGATTTGGGACCTTACTGCAAGAGGCTGCAAATCCAGGGTAGAATTGGGGGCTGTAGTTCCACTCCACCGCGACCTGCTATCTAGTTCAGGTCTCAGATTCTGTCCTCCGCTTTAAAGAGGTTCTTAGTATCTCTCTGAGTTCAGCCGACCTCGTCCTGGTCCTAGGGACTTTACAGTTCACTTTCTAGAAATTGAGTCAGGCACGGAGTTCAGAGCAAAAGAGAGCCTGCTTTGAAATCTGTCTCAAAACACGATGTGGTAGAGCACGCCCGTATAATCGCAGCACCTGGGAGTCAGAGCAAGGAACATCTTAATTTTAAGGTCACTCTCCGCTACATAGCAAGTTCCGAGCCTAGCATGGGTTAGATGAGACTCACTCTAAAAAACTCAGCAAACCCTCTGAAGTAAATAAATATAAAAATAAAATTCGGCTTTTAATAAATAGAGATCACAGCCCAATCTTCCGACAGCAGCTGGGAATCCTTGGCTAGTTCTGAGTCACTGGGCAACCCAGAGCCAGCCACTTCCCTGTTCCTGTTTAATCTGCAAAATGGACCTGGAGAAGTGAGAAAGATCGTGAGAAGCTGGTTCCTGGGGTCTTTTTGTTAACCGCAAAAATTAGCTTAGCCTCTTTGCTTCCTTAAGGAAGAGCCCCACTAGCTGCTCTGCCTATGCCTTCCCACCCTCCCAGTTTTAGAGCCCCATCACCTCTCCATCAGCCTAAGGGTGGACTAAGAGATCCAGAGGTGGGACCCGAGGGCGCGCTAAACCACGCCTCCAACAGCCTATTGGTTGCTTTTGAACGTTCTGAACCCGCCCTTGGTCCGCCCTTATAAAAGACTGGCCCCTGCGCTCAGCCCTCTCATTGTACAACCTTTTTCCAACTTCTTGGTCTCTTCCTGCACTCTCTTCTCAGGCTCCTCCGCTCCCCTCCGTCTGTCCCCAGGATCATGAAGGTCGCCAGTGGCAGTGCCGCGGCCGCTGCAGGCCCCAGCTGTTCGCTGAAGGCGGGCAGGACGGCGGGCGAGGTGGTACTTGGTCTGTCGGAGCAAAGCGTGGCCATCTCGCGCTGCACTGGGACGCGCCTGCCTGCCTTGCTGGACGAGCAGCAGGTGAACGTCCTGCTCTACGATATGAACGGCTGCTACTCACGCCTCAAGGAGCTGGTGCCCACCCTGCCTCAGAACCGCAAAGTGAGCAAGGTGGAGATCCTGCAGCACGTTATCGACTACATCAGGGACCTGCAGCTGGAGCTGAACTCAGAGTCTGAAGTCGGGACCGCCGGAGGCCGGGGGCTGCCCGTCCGCGCCCCGCTCAGCACCCTGAACGGCGAGATCAGTGCCTTGGCGGCTGAGGTGAGGTCCGAGTCAGAGTAACATTATTTTCCAGTGGGAAACTGAGGCCGCGGGGGGCGGGTGTCCCCTTACTTTTCAGGCGCATAGCTATTTAGAGGTGACTAATTGGAAAAAGCTCGCGCTTTCATCGTGCCTCCTGGAGTAGAGAAATGGGAATGCCTCTCCCCTCCTTGTCCTTTCTAGTGGGTCTCATGCCTTATCTCGCTCTGGTGTTCACAGGCGGCATGTGTTCCAGCGGACGATCGCATCTTGTGTCGCTGAAGCAGCGCACTGAGGGACCAGATGGACTCCAGCCCTTCAGGAGGCAAGAGGAGAAATGCTCTCGGTTCCCCGGGGGATCCCGGAGGAAGACACTACCACAGCCACGGGACTCTTGGCGGATCTGTCCAGGGGATTGAGGGTTTGATCAACGGAGTCACACCCTCTCCACCTTTCAGCCTCCAGAGACTTTGGGGAGAGGGTTAATCAACCTGGTGTGTTTCTGTTTTTTGAAGAAGCAGACATTTTTTTTAAATGGTCACATTTCGTGCTTCTCAGATTTCTGAGGAAATGTTTTGTATTGTATATTACAATGATCACTGGCTGAAAATATTGTTTTACAATAGTTCTATGGGGGTGGGTTTTTTGTTGTTATTAAACAAACACTTTAGATAACGTTGCAGTGACTTCTTGGATGGGGGAGGGGCGGGACAGGAGTGACCTCTGACCATTTTCACAGCTGGTGTTGAGAATCTGGGGGGGGGGGGTGGATGGCCACATCTGGGCTGTCATTCTTACCGACCTGAATTAGTGTTTCCGGTGTCTTTAAAGTCTATTCTTTCCCTCATCTCTGGCCATTTCCCTGTTCCCTGGTGTCATAAAATCAAATCCTCTAGACCTCAAGTAGTGCTTTCTCAACATGGTCCCTAGGCCATCTGGATCACCCAGGGAGGTTGTTAAAATGCAGATGGACCTGCTGGGTCCCCTGCTCTGGGCTGGGGTGTATTCAAGCCATTCAAGTGGGAAAGCTGGTCACTGGACCATTCATTTCCTTACCAAGGGCAGGGGTTGGTGTGTGATGAGACCTAGTGAAAGGGCCTGCCTAAGGTCTTGGCTTGTGCGAAGCAGGACTCCTGTTGCCCCCTCTTCCCCGCCGAGCCACCTCTCAGGATAACAGCAGGCTGCCCTAGGGCTCCTGCCTTGTCCAAGTGGGTGATGAAATTGGCAGGGTTAGGCTGTACACAGCTGCAGGGCCACCTGCTCTGGGCTTGGACTCGGCCCCCTCGCCCTGGCCTGGCTCTGTTAGCAGATCAACATCCCCCCACCACCACCTCCAGGCTACCGTGTGGGTGAGTCATGTCCCCAACTCCTGAGAAAGAAAAGGGTTTTGCTTAGGTTTTGTCTACCTGGACATGTGGCTTTGCGCTCACAAGGGGGAGAGAACAAATATCAGGGCTTTCCTGTGTGTGCCCTGAGTGGCTTGTGGTAGGAACTGGGGTGGTAGGTGTATTTAGCCAGGCACAGGTGGGTTCTAAAGACTAGTGTGTGCCCGCCAGCCCTTGGGACTTTGCTTGGGTGCATTGTGCTCATACCTGCCTGGCTCTAGGCTGATGTTATGAGCTACAGAGCCACTGGGCTCCTTTGTAGATTGCTCGGCATTCCTAGCCCACTGCCGGTCTAGGGCAGGTCTAGGGCAGGAGTCGGGCAGCAAACCATTTCTCAAAAAGTAATTCCCGCCCCCCTGGCCAATTGTGAGTTAGACCTTGAGGACACATCCTTCAAGTATCCCTGCCAAGCTAATACCCTTGGAGAAATGGAGTCCCAGCAAGGGCCAAGACCTTGCCCCCAATAGTAAGAACTATTGATATAGTTTGTCACTAAACAAAATAAACCAGTTGTACTAAAGGCATGTTCCAGTCAGTCTGGTCTGTGTAGCAAGATCCAGGCAACTTAGAGAGCTACATAGGGAGGCCCTGTCTCACAATATGAAATAACAAAACCCAAATAGACAACATCTAGAACCAGGAGCCAGACTGATCCTTTGCCTGGAGGACTTAAGGATCCCCACTGGGGCTAAAGGTAGGATTCTGAGTCCAGTTTTACCAAGGAAGAAACAAGCTGAACAAAAATAAAAAATGGAATTATTTATAGAGCACTACATCAAGTTTGACTAAGTTACATTAACTTTAATACTAAGCCAGGTACATAAAATGATCTCCAGCATTCGATGGGTTTTACTTTGATAGTGGCTTTATTTGTAGGTGATTAAACCCTTTGCTCTACCCTCTCCACCTGGGCAGTTTTATAATACTAACCTCACAGAATCGCCCAGAATAAATGAAAGCCAGATCAGACTTTAGCACACAGCCTGGTACATAAGACAGTTAGAAATTATTAATCGGAGGCACACGTGTGCACCCACTTCCTCCGCATGTGTGAGTCCCCCTTTGCAAGCCCACCCACCCGGCTTGTGGGAGTGTCCCCGCGTGCATCTCTACCCTCCAGAGCCTTCTAGTCCAGAAAGGGGCCGCTGCGCCCCTGGCCACTTCCCCCGCCATCCAGGCACACTCTGGCTTCCACGTTTCCTTCTCTTCCTCTTTGGCCCGGACCCAGCCCATCTGGAGGCCGGCTCCGCAGCGGCCTGGGAGCGTTTCCATCAGCTGGGCCCGAGGAATGCGGAGCTATTTAACCTGAGCATCCCCAGGTGTACGGAGGCGCCTGGCTGTCTGGGCCCGCCGACTTTGGCACGGCCGCGCTAGACAAACAGCGGCCGCCCCCGCCCTGCCCCTCCGCCCGCAGCTGCAGCCGGGCCTGGGAATGGGGCGGGCGTCGGCAGCTTGCATAAGAGGCACCAAGCAGGGAGGGGGCCAGAGGCCACCAATGTGTGCACATATCCCCAATTGTGTGTGTGTACCCCAGACCAAGGTTCAGAGACCACGTGTGTGAGTGTGAGTGTGTGAGTGTGAGTGTGTGTGTGTGTGTGTGTGTGTGTGTTGTATTATGAGTGAGAGAGAGAACCCCAAACCCAGGGACAGAGGCCACCAACGTGTGTGTATGTGCCTATGTGTGTGTGCAAAAGCCAAACCCTCCTCTTTTGGAAATCATTAACATCTCAGCCCCTCCCAGACAGAGTTGGTGCTGCTGGGGCAGGGCAAAGACTGAAGAGGAACCACAGGACAAGTTCCTTGGGCGCTGGACTCAGGGTCCTCCTTATCTTATTTAACAAACACAGTGCTTAGTATTCGATCGGCTCGGCCTTATCCTATCCTCCGACTTAGACAAAAGGCCAAAAAGTGATTAGGCACTAACTACACTAAACTTTTAAAAGTAGCGACTTATTTAACCCTTTGATGTCCCAGTGCAATCTTATGCCCATTTCGATTGGGCCTAGCCTTTAGTACTGAGCCATTTCTCCAACCCCTTAAGCTCATTTTAATAGTAATAACAGTATAATGCTTGGCTAACATTTTTTTTTTTTTAAATAATGGGGAGCCAAACCCTGAGCCTTGAACACAGAACACTCTCAAAAGTGCCTCATGACCAGCCACGTCCCGGGCTCTCGCTCTTTTGAGACCGCATCTCTCTGTGTAGCCTGCCAGTATGTAGACTGGCCTGAGACTACATCCTCTTCACAGAATTCCAAACCGGGCGGGAGGATCAGGAATTCAAGGTAATCCTAACCTACAGAGCAAATCTGAAGCCAGCCTGGGCTACAAGACATCCTGTCTCAAAAAACAACAAGAACAAAATCTAACGAACCAAGAAAGGTGGAATAGCCCAGGCTGCCTCGGAGCCAAGGTGTCCTGGGCTAGGCTCTATGGCTTGCCTTTGAGAGAACTCATGACTCTTGGGGGACTGTCAAGCTCTGACGTCTACGTGCAGCATTAGCCCCAGCCCCCAGCGACCAGTGGCACTTGTGTCACACACGCAAGCCCACTCGGGCCCGCGCCCTGGGCCGGCCGTCCAGGCACAGCGCTGCGGTACTGGCTGGGTGCACAGGCCGCTCTGTCTGCTTCCCCCAAACATTTCATCTATAGAACCGGGGACTGAAGCTTGGGCCTCACATACGCTAGGCGAGTGCTTTGCTATTGCATGTTCTCCTGATTGTGGCTACACTCTTCAAAAGCGTCCTCACGCCGACTTTTTCTTAATGCCATTTGTTTTGTTTGTCTACTTGCCTGTGTGTTTGTTTTTTCCTTTCATTCATTCATTCATTTATTCATTCATTCATATTTTTTCTTTCTTGAGACAAGGTCTCACTCTGTAGCCCTGGCTGGTCCTGGAACTCACTATGTAGATCAAGCTAGCTTCAAACTTCTAGAGATCTACCTGCCTCTGCATCCAGAGTACTAGGATCAAAGGCATGCATGTGCCCCCACAATTGGGCTTTTGTTTTGTCTTTTGAGACAAGATTTTAGTCTGTAGCCCAGGCTGACAGTCCCCCTGCCACCGTTTCTAGGACTCAGCCACTGCACCCAGCAATAGCATTTACTCTTGCTGAGCACCAGAACTGCCAATCAGGGAGGGTTACCCAATGCCCAGGGTCACAGAGCTGGGTTCCCAAGGGGTAGGCAGATCCCAGATTCTGCCTGGCTGCTGCAGTGAAAGGGGGTGAGTCACAGGGCCAGGCAGGAGTTGGGTGAGGCTGGGGTGAGGACCCGGTACTACTTTCCTGGAAAAGGACGGGAAGAGGAAACCAGGGCTAGAAGGAACCACAGGTGTGTGTGTGGGGGGGGGCAGGCCTGGCTCCCTTATCTCTCTGACCCCACCCTGCCTGGCTCTGCTTCCTGCCCCTAACTCTTGCAAAACCTCCTTCTTTGCAGAGCTGCCCCCAAGAGAGGTGCCCCAGGCCCTTACAGGGTTGCATCAGGGCATTGTGCAAGGAGCTGTTAGGCGAGGATGAGAGAGATGGCTGTGGGCCAAGGGGGAAGCGGAGAGCCGGCCGCACTGCCACTGCTGATCGGATGTCTGCTGCTTCTGTCTGGCTTGCAAGCATCCTGAGCTCTCTGTCTATCGACTGCTCTGAGGTGCCTGCAAAGTCCAATCGATATGCTCTGAGCTTCAGGCTAAGCTAAGCTGCCGTCCCTTCTCCCCGGAAATGTATAGGCGTCCCAGCTGTGATTCACCCTGTAGGTAGAAATGCACCCTTCCCATGCACCACGCACTAGGGACAGACCGCAGGAGCTAAGACTTCCAACAAAACTCCATACTGTCTAGGAGTTTCCACTCTTAGTTGGAGATTGACAGTGAATGAATACAAGGAGCACACGAACACGCACAAACCAGAGGTTCATTTACTCTGAAATTACCCAAGAAGGTTAAACTCCTCTTCTCTCTCTCTCTCTCTCTCTCTCTCTCTCTCTCTCTCTCTCTCCTCACCCCCAGGGTCCCAGGGTTTCCCTGTTTAGCCCCGGCCATCCTGGAACTCATTCTGTTGACCAGACTGGTCTAGAACTAAGAGATCCATGATCTCTGCCCCCGCCCCACTCCCCCCCCCCCCGAGTGTGAGATTAAAGCAAGACTCTTCACTCTTAAGAGTTTGAAATTCACAGGTTTCTTCGTGCAGTTTATAAAGTTTGTATGTTGTGGTCTTGTTAGAGGCTCCTCAAAACCTAGGCTGTGCCTGTATGTGAGGCGAGGCAAGACAGAAGTACCACACTTTGTGTCTGTTGTGTTTGTGTTCTATTTTAGGGTTTGAGACCTGGGGTCTCTAAGTCAAGAGGAGGCTGGAGAAATTTTCTGAGAGGGGAACCAGTGGAGCCTCCCTCCCCCAGGGGCCCTCACAGAACGACCTTAGATTATGTGCCATCTGGTTTTATTCTGTCCACTCGCACCCCCTCTTGGAAGAGCTGGAACTGCGCCCGCATGGGCGTGAAACCCTGCCTAGGTCCTGTTAGAGACAGTCTGAACCCTGGCGGCCTCTAATGGAATGAGAGAGCATTAAACGCAAGCGTGTGTGTGTGTGTGTGTGTGTGTGTGTGTGTGTGTGTGTCCCTGTTCAGTTTATGAATGTGTGTACAGGTACTCAGATACCTGTATACCACAGTCCAGAAACTTGCACCCACAGCTGAGCTGTGATTAAGACCTTCTTCTGAATCTGGCCTGGAGAGATGTCTTGGGTTAAGAGCAGGCACTGTTCTTGGCTGAGTTCAGTTCCCAGCACTTACAGTGGACGGCGTCCCTCAACTCCAGCTCCGGGACACCTGATGCTAGCAGGTTCCTCAGACCCCTGTATTCAGGAGACATCTGCATTCAGGAGTACACATCCATATACATAATCTAAAACTGAATAATAAAATGCATCTTTAAAAAAAACCTCAGCTGGGCGTGGTGGCGCATGCCTGTAATCCCAGCACTTGGGAGGCAGAGGCAGGTGGATTTCTGAGTTCAAGGCCAGCCTGATCTACAGAGTGAGTTCCAGGACAGCCAGGGCTATACAGAGAAACCCTAACTCGAAAGATCAAAAAAAAAACAAAAAAAACAAAAAAAAAAAAAACAAAAAAAAAAAACAAAAAAAAAAAAACAAAAAAACAAAAAACAAAAAACAAAAACAAAAACCCAAAAACAAAAACAAAAACAAAAAGCCCAAACCAACCTTAGAGCTGGGATAATATTTTCACAAGGACCTGCTTCCTTCTTTTTTACAGTTAGGTCCAATTAAGATAAAGCAGCGGAAAAAGTACCTTGGTGGGTTCAGGGCCAAGGTGTGTGACTAAGAGCAGGCACAACAGATCTAATCCAAAAGGTTTATTTTTTATTGGGGGAGGGAGGAGAGTAAAAGGCCTTCTGGGAATGGGGACATGAGGAGAGCAATATAGACACACACACACACACACACACACACACACACAGAGGGAGAGAGAGACTGGAAGACTGAACAAACGAGACAGACAGAGTGACTTCGGGTGGCCCCGGCCCTTTTAAAGGGAACGCACATCACTATGCAGCTGTGGAAGGCAACTGTGGACGGTAACGGTGCTAGCATCTGTGGAAATGCGCTGTGCCTGGCGACAATGGCAGTGGCTGGTGATGTAAGTTCAGTCGCTGAAAGGTAGTCTGTTGGAGCATGCCTGATTTACAATGGCTCCCGTCTCCTAAAGTTCCAGAACCTCCCAAAATAATACCACACCTGTGTGGGACACTTTCCATTCGAATCATAACACCGACCTTGTCTCCACCCGACCTTGTAGGGCTAATGGGGTGGGGCACGTGCTTTACTTGTTCCAAGCTCTAGATTTGAGTGATGAGGTCCAGCACAGGCACAAACCAAACCACACACAAAACAAAGAGAGAACCCACTAAGTGACCCCAGCTTTGTGCTGTTTGTTTTTTGAGACTAGACCTCATCATTAGCCCTGGATAGCCTGGAACTTGCCCTGTAGACCTCCAGAGAAGTGCCTGCCTCAGCTTCCAGGGATTAAAGGTGTGCCCTCGGGCCTCACTCCAAAATTTTGTTTCTATTAGTTGGTGTTGAGCTGCCTCAGGCAGACCTGGGATTCTCACTGTAGCCCAGGTGGCCTTGAACTCAAGATAATTCTCCTGCCTCAGCATCCTGAAGGCTGAGATTACAACCATCATGCCTGGCTGTTCCCAGTTGATTTAGAAGCCTAAGTTTGGGGTTGCTTGTGAGTGAGCACAGCTGGGGTGATCTCTCTTATTCACTTGTTCAGGATGCTTCTATATCTAGACTGAAGTCTCCCTCCCTGAGCAGCCGGCCTGCTGCCCCCTGTCTGCTGACTGGCACAAAGTCACTTCTCAGTAAACATGCGAACCATGAAAGAAGGTAGGTAAATAGATGTAAGCCTACCATACTAGTGCCCAGCTCCTTATCCAACTGGGTGGACTTTGGGACAGTCCTGAAGAGACCCTGTCATTGAGGAGATGGGGGTGCAAGCTGTGACCATCTAGAGCCACAAGCCTGGACAGGGCACTGAGAAGAGCTCTGGTTACAAAGGCCCAGGGCTGTTACGTAGGCCTTTATGTGCTCACCTGCGTCTTCTACTTGTTCTGACCTGTAGACTTTGCACAAAAAAACTTCAAACAACATTTGCCAAATCTCCCTTATCTGAATTCCCCTCCTCCGGGAAGCAGGTCCAGTTTGGGACTCTCAAAGGCTCCCCTGAGGCTATGGTTTGGATTTGAAGTGATTGTCCAAAAGCTCCGTGAATTCAGGGCTGGTTTCTAGCTAAAGACACTGCAGAAGGGTGACTAGATCAGGTGGTCTCCTCAGCTTTTTATCTACGTGACGGGGTCTCACACAGCCCAGCCTGGCTTCAGAATCCTGTCTTAAAATAGAAAGTTAAAAAAAAAGGTCTTGGGGTGTGTGGGGGTGGGGTGGGGAAGAGTACTCACCTAGTACGCGCAAAGCCATGGGGTCAATCTCTAGTCAAGGAGACAAGCCGGTGTGTGTGTGTGTGTGTGTGTGTGTGTGTGTGTATGTGTGTATGTAGTATGGAGCAGTGCACCGATAGCTCCCATGCCAGGGAGGTAGAGACAGAAGGATCCCTGTGCTTTCTGGTCAGCTAGGCCCAGTCAATGACCAGTAGGTTCAGTGAGAGACCCGGCTTTGAAAAGTAAGATAGAGAGTAATAACAGAAGACACATGATGTTTTCTCTCTCTCTCTCTCTCTCTCTCTCTCTCTCTCTCTCTCTCACACACACACACACACACACACACACACACACATACACACACACACACACACATGTACACACACATGTATGTACACATACCCATCAAATACATATACATACACCTCACAACTTAAAGTAATATTTGGGGCTGGAGAGATGGCTCAGCGGTTAAACGCACTTCCGAGGCCTGCTGTGCAGTTACAGCAAGCACTCAAGGCTGCTTACAACTCCTTCTAACTCTGTCTCCAGGGGATCCCACACCCTCTGTTGGTCTCTGTAGGCACCCTGACACAGTGGCATACACTCACACTGACATCTACACATAAATAAGGACACAGATACATCTTTTAAAAAGTAATAATGAGGCATCTGGTTCCTGTTCTCACAGACGCTGCAGTGCATTGAGCTCCATAGAGACAGCGCTGGGTGAGCAAGAGCCGGTTGGGTACTGGGCAACTCTGTGCCGTGGGGGAAAATCAACTAAACATGGGCAAGGGAGAGCCTAAGAAGCCGAGAGGCAAAATGTCCTCATATGCTTTCTTTGTGCAAACCTGCTGAGAGGAACACAAGAAGAAGCACCAGATGCTTCTGTCAACTCCTCAGAGTTCTCCAAGAAGTGCTCAGAGAGGTGGAAGACCATGTCTGCTAAAGAAAAGGGGAAATTTGAAGATATGGCAGAGGCTGACAAGGCTCGTTATGAAAGAAATGAAACCCTACATCCCCCCCAAAGCGGAGACCAAAAAGAAGTTCAAGGACCCCAGTGCACCCAAGAGGCCTCCTTCAGCTTCTTGTTCTGTTCTGAGGTACCGCCCCCAAATCAAAGGCGAGCATCCTGGCTCATCCATTGGTGATTTTGTAAAGAAACTTGGAGAGATGTGGAGCAGCACTGCAGCGGATGACAGGCAGCTCAATGAGAAGAAGGCCGCCCAGCTGAAGAGAAGTACGAGAAGGAGATCGCTGCCTGCAGAGCTAAAGGAAAACCCAATGCAGCGAAAAAGAGGGTGGTCAGGGCTGAGAAGGGCAAGAAAAAGAAGGAAGAGGAAGATGAGGAGGAGGATGAAGAGGATGAGGAAGAGGAGGAAGATGAAGTGATGAATACGTTGGTTGTAGCACAGTTTTTTCCTTGTCAATAACACATTTAACCCCCCTGTACACAACTCACTTCTCTTAAAGAGAAGAATTGAAATGTAGTGCTGGGTGAGACTTGTTTTTAGACTGTACAGTGTCTTTTATTGTATAGATAACACACTGCTGAATGTGTCTTAGAGAGCCCTGTCCTGGTGGAATTTTCAATAGCCACTAACCTTGCCTGGCACAGTCTGGGGTTGTAAATTGTCATGGAAATTCAAAGCAGGCTCTTGTTGGTGCACAGCACAAATTAGTTATATATGGGGACAGCGGTTTGGTTTTTTTTTGTTTGTTTGTTTGTTTGTTTTTTTGTTTGTTTGTTTGTTTTTGTTTTTCGAGACAGGGTTTCTCTGTATAGTTCCGGCTGTCCTGGAACTCACTCTGTAGACCAGGCTGGCCTCGAACTCAGAAATCCGCCTGCCTCTGCCTCCCAAGTGCTGGGATTACAGGCGTGCACCACCAACGCCCGGCTTGTGGTTTGGTTTTGGTTTTTGTTTTATCTTTTGGTTTTTTTTTTTTGGGGGGGGGAGTTATCTTCAGTTGTTTCTGACGCAGCTTATATGAAGATAATTGCTTTGTAGCCGGGTGGTGGTGGCACACGCCTGTAATCCCAGCAGAGGCAGGCAGATTTCTGAGTTCAAGGCCAGCCTGGTCTACAGAGTGAGTTCCAGGTCAGCCAGGGCTATGTAGAGAAACCCTGTCTCCAAAAAACCAAATCCAAAAAACCAAAAAAAAAAAAAAAAAAAAAAAAAAAGTTTTGTGAACTGAATACCACTCTGTAATTGAAAAAAAAATGCAGCTGTTTTGTTGACATTCTGAATGCTTCTAAGTAAATTTTTTTATTAAAAATAAATAATAATGGGCCAAGTATGGCGGTGCATGCCTTTAACTGTAGCATTTGAGGGGTAGAAGCAGATGGACCTCTGTGAGTTCAAAGTCAACCTAGTCTACATAGTGAGTTCCAGATCAACTAGGGCTACATAGTATGAGACCATGTTTCTTTCTTTCTTTCTTTCTTTCTTTCTTTTCTTTCTTTCTTTTTTTCTTTTTTTTTTGGGGGGGGTTGGGGGGATTGTTTGCTTGTTTGTTTTCGAGATGGGGTTTCTCGGTGTAGCCCTGGCTGTCCCAGAACTCATTTTGTAGACCAGGCTGGCCTCGAACTCAGAAATCCACCTGCCTCTGCCTCCCAAGTGCTGGGATTACAGGCGTGCGCCACCACCGCCCAGCTCTCTCTTTCGTTTTTTAAGATTTATTTATTTATTATATGTAAGTACACTGTAGCTGTTGTCAGACACACCAGAAGAGGGCATCAGATCTCATTACAGATGGTTGTGAGCCTCTATGTGGATGCTGGGATTTGAACTTAGGACCTCCAGAAGAGTAGTCGGTGCTCTTAACTGTTGAGCTATCTTTCTAGCACCGAAACCATGTCTCAAAAATTAACAACACTTCTATAGTTGGGCTGCCTCAGTGGCTTGGTGGCTCAATGGCTCGGTGGTTAAGAGCAGTTGCTGCTCTTGCAGGGGACCTGGGATCAGTTCCCACAAGCCATACAGCAGCTCACAGCGATCTGTTACTTCTGTTCCAGGAGATCCAATTCTGTCTGGCTTCCTAGGGTACCAGACACACACGTAGGCATAAAATTAGAAATAAGGCTAAAGGCAGAGGCAGGCAGATCTCTGAGTTCGAGACCAGTCTCTTCTACAAAGCAAGTTCCGGGACAGCCAGGGCTACACAGAGAGACCCTGTCTTGAACAACAACAGCAATAGCGAATAGTCTCCTGTGATAAGAAGCCCAGTAGAGAGCACCTTAGCCTTGGTAAACAGTTCACCTCAGCAGCTCTGTGACTCAATAGCAAATGTCCTGGCAGGAGGCACGGAGAAAGGTAAGGCACCACCTCCCGCCTCTGTGACGTTCTCCCCAGCAATGTGCGATTTTATTTGGATCATGACAAAAACATTAGGGAATCTGTGAAATTAATTATTTTCAATCTAAGTGTCACCAGTGAATTAATCCAGAGGATTCAGGTCTTTACCCTTGCTAGTCCCCAATAACCACACAGAGAAACCAAGATTTATTTCAATCAATATTTATTTCATCAATATGTGGGCAGCAAAATTACTTTTATTAATCCCTAATCTAATCTGGCTCCCTCCCAGCCCCATCTCCATGATACTCTGTTTAATATTGTTCGGGCCTTTGGGCTTTGGGTGTTTTTTTCTCGTGGTGTCTTCTCAGACCCTCTCCTCCTGGCTCTATCTGAAACTTCCTCCTTCTCTCTCTCCACACCGTGGCTGGCAGAAGTTTCTGCCCTGTTCCCCCCTCTGCCCAACCATTGGGTGATTGGCATTTACTGACAAGGCAGAAAAACAAATGGTGAGAAGTGTTTACACAACCTGAGACAGGCCATTCTTGGTATAAACGTTGCAATGTCATGTCCGGATTGAAACAAGATATGAAGACAGAGAAATCAGCATTTAAATAACACACGGATAACATTTACACAAAAACATTATGCCTACAGGAATCCAAACAGGCAGCCACTTCTTACAGCACAACAGATGCTCTTCAAAGTAAAATTAAAGGGTGTCCAGGTCACGACCAAGAGACTTGAAGACTGTCACAGATCAGTGAGGTAGGAGATGTGACATTAAACATAATGCTGGACCTTGGATAGAATCACAGGAAAATGACATGAGTCAGAAAGCAGGGAAATCCAAAGAACTTCTGTCCCTGAGTAAGTATCAAGACACCAAAACTAACTTTTTAGCCAGGCTGGAGAGAAGGCTCAGTAAGGAGTTCAAATCCCTAGCTCTTAGGTAAAAAGCCTAACTCAAGGGGGTAAGGCAGGGAGTGGGAGAGCCAGACACTAAAGTCATCTTCACACACACACACACACACACATACCATTGACTGTATAAGGAAGAGACCTTTGGGGTAAAGAGGTCAATGTAGGAAAGTAGGTTGACAGGAAGTCACCAATTCTGCGTGTTTGTTTTTTGAAGTAGGGTGTCTCCGTGTAACCCTGGCTGTCCTAGTACCAACTCTAGACTAGGGTGAACCAATTCTAGCTGGGCTAGAATTCACAGACCTGCCTGTCTGTTTCCCAGCTGCTGGGATTAAAGGTGTGCCCCACCATGCTAGGCTACAATTATGACTCACAGGCCTGAAGGTCTCTAAAGAAAGAAATTACAGCCGGGCGGTGGTGGCGCATGCCTGTAATTCCAGCACTCTGGAAGGCAGAGGCAGGTGAATTTCTGAGTTCGAGGCCACCCTGATCTATAGAGTGAGTTCCAGGACAGCCAGGGCTACACAGAGAAACCCTGTCTCGGAAAAAAAAAAAGAAAGAAAGAAAGAAATTACAACATAATTTGAAGAAATTACAACATAATTTGAGACTGAGTTAATTAAATAAACAACATCAAAATTTATGAGATGCATCATAAAAGCAAAACTGAGAATTATATAGTATTAAGTGCATATATGTATATGCATATGTACATGTATGTATACATAAACACATATATATGCATATACGTGTGTGTGTGTGTGTGTGTGTGTGTGTGTGTGTGTCCCAAGTCCATAATACAGACTTCTATTTCATGAAACTAAAAGAAGAAAAACAGAACCAAACCATAGCAAGTAAACACAATGACACAAGAAAGTATGAAGTGGTGAAGTTGTGCCAGGCTGCGGGTGAGTTAGGAGTTTACTGCTCAGCTGGGCAGCGGTGGCGCACGCCTTTAATCCCAGCACTTGGGAGGCAGAGGCAGGCAGATTTCTGAGTTCGAGGCCAGCCTGGTCTACAGAGTGAGTTCCAGGATAGCCAGGGCTACAGAGAGACCCTGTCTCGAAAAAACCAAAAGAAAGAAAGAGAGAGAGAGAGAGAGAGAGAGAGAGAGAGAGAAAGAAAGAAAGAAAGAAAGAAAGAAAGAAAGAAAGAAAGAAAGAAAGAAACCAGAGTTCACTGTTCTTGGTGAGGGTCCTCAGCACCCCACCCCACCCCACCCCACCCCACCCCCGCCCCCAGCTCACAGCCACCTGTCACTCCACTCCAGAGGATGCCCCCTTCTGGCTGCCTTGGGTACCTGCACTCATACATAAATCCACACACATGATTAAAAATAAACACAACTTTTATTTTTAAAAAGAAAAAGAATAGAGGGCTGGAGAGATGGCTCAGTGGTTAGGAGCACTGACTGCTCTTCCAGAGGCCCTGAGTTGTGGTGGCTCACAACCATCTATACTGCCATATGATGCCCTCTTCTGCATGCACGTATACATGCAGATAGAGCACATATATGCATAAAATAAATAAATCTTTTTTTTTTTAAAGAAAGAGTAGATATCAGGGAACACGGACGTAAACAAAACAACACAAAGAAAAGAAATGGCCGGGCAGTGGTGGCGTATGCCTTTAATCCCAGCACTTGGGAGGCAGAGGCAGGCAGATTTCTGAGTTCGAGGCCAGCCTGGTCTACAGAGTGAGTTCCAGGACAGCCGAGGCTACACAGAGAAACCCTGTCTCGAAAAACCAAAAAAAGAAAAAAGAAAAGAAGAGAAGAGAAGAGAAGAGAAGAGAAGAGAAGAGAAGAGAAAAGAAAAGAAAAGAAAAGAAAAGAAAAAAAAAGAAAAGAAAAGAAAAGAAAAGAAAAGAAAAGAAAAGAAAAGAAAAGAAAAGAAAAGAAAAGAAAAGAAAAATAATCCCGGTACTTTGGAGGCAGAGGCAGGCAGATCTCTGTGAGTTCGAGGCCAGCCTAAACTAAAGAGCTAGTTCTAGGACAGCCAGAGCCACACAGAGAAATCCTAACTTAAAAGAAAAGAAAAGAAATGAAAGCAAAAGATTTTTTGTTTGTTTGCTTGCTTGCTTTTTATACAAGAGCCTCTCTGTGCAACTCTGTATGGTCTGGAACTCAAGAGAAATCCACCTGCCTCTGCCTCCCCAGTGCTGAGATTAACGGTATACTGCATCATGTCAGGCTTAGCTGCCTCTTTCTGTATGTGTTCCCAATACCGAGCCTTAGTGCCCACAGAAAAATGGCAAATCTGTCCCTTCCTCACAGGTGCTGGCAAGAGCGCAAGGCCGGTAAGGAGTATTCCCTACTCCGGTGCCCAACTGGGGATTTTGTTTTGTTTTGAAGTCTCATGTAGCCCAAGATGGCCTCGAACTCGCTATGTGGCTAAGGATGACCGTTAACTCCTGTCTGCATTCCCAAGTCCCCAGATTACAGGAGGGCACCATGAGGGCCAGTCTCACACAGGATCTCGGGGGGCAGATTCACTCCCTGGCCCGGGACCCCAGAGTGACCTGAGGTGCAGAGTCTGTCACAGGGCCAGGACCCACAGAGGATGTTCTTCAATGGCCCTTCAGGCACAGTGAGCCACCATATATATCTACCACACCACTGAAGGGTTCCTGTGTTGACTTCCTCCCCTCCCCCACCCCACCCCGCAGCCCTGGGCAGAGCTTCCAAACAGGATGTTCCTCATCATAGCCTGGAGTTCCCACAGAGGCTGGTGGGAAAGGACAGGGAAGAGCAGAGGGTCACGCACGGTCCACATAAGACTTCCCTAGAGAGGCCCTGGGAGAGATGAGAAACTGAGGCCCAGAAGTGGCATTGCTCGCCCAAGAGCCCACACAGAAGCCACCCTTCCCAGCACAGATACCCACCCATCTGGGGGAGCTGAAGGCATGCTGAGTGTGGTGGCAAGACCCTAGGTTAAATCACTTGTGGGGGAGGGACAGGGGCGCAGAGCACTGTGAGGGCGGGGGCTGGGCTGTGGCAGTGAAGATGTAGGGTGTGTTTCATCGAGGAGGTGTGTTTTAGGGTCTTCCTCTGCCCTCTGCTCCAGAGGGCTACTCCACAGCACATCTTGCTAGTCTCCAAGGGGGAAACTGTGCGTTGGTATCTCTCAAATGCAGAACTACTTTGGTTGGAAGGAAAGGGCAGCTCCTAGGGGTGACCACTAGAAACCGGCAGGGCCCACCCTTGGCACTTGGCTACTGGGACCCCACATGACATATCTGCTTTCTCCAGGCCCTGCCACCCAGGTCCAGAACAGAGATGATTTGCAGCTTGCCTGTAAGTTCTTCCTAGTATCTTCCCTTATGTGTCCGCCCTTGTAACTTTCCCCTTCCTTTTAGAAAACTGGGCTGGGTCGGCTAACTGGACCCATGATGGGTGGGTTGGGGATGGGCATATACCATGGACACAAAACCAGGATACTGTGACGCCAGTTCACAGTGGGACCACAGCCCCACCTACCAGTCTATTGACGATTCTTGTCCCCCTAACTAATGCCCTCCTCCATTTTCAGAGCCCTCTGTTTCAGGCCTTTGAACGCCTCTCGTTCTTTTTTAGGTATCGGAGATGGAATCCAGGGCCTTGGAAATGTCGCCCAAGCACTCGCCACCAGCCCCAGGCCTCTAAGATCATCGCTGTGCTTGCCCCTCCCTGGCCCGCACTTAGCCTGCCTCTTGCATTCTGCCCTGCCCAGGGCAGCCTCTCTTCTGATCTGGAAAACACCCAGGTCCTTCTGCCTCTGGGCTCCAGCGGATCTTTCCCTCTGCCTGGAACTGGACTGTGAACGGTATGAGCGGGAGCTGTCTGGTTTGTCACTGTAGCCTGGGAATGAATACAGCTGCTCTGGGCCGGTCTCAATACATTCTAAGAGGGGGGGGGGAGGGAGGGAGGAAGGAAGGAAGGAAGGAAGGAAGGAAGGAAGGAAGGAAGGAAGGAAAAGTGTACTGGCAGGCTTTGTGTGTCAACTTGACACAGGCTGGAGTTATCACAGAGAAAGGAGCTTCAGGTGAGGAAGTGCCTCCATGAGATCCAGCTGTGGGACATTTTCTCAATTAGTGATCAAGGGTGGGAGGGCCCCTTGTGTGGGGTGCCATCCCTGGGCTGGTAGTCTTGGGTTCTATAAGAGAGCAGGCTGAGCAAGCCAGGGGAAGCAAGCCAGTAAGGAACATCCCTCCATGGCCTCTGCATCAGCTCCTGCTTCCTGACCTGCTTGAGTTCCAGTCCTGACTTCCTTTGGTGATGAACAGCTGTGTGGAAGTGTAAGCTGAATAAACCCTTTCCTCCCCAACTTGCTTCTTGGTCATGATGTTTGTGCAGGAATAGAAACCCTGACTAAGAAGGAAAGAGAGAGGGAAAGAGAGAGGGAGGGGGGGGGAAAGAGGGAGAGAGGGAGAGAGAGAGAGGGAGAGAGGGAGAGAGAGAGAGGGAGAGAGGGAGAGAGGGAGAGAGGGGGAGAGGGAGAAAAGAGAGAGAGGGAGAGGGAGAAAAGAAAAACGTTTCGTTTTGTTTTGCGTGCTGGGATCACACCTGCGCGTGTCTGAGCCAGGGAAGCTCCTGCATCTGAGCTATACCGCTCGGCTCCCAGCCCTCAACAATTTTTGTTTTGTTTTGACTTGTTTTTTAAGCAAGATTTGTTGTTGTTGTTGTTGTTGTTGTTTTGAAACAGGGTTTTCTCTGTGTAGCCCTGGCTGTCCTGGAACTTGCTCTGTAGACCAGGCTGGCCTCAAACTCAGAAACCCGCCTGCCTCAGCCTCCCGAGTGCTGGATTATAAGCATGTGTCTCCACACCTAACTCCACTGCCTGCCTTTTAAGAGAGGTCTGGCTTTGTAGCCTAGGTTGGCTTTGAACTCATCATCAAATAAGGGCACTTGCCGAGCAGCTCTGACGAATTTGATTCTGGATCCGTGATTCCTGGAAACCTTCCTCTGAACTCCACAGGCTTACTATGGTACATGTAAGTACTCACACACTGCGGGGATGCACACTCACACACACAGTGGGGATGCACACTCACACACACAGTGGGGAAGTACACTCACACACTGTGGGGATGCACACTCACACACTGTGAGGATATACACTCACACACACTGTGGGGATGCACACTCACACACTGTGGGGGGATGCACACTCACACACTGTGGGGATGCACACTCACACACTGTGGGGATGCACACACACTGTGGGGATGCACACTCACACACACTGTGAGGATGCACACTCACACACACTGTGAGAATGCACACTCACACTGTGGGGGATGCACACTCACACACTGTGAGGATGTACACTCACACACTGTGGGGATGCACACTCACACACACTGCAGGGATGCACACTCACACACTGTGGGGGGATGCACACTCACACACTGTGGGGATGCACACTCACACACTGTGGGGATGCACACTCACACACTGTGGGGGATGCACACTCACACTGTGGGGGATGCACACTCACACACTGCGGGGATGCACACTCACACACTGTGGGGGGATGCACACTCACACACTGTGGGGGGATGCACACTCACACACCGTGGGGATGTACACTCACACACACTGTGGGGATGCACACTCACACACTGTGAGGGGATGCATACTCACACACTGTGGGGATGCACACTCACACATTGTGGGGATGCACACTCACACATTGTGGGGATGCACACTCACACACTGTGGGGATGCACACACACTGTGGGGATGCACACTCACACACTGTGAGGATGCACACTCACACTGTGGGGGATGCACACTCACACACTGTGAGGATGTACACTCACACACTGTGGGGATGCACACTCACACACTGTAGGATGCGCACACACACACTGTGGGGATGCACACTCACACACTGTGGGGATGCACACTCTCACACTGTGGGGATGCACACACACACACTGTGGGGATGCACACACACATACTGTGGGGATGCATACTCACACACTGTGGGGATGCACACTCACATACACACTGTGGGGATGTACACACACATACTGTGGGGATGTACACACACATGCTGTGGGAATGCACACTCACACACACTGCAGGGATGCACACTCACACGCTGTGAGGATGCACACTCACACACTGTGGGGATGCACGCTCACACACACTGCAGTAATGCACACTCACACACTGTGGGGATACATACACTGTGAGTATGCACACCCACACACTGTGGGGATGCACACTCATACATACTGTGAGGACACACACACACTGTGGGGATGCACGCTCACACACTGTGAGGATGCACACTCACTGTGGGGATGCATGCTCATATACACTGTGGGGATGCACACTCACACACACTGTGGGGATGCATACTCACACACTGTGAGGATGCACACTCACTGTGAGGATGCACACTCACACACTGTGGGGATGCACACTCACACACACTGTGGGGATGCACACTCACACTGTGGGGATGCATACTCACACACTGTGAGGATGCACACTCACACTGCAGGGATGCACACTCACACTGTGGGGATGCATACTCACACACTGTGGGGGGATGCACACTCACACACTGTGGGGATGCACACTCACACACTGCAGGGATGTACACTCACACACTGTGGGATGCACACTCACACACTGAGGGGATACACACTCACACACACTGTGAGGACGCACACTCACACACTGTGGGGATGCACTGCACGCTCACACACTGCGGGAATGCACACTCACATACTGCGGGAATGCACACTCACATGCTGTGGGGATACATGCTCACACACACTATGGGGATGCATACTCACACACTGTGAGGATGCACGCTCACACACTGTGGGGATGCATACTCACACACTGTGAGGATGCACACTCACACACACTGTGGGGATGCACACTCACACACTGTGAGGATGCACACTCACACACTGCAGGGATGCACACTCACACTGTGGGGATGCACACTCAAACACACTGCAGGGATGCACACTCACACACTGTGGGGGATGCACACTCTCTGTGGGGATGCACACTCACATACTGTGGGGATGCACACTCACACACTGTGGGGATGCACACTCACACTGTTAGGATGCACACTCACTGTGAGGATGCACACTCACACACTATGGGGATGCACACTCACTGTGAGGATGCACACTCACACACTGTGGGGATGCACACTCACTGTGAGGATGCACACTATACACACAATAATACATTTATTTTATTTATTTATTTATTTATTTATTTACCTTTTTTTTTTTTTTTTTTTTTTTTTGAAGCAAGGTCCATCTGTATAGCCCTGGCTGTCCTGGATCTCAGTATGTAGACCAGGCTGGCCTTGAACTTGTAGAGGTTTGTCTCGGCCTCCAGAGTGCCAGGTCAGCAGGTAATTACTTATTAAATGTACCTGAGGATCTTCTAGTAATGAAGTGTCACAGCCTGTGAGGCAAGATACACCAGCCAACCTTTGTCTCTCACATGGGAGTGAAACTGAGCTCAGAGACATTAGGCCACTTGTTGAGAGTCACACAGCTCAGATAAGGAATCCAGGAGGGAAGGAAGCTTTATCTCCCTTTCCTTAGAGACAGTGTCTTGTAGCAAAGCCAACTTTGTGATCCTCCTGCTTCTACCTCTGGAATCCTGGGACCACTGGTGGCCTGTGGCTGAAGGGGGCTTCCCCCTGACCCCTTTCCGCACCTCTCTTAGGTGGGGGGGGGGGCCCAGGAGAGCCCACGACGATGGGGGTGGGGGTGGGGGACGGATGAGTCACACCTGTCACCTCAGCGCCCTGGAAGTGGGGGCAAGAGGTAGCTCAGGGCCAGTCTCCCCGATGTAGTGGGTTCCAGGCCAGCCTGGATTACAGAAAATCCTGACTCAACAAAACCAGAGAGCATTCCTACTGGGATGGCCGGAGAAAGGTGTTTTTGTTCTGTTCTGTCAGCTGGGGGTCTGCTGTGAGGACCTGGCGGGAAGCCGCAGTCCTTTCTCTTTTCCTGCGCCCCTGGGGACGTGGCCCAGCACAAGCGACCGAGGCGGGATGTTCCCACGTGGGGGTGGCGGGCGGAGGCGGGGCGTGCTCTGGTCCCCTCGGCCGGGTCTGCGCTTCCCTGCTAGTCACTCAGCAGGGCAGCTCTGGGCAGCTCCGCCGCCGCCTCCAGCTTGCGATTGTGAGTCCCACCTGAGGGAAGGGTCGCGGGGGTGGGGCGGTCGTGGCGGCCACCACACAGCCCTCTTTTGCTCAGGCTCCGCCACTGACCCGTCTCAATACCGGGTCCTAGTCCTGGTCCTAGTCCCCAGGAGCCAGAAGTGGGGTCTCTTTTTAGAGGGTGGGCTGGCCCTTTTCCTAGAAGTGCTGCCTCTCCTGCCCACTGACCCAGTTTGGTCCTTGGCCTCTAAAGCCCCTGGGATGCCAGACTCTGCTGTCCCGCGTCCGGAGTGATGGCAGGGCGCTGCCTGCCCCCTCCTCCTGCAGCAGAGCAGACAGAGCGCACGTAGGCAGTCAATTAAGGACCTTGGGGCCAGACGTAGAGCATCTGCTTAGAGGTCTGGGCTGACGGCCCTGCGGGGAGGAGGCTCAGGACTTTCCTCTGGGGCGGACAATTAGTAGCGGCTTCCCAACTTGGCTGATGGGCGCGCGGGGCTCCCTGTCCTAAACTGTTCAGATCTTACCCGGTGGCTGGACCTCTTCCCACTTCCCAAGTGATGAATGGAGAACCCAAGAGGGCCCCCAAGATCTAGGGCAGCGGTTCCCAAAACCCGGGGGGGGGGGAGAGCGTTGGACGACTCTTTTACAGGGGTCTCCCAAGGCCATTGGCATATCAGGTATTTACATTAGGATTCACAACAGTAGCAAAACTTATAGTTATGAAGTAGCAACAAAAATAATTTTAGTTGGGGTCACCACAACACGAGGAACTGTTTTAAGGAGTCGCCGCAGCATTAGGAAGGCTGAGAACTACTGGTCTAGACCCCCCCCCCCCATCAACTCCCATGGTGGTATTAGACAAAGCTGGGAATGGTCACCTGACCAGCAAATCAGAATCTGACCCTGAGGAGCAGGCAGAGAACAAGATGGTACTGAACCAGACATGTCTCCTGTCCTGCAGATGTTTTCCAGAGCTGCCCGGAGCCTGGTGATAAGGACAGGGGGACTCAGGACTCGAGGGACACACAGTCCAGGAGATGCTGGTAAGTCTCAGACCCCCGTGCCCAGCACAGCTGACAGGGAGGCCTGTTAACTATCTCCTATCACTTCCTTTGATCCTGTCCCTGGGTTCCACACCGAGTGTCTCTGGCAAATGGAGCCACTGAGGAAGGAGGGGGCAGATCCCTCCTCACTGCAGGTCTCAGTGCACGCCTCACCTCTGAGGCCTTTGCATCCCAAGGAGGACGGGGCTGCAGAATGGAGACCCTGAATTCTCCTTTCCAGACCTTGGTGTCAGGACTGGTTAGAAGAAAGAGGTCAAAAGCAGGAGAGACTTCAGCCAGATAGCGGGAGGGATGTCCTGATGGTCAGGAGAATAACGTCCAAGATGCCGTTTGTTGATCCATTACAACCCTAGAACATGGAAGACTGAAGCAGAAGGACTGCTGTGAGTTAGAGACCAGCCTGGGCTGCAGAGGGAGGCTGTCTCAAAAAAACAGAGAGAGAGAGAGAGAGAGAGAGAGAGAGAGAGAGAGAGAGAGAGAGAGAGAGAGAGAGATTCAACTCAGAGCTAAGATTGCTCTGATATCGTTCTCCTGCCTCTAGTATCAACAAACAGGGGAGCCCCTAGCAAGACACCCCCACCCCCACCCCACCCCCCCACCTCCTCACCTTGCTCAGGCCCAGCCAGCAGTCTGCCAGAAGCTGAGGCCTAGTTACCAAGGAAAGCCTCTAGGAGAGGCTGGGAAGAAAACCGTCCTCTTGGACTGATTGATGATCGCTGAATACTGAGATGTGCCAGGCCTTTGGTGCTTTAAAAAAAATTATTATTGCTTCTGGGTACCATGTGTGGGGGTGATCTCAATGCATTACTGTATGCATGCCACGTCACGCTTGCAGAGGGCAGAGGCAACTTTGTAGAATTGTTTCTTCCACATTTGCACAGACTCTAGGGACGGAGCTCTGGTCACCTGTCCACCGCAGCCGCCTTTACCCTCCGACTCGCTTGTAGGTCCCTTCCTTTCCTTTTGTTCTATTTCTTTTCTTCTTTTTATTTATTTGTTTGTTTTTTGGAGGGAGGCTGCCATGTACCAGGCTGACCTGGGAATTGCTATGTGCCTGAGGACAACCTTGAACTTTAATCCTCCTGCCTCTGCCTCCCGAGTCCTCCCGAGTGATGAGATGACAGTCATGTTCCTCCCCGCTTCGCGGTACTGGGGATCAAACCCAGACCTTCTCACACCCCCAGGCAAACACTCCACTAACCGAGCTATGTCCTCGGCCCCTCTTCCCCCAGAGGATCTTTGGCTGTATTATCTGGGAGGCTCCACCGAGGTGTGGAACAGTCAGTCCATCACCCATTCCCTACAGAGGAGGCTGCTCAGATGCAGCCGGGCACAGTGACCTGCACGGTAAGCGGCCGTGCGACCCCAGCTGTCTCCAATGAAGCCCCGTTAGGCACGCGTCAACCCACCGTCAACCCACGCACAGGGCACTTCACCGTTGGCACGGCAGTATCGAGTGGATCGCAGTTCTGTCTCTAACCCTTCCTCGCCCCAAGCCTCTGCCTTACTGCACCTCCTCTCAGGCTTCGATCTTCCCGAGGAACCCAGGGTTTGCAGCGAAGAGGAGGTGACCTGTAGCCCTGGCCGTGGTCCTTGCTTGACCGAGCAATGTGTGCGTCTGTGAAATGGAAGACGACCACATCATCCGGCTCAGAGTGACATTGGCCAATGAGCCCACAACTCACCTGAAAGCCACAAGCTGGCACTCAGTGAACAAGGCCTGCACTGCCTGCCTATATCATTACAACCACGACTAAAGAAGGGTGGCTCTGGGGCAGCCGAGACACAGCTCTCCCCCTTGTCCCTGCAGCCGGCGGCCCGCGGAGGATGACCCCCTATATCGACTGCTATGCCCAGCGCTCCTATCCCATGCCGGATGAGCCCTTCTGCACAGAGCTCAGCGAGGAGCAGCGGGCCCTGAAGGAGAAGGAGAAGGGCAGCTGGACCCAGCTGAGCCAAGCGGAGAAGGTGGCCCGTAAGGACTGGGCTCGGCGGGCTGGCCAGAGAGGGGGAAGGGAGGGAGGGGCTGAAGTTTGACTCACCTTTATTCACTGAACCTCCACGTCTGAAGCTAGCGACATGGGGGACATGTGGAGAGTCACCTGGACTGACCTCATGGTGTGGACAGAATGTGTGGCTAAGGTCGGATGCATCCCTGGGAATGCAGACCCAAAAGGCAGATGGAGTCTCCAGGAGGTCTTACTGGGGAGTCCAAGTGACATGGAGAAAGGTGTCACAGCAGGTGACAGGTGTGGAGGGTCCTTAAGGCACTAAGCGGGGCACAGAAAGGCAGCTGAAGTAGGCAGGGAGAAGGGAGGTAGGAAGGCTATGTGGCCCTGGGCTAGCCTTGGCTATCTGGAGCCTATTAGCCTCATTCCACAGTTGGGGTGGCAGACACCTTCTATTTCAGGAAGTGCCAATGGACAGAAGTTGGCCCACTCACTCACTCTCTCACTGGGTGTCTTACTGGGCATCAACTACAAATGCAGACCCTGGCAGTACAGGTTGGGGACAAGCCAGGCCACACCCTTGCCGTGTAAGCTTCCGTGCCCAGCGCTCTGCCTGGCTCCTTTTCCTTCCTTCCACGCCGCCCACTGCTGCCCCATCTCCCTCCCTGTCTCCTTTTTGCTCACCCTCTCCCCACCCTCCCTCTTCCTTCCTCTCTACCCTCCTCCCTGTCTGCTCCTCCCTCCTCCTCCCTCCCCCTCCCTCATTCCCTTCCTTCTCCCATTTCCACCCCCTCCCCTCTATGTCAGAAAGGAAGTGCCCTCTTTTCTTCTAGTTATTTATTTGTTTTTATTTTATGTATACAAGTACACTGTCTTCAGATACCCCAGAGGAGGGCATTGGATCCCATTGCAGATGGTTGTGAGCCACCATGGTGTGGCTGGGAATTAAACTGAGGACCGCTGGAAGAGCAGTCGGTGATCTTAACCACTGAGCCATCTCTCCAGCTTCCCCCCTCTTTCCTTCTTTACCCAAATGTCCCCACACTAAGGATGTCCACGTACCCACCATTAAGTGGCCAGCAGCTCGTGGTACAACCGTAGAAAACTGAGGCTCGGGAAGATAAAGTCACTCACTGGCTTGGCCACACAGCTTAGACTAGACATTGGCTGGGACTTGTTCCCACACAGAAGGCTCCGGGACTATACCACAGTCATGCCACACTCTCTGGGAAAGCTGGTGAGCTACGGGATGCCCTCACCAGTGCCCCCAGAAAACGGCAACTGAGCCTGGACCTCTTCCCCCCCCCCCGTTCCCCCACCCCCATCCCTCCACCCCTCCCCCATCCACCCACTCTCACCTTCACCCCACCTCCTCCCTTCTTTCTGCTGCTCTGGGTAGAGAGTCACTGTGGCAGCCAAACGGCCCAGCCCAAGACGGTTCTGCCCGGGAAGCTGCGCAGCTCTCCTTTTCCCTCACACGGCCGGTTCAGGCTATTTAAAGTACAGAGAGACATTGTTCACTTGGGCCGACACCCTTAAAGAACTGTAAGGAGGAAGGGAAAGAGGAGTAGCCAGGAGTGAGGAGAGGCAGGGAAGGAAGGGAGGGAGGGAGGGAGGGAGGGAGGGAGGGAGGGAGGGAGGGAGGGAGGGAGGGAGAGTTGGAGAGTTAGCATCCTTCCCGAAGTCCTCCTGAGATCAGCTCCTTGGCACACAGACTCTCCTTGTCCGTCTGTTTTCGCTCTGTGACTCTTGGTCTGAGCCAAGATAGGCCTCCCCATAGCCATGCCAGAGCCTAGGTAGGGATCTGACTGGGACTATATTTTGATAATTACCAGAAGGTATACAACTTAAGCAAAAATAACATTTTTAAGTTGGCATGGTGGTATACACTTGTAATCCCAGCCCTAGGAATGGCTGAGGCAGGAGGATTGTGGATTCAAGGACAGCCTGGGCTGTATAGTGAGATTCTTTCCCAAAATAAACCAATGTTTTCTAGTTTTAAATTCATAATGATACAAAACAGAGCCTCTTGTGTAGAGCCAGTGATCTGGGCGCCGGGAACGTTGGCGAGCTGAGCCCTTGTTCTTCCAAAGGTCTGGGAGGGCCAGCTCTGCAAAGCAGATAAAACCCTCAGCAGGGGGGGAAGGCAGGAAAGTCCTGATAAGAATTTGTCACATAAAAGCTTGTTTTTGTACTCCTGTGTTAGAAATCCATCTTCCCTTTTTAGTTAGAATCAAATCCAGCCGGGCAGTGGGGACGCACCCCTTCGGCCGCCCCAGCACTTGGGAGGCAGAGGCAGGCAGATTTCTGAGTTCAAGGCCAGCCTGGTCTACAGAGTGAGTTCCAGAACAGCCAGGACTATACAGAGAAACCCTGTCTCAAAAAAAAAAAAAAAAAAAAAAATCAAAAAACAACAACAAAAAGAGAGTCTTCACCGAGGCTGGCCAGGTCCTGTGGGCTCCGCCTCCTGCCGAGGCTCACTGCTCCTCAGCCACACTGCCCGCCCTTGGCCCTTCCCTGTCTGTAGACGTCCTGAGGCATTTAGGTTGGTTTTTATGAAACAGAGGGTTTCAGAATATATCTTGGCTGGTCTGGAATCCAATATGTAGCCCCAGCTGACCTTGAACTCACCGAGGTCCACCTGCCTCCGCCTGGCCAGTACTGGGACTGAAGGCATGTGCCACTGCCCCATGCTGACTTTAGTTTCAACTTGCCTTTCTCTGTTCCTAAACTTGGGTTCCAGGATCTCTGGAGGTGGCTTTCCCACTCCACCCCAACACATTCGCTGAAACATTTGGTGTCTCTCCCCCCCCCCCCGCCCCGCACCCCTCCCTCTTCCATGAGGGAAGGAGTCTTTGTTCAGCTTGGTCACTGCTGAGCACGGGGTCGCCATGCTTTGGGTACAGAACGTGTTTCATAAGGATCTGAGGGATGAGCTGCCTACGGGGTGCGACATTCCAGCAGCAGAGGCGGGGCGAGACTCTAGCCTGAAACAAGTAAAACATAGAAGCAATCAAGAAGGGGCTGGGGGGCTGGGGAGACGGCTCAGTCAGTAAAGTGCTGCCGTGCACGCGTGAGCACATGGAGTCCAGGAAACAGACAGACAGATGGACAGACAGACAGGGAAGGCAAGCCCTGGCCTGCAATCCACCAGCTGTGGGGAGGCCAAGACAGGAGACTCTCTCTGGCCAGCTAGTCTAGACCAATCAGCGAGCTTCGGGTTTAGTAAGAGACTGTCTCAAAATACACAGCAGAGAGGGATTAAGGAAGATGAAGATGGGGCGCGGGGAGGGGGACCCCCAGGCTTCACATCCCCGCACATACATGCCCATGTGCACACACTTGCACACACAAAGGCTGACTGAACAGCTTGTGGTTCAGGAAGGGATAGCCATGGGTCTCAGGGGCCAAGGGCTGGCTCCAGGGTCCTTGGTGATGGTTACCCACGAGTCCCCTTCCACACACTGCCCACCTCCAGTGTACCGGCTCCAATTCCACCAGACCTTCGCGGAGATGAACCATCGCTCCAACGAGTGGAAGACGGTGATGGGCTGTGTCTTCTTCTTCATCGGGTTCACGGCTCTGGTGATTTGGTGGCAGCGGGTCTACGGTGAGTGGATCGGCCATCTGTGCCCTTTGCGTCCATAGCCACTGGCTGAGCTCTCATGGGAACCACATTTAGGACTCATCTGAAGGGGTCTGAAAAGTCTCCACAGAGGGAGGGTGGAGAACAGAACATGGCCGCCGAGTGGGGGATGTAGGGAGGTTAGCTCTTCTGAGCATTAGTTTTCTCATCTGCAAAATGGGACTAGTAACACCCAGCTCTCTGTGCTCTCGTGAGGATTTAACGAGAGGGCCTGTAGGTCCAAGTGGGTACATGAACGTGAATGGTGGGGTTTTTGATTGCTGGGTATTAATGACATATTTCTTAACATATTTTCAACAACTGGACAATTGGAAGACATGGGTCAATTGCCTTTTTTTCTCTTTCTTTCTCTCTCTCTCTCTCTCTCTCTCTCTCTCTTTCTCTCTCTCTCTCTCTCTTTTTTTTTTTTTTTGGTTTTTCCAAGACAGGGTTTCTCTGTGTAGCCCTGGCTGTCCTGGAACTCACTCTGTAGACCAGACTGGCCTCAAACTCAGAAATCCACCTGCCTCTGCCTCCCAGAGTGCTGGGATTACAGGCGTGAGCCACCACCACCGGCTGGAATTATTTATTTATGTATATGAGTACACTGTATATATGTATGTATGTATGTATATATATATGAGACACACCAGAAGAAGGCATCAGATCCCATTACAGATGGTTATGAGCCACCATGTGGTTGCTGGGATTTGAACTCAGGACCTCTGGAAGAGCAGTCAGTGCCCTTAACCACTGAGCCATCTCTCCAGCCCAGGTCTTATTCTTTAACCGAATGTCTTAGTGTTCTGTTGCTGTGAAGAGACAGCATGACCACGGCAACTCGAATAAAGGAAAGCATTTAGATGAGGCTTGTCTACAGTGTCAGAGGTTTAGTCTATCATCATGGTGGCAAGCAGGCAGACACGGTGCTGGAGAAGCAGCTGAGGGTTCTCCGTCCAGATCAGCACACAGCAGGAAGCAAGGGTAGCATTGGGCCTAGTTTGGGCTTCTAAACTCGTAAAGCCCAACCCTAGTGAGATACCTTCTCCAACAAGGCCACACCTCTTAATGCTTTTCAAATAGTGGCACTCCCTAATAACTAAATATTCAAGTACATGAGCCATTCTTGCTCAAAGTACCACACCCAGGCCGCTATGTTGGTCACAGAGCAGCAATCGCCGTTCTGCTGTAAAATTTCAAGTGCTGAGAACACCAAGAGTCATCGCGGGTTGGCTTTGTTTCTTTGTTTTTGGAGGAGGGTCCTTTCTTTCTTTCTTTCTTTCTTTCTTTCTTTCTTTCTTTCTTTCTTTCTTTCTTTTAAAATTGTATTTCGTATGGAGGTCAGAGGACAGCTTTTGGGTGTCAGAGTCAGGCCTGGTAGCAAGCACATTCACCCGTTAAGCCATTTTGCCAGTCCTTTGGGTATTTACTTGTTTTAAACAGGATCTCATTATGTACTCCTGGCTGTCCTGGAACTCTCTCTGTAGACCAGGCTGACCTTGAGTTGACAGAGGCCTGCCTGCCTCTCCTCTGCCTCCCAAGTGCCGGGAGTAGCCTGCTGTGACTTTTGTGAAAGCTTGGCGGGAGTTCCTGTCTGGTACAGAAGTGAGATGGGGAAGTCTTTGGGAAATGGTCTAGCTCAGGGTTTGCTATGTTGCTGGGGCCCTTCTCGTCCACCGCTGGATAGAGCGTCTCAGTGATGAGGTTGGGAGATGGCCCAGTCAGTAAACAGCTTGCCATCTAATCCTGAGCTCCTGAGTTTGTACCCCATCCCAGCACCCACACAAAGAGCTGAGATGTCAGGCTAGAGAGAGGGCTCGGCAGTCAAGAACACTGCTGGCTACGCTTCCAGAGGACCTGGGTTCGTTCCCAGCACCAACATGAGAGCTCACAACAGTTTATAAGTCCAGTTCCAGGGGATATAGCATCCTTTTCTGGTCTCCTCAGGCATCAGACACACACATGGTGAACAGACACACACTCAGGCAGAACACCAAGAACAATAACAACAATAATAATAACAATAAAAATGTATAACAAATTATATAAAGATATAAGTTATATATAATTATTATAATTATCATTATCATTTTTGAAGCTAGGCTGTGGTGGAGCACATCTGTAATCCCAGCACTGGGAAGGTAGAGGCAGTAGGAGCCCTGCAGCCAGCCTAGCGGGCAGTGAGCCCCAGGGACAGTGAGGAAGGCTGGGTGGTGGGACTGGTGAGGCAGCTCAGCGGGTGAAGGCATGCCACCACGCCTACAACTTGAGTTCCGTTTCCGGTTTTCAGTTCCAAGAGAACTTGAGTTCTCTCCTCCAGCGCTGGAAGGAGAGAACTACCTTCTCTCACCTCCACACACGCATCCTAGCTCACGCCGGCTCTCCACTGTGCACGCCCCCACAAATAAATGAATGGAGGAGAAAATTAAGTATCTGGGATAGAGCCTAGGCTAGGAGGTTCACCTGGGGAGCAATGTACATAGACTGAGAGCTCTAGCCCCTGGGCCTTTGCTAGGCCATAGGTAAGGGTCTCTCAAGCCCCCCTCTGAGAGTCTAGCCTTTGGGTTGAATGTTGTTCTCCCCTGGTATTTATCCTTACTAGGTTGGCCTTAAGCTCTCTCTCCTGCCTCAGCTTTCCAAGTGCTGGGACAACAGACCTGTACCTTTGCCTGGCCCCTCCCTCTGCCTGGCCCCTCCCTCTGCTGGCTCCTCCCTCTGCCTGGCCCCTCCCTCTGCCAGGCTCCTCCCTCTGCCTGGCTCCTCCCTCAGTTTGTAAAGTCTACCTAGCTTCTACTCACCATGATTCCCGAAGCTGCAGGACACAGAAGCTCCCTTGCTCTTCCTGTCTGGTGGGAGGCTACAGGCGGGGCTTCCTCTCTGTGCGGCCAGAGATGCCCAGTCCCTCACAAGCTCTCACACTCCACCCCCATAGCCTTCCAGACAGAACCTACTCCTGCCGCTGAGGAAGGTGAGGCTCAGAGAGGTGCAGTAACTTGTTCAAGGCCACACAGTGCAGAAGCGGTGGGGTTGGGAGTGACCCAGTAACAGGGAGAAGCGAGGAAACAAACTCCCTGTAGGGAAGGCGCTGCAATAGGTCTCAGGTAAGGCTGGGAGCAGGGCCTGGGGCCTGGACCGTTCTTTTTGAGAGAGTCTGGAGAGCCTGTAGGTACACACCATTAATCCCAGCACTGGGCCGCACAGCAAGTGGATCTCTGTGAGTTCAAAGCCACCCTAGTCTTCATAGTGAGTTTCAGGACAACCAGAGCCACATAGTAAAACCATGTTTCTAAAAGAGAGAAAGCGCTGTGGGGGTGGGTGGGGGGAGTCTGGACACAGCAAGAACACTCTTGCAGGGGACCCTGACTGTGGCCGTAGACCAGGCTCAGATGGCTGTAGCTTAGACTAGGCTCTGAGTCAGAGTAGTCATGGAGACCCGTGCTGCCGCCGACTCACCCTTGCCCTCCCTGCAGTGTTCCCGAAGAAGGTTGTCACCCTGACGGAAGAGCGGAAAGCCCAGCAGCTCCAGCGCCTCCTGGACATGAAGAGCAACCCCATACAGGGCCTGGCTGCCCACTGGGATTATGAGAAGAAAGAGTGGAAGAAGTGACCAACGCCACACACGCCACAGGCCTGCCGCCTGCCCTTGCAAACCGCCTCTGCAGCCCAGGAGACCCTGCTCCCCGCCCCGCCCCACCCCTCCCCTCCCCTCCCCTCCCCTCCCCTCCTTCCCCTCCCCTCCCCCCTCCTCCTCCTGCCCTGTCTCTCTCTTCTGCTCCAATAAAAGCAGCCTGCTTTGTTCTGCCTGCAAAGTCCCCTCTGGACTATATTTGTTATCTACATGTAATCATTGAGATGGGGGGCAGGGGGCAGGGGGCAGGGACAAGCCATGAAGGGTTTCCTGGAGAAGTGGGTTGGGGTTGGGCATTAGGCGGGATGGGGGGAAGGGCAGGATGGAGAAGAGAGAGAAGGAATTCGAGGGAGGCAGCAGCAAAGGCAAACACACTCTTATTCAGTCAATTAACAAATCTTCCCTGAGCGCCCATGCATTCCTAGTAGGAAGATTGCAGGCTCTGGGGCTGCTGCAGTATATATGATTGGCTTCACAGAGGAGACCTCTCTTCTGTGGAGGCCAATGCAGCGAATAATAAATAATGGAGAGAAATAGCGTGTGCTGGGGGATGCGTGCCGCAGAGCAGGCTGAGGACTCTGGGAAGCAGAGGAAGAGTCTCTTGAGGGAAGTGGCTCTTCAGAAGCAGGCAGAGTGGAGCAGCGGGCGAGCTCGGAACGGAGGGGTGGGGGGTAGCAGGTGGAGCTCTGTTACTTATGTGTGAGGCCTGGAGTTTCATCTCTGGCATCACACACACACACACACACACACACACACACACGGAAAAAAAAAAAAGAAAAATGGGAAGAAAAAAGAAGCTTGCCTGTAATCCCAGCACTCAGGAGGCAGAGGCAGGCGGATTTCTGAGTTTGAGGCCAGCCTGGTCTACAGAGTGAGTTCCAGAACAGCCAGGGCTACACACACACACACACACACACACACACCACACTCACACTCAGAAGCCCTGAGGTGGGATCTGATTTGCCAGTCTGAACTTAAAGGAGGCCACGATGACTGGAGAAGGTTCTGGATCAGAGGGCGAAGGGAGGTGCTGTAAAACCGCGGTCTTGAGCCGAGGAGCAGGTCTACATGGCCCCACTAGATTGTGTTCCAAGTATGATGGGGGAACGTCGGTGTTTGGGGCCTCCGAGGAACAGATGCCAAGAAGGAATTAGTCATGTGACGAGACTTGAGGGCGATGATTGCGTGGGATGGAGCAGAGGGAATGACAGTCCCTTAGTCTGACACCTGGGGTGGGTAGAGACCCGGAGCACTGGAGGTGGGGCATTCTGAAACCTTCTGTATCCAACTCAGGGTCACTACACAGTGGGTAAAATGGCCTGATTGGGCGGGGATACGGCTCAGAGATGGACTGTTTGCTGAGCATGTACAAGACCCTGGGTTCAACGGCCAGTGTTTCCCAAAAAAGAAACAAAACAAAACAAAGAAACAAAAACCAACCCGGGTCTGATTAATACAGAAAACGATCAAGCTTACAGAAAAGATCAAGCGCGCTCCTCTGCGCTGGGGTATGGTTTCTTAGAATGGATGTGGAGAAGTTGCGTTGGTGCTCGGCCACAGCTGTCCATAGTTCCTGCGCGGCAGGACAACCGCAGCTGCAGGGACGGAGGCTGGTGGTGGGTGGAACGAGGGTATCTGTTGATGTGAGGCTCAACGTGGGGGGCCTCTACCCCGGGGGAGCTGCGGGGGAGGGGGCTCGAGGACGCTGACAGTACTCAGCGGTGTGGCTGGGGCGGTGATCACGAGATGGACTCACCCAGGCAAGGAACGTTCTACCCACCGTGCTCTCTCTGGCGCCCTCTACCGGCAAAGATCGACAGCATCATCTGATTGTAGGCCCAACGTTGAACTACAGGAGGCCCACCAGTACTGTCTGTCTGTCTGTCTCTCTCCCTCTCTCTCTCAAATGTTTGTTCTTTCGTTCGTTCATTTGTTCATTAGTTCGTTTGAGGTACGGGTTCCCTATGTGGCTCTGACTGTCGTCGAACTCATGCTGATCTTTCTGCTCTGGCTGTCTAATACTGGGGTTACAGGTATGGGTCTCTCTTTCTCCCTCCCCCCACCTTGACCCCCCCAGTCTATTTTGGCGGGGTCTTTCTATTTATCTAGGCTGGCCTCCAAACTCCCGACCTCCTGTCTCAGTCTTCTGAGCGTGGGTGTGGTGTGAACTCGAGGCTGAGAGGCAGCAGAGTGCTAGTGGGTCGTGGCACCGACAGACAGTACTGGGGAGATGACTGACCCACTCCCGGCAACCTGACTTTTGTTTGTTTGTTTTTGTTTTTCTTCTCCATTTTCTTTATTTCTTGTTTTGCTTTGTCTTACTGTGTAACCTGGGTTGGTCAGTAGCTTGTCATGTAGACCAGGCTGGCCTTGAACACATAGAATCTTCCTGCCTTGGTTTCCCAAGTGCTAAGATTAAAGGCATGCACTACCACGTCCGTCCCAGACAGGGTCACAGAAAGCTCTATCCTAGTCAGTCTCAATCTTCCTCTAATAGCTGAGGATGGCCTTGAACTTGGGATCCTACTGCTCCCACCTCCCAAGGGCTGGGGTCACAGACGGGCTCCACCACGCCAGGCATTTGGACAAGCCTTCTGAAGCCTCCACACGCACCCTGAAATGTCAGAGGAAGGATTTAGGCTAACAGTAACAGCAATGATCTTCATTCAACCGATAAATTTGCATACCAACCTGAGCCAGGCTCTGGGGCACAGCGGATGAGGTACCCTAGTAGGGTCATTAATTCTGGTATTGTGAATCTGAGAGTCTGGACTAGGAGAAGGAACGTTGAGCAGATGGCCAGTCTAGGAAGCCAGCGTTCAGAGGGGTACCAAATAAAGAAGCCGGGGCTTCCCTGAAGAAGTATCCTCCATCATGAAAGATGGCCAGATGTAAGTTCTGTGCAAGAGGCTAGGTTAGAGGGTCAGTGCGAAGGCTCCCTGGTGGTGAGGCCTATAACCTGTTTGGGCGATAGAGAAGCCAGCAGGAACAGTAGAGTCAGAACACGGAAGGCCGGAGCAGACAGTCCTCTGGGGCCCCACAGGTTCTGCTGCTTTTCCTGAGGAGGTGTTTGTAGGAAAGCGTGGGAGGAGCGATCGGAGGAGGTGTCAGGACCAGAGCACAGCAGCTCTCTGCGTCCCGTCCCGCACTCCCGTGGGAGCCCCATTTCCCACTCACTGCCTTGGGCCATCCCTGTAGGAGCCAAGAGGATGGGCGGACTGGTCCCACCCTCCAGGACTGCTGGCTTGTTGGTAGAACCCACAGGTGGGAGTAATGAGGTAGAAATTCTAGAAATGTTCTGTTGCAGCTGGCATGGTGGTGTCCAACTGTGATCTGAGCGTTTGGGAGGCTGAGGCAGGAGGAGTGCAAGTTCCCAAGTCGGTCTGGGCTTCATGGTGAGCCCCTCCCTTTGTCTGCTAGCGCTTGTCCCCACTTTCTCCTGTGGATGCCGGGGCTCTCTGAGGCCCTGGTTATGGGTCCCTGCATTGGTTTTCGGGGACCGCCATGATAAGCCACAGGCCAGGTTTAAGCAATGGACGTTCTTAGTCTCTTTTCAAGACAAGAGCTGGGTGGGCATCGTGGAGTCTAAGGCTCTTCTCTCCAGGCCAATCTCCAGGTTTGCACGTGGGTCATGCTCGCTGTCCTGTGTGCCTAAGCTGCTCTGGTGTCCTGGTGAATCCAGGTCTCCAGTTCTCACAGCAGCACCAGGCACATGGGATGGATTGGATTGTAGCCCTTGACGCTTTCCCCAGTCGTTCCGTTTGAATTTAGGGTTCAGACTAGCCTTGGAGTTACCATCCTCCTGCCTCAGCCATCTGAGTGCCCCCATGCTCAGTTATTTAGGTGCTTGGGAATCTTTCTTTTCTTATGATTTTATATATGTGCATGTTTATAAGCTGAGGATGATCTTGAACCTCTGATCCTCCGGCCTCTACCTCTCAAGCGCTGGAATTACAGGCCAACACTGTCTCATCAGCACATGTGGTGCTGGGAATACTGTGTGTGTGTGTGTGTGTGTGAGAGAGAGAGAGAGAGAGAGAGAGAGAGAGAGAGAGAGAGAAAGGCAAGCACTCTATCACACAGCCACACCTACTTTTCCTTATCTACTAATGTAGTCACATTCTGAGGCACCAGGGGCTAGGAGTTGGAAGCATGGTTTGAGGACTATGATTCATCCCATAGCTGGGCTCAGGGTTAGTCCATGTGGACACCTGGGCATCGATTCATAAGAGAGGACTGAGTAAGGACACTACTCAGAGTTTGGTGGAAACACTGTAGAACTTTGCTTGTTCTTTTTTTTTTTTGGTTTTTCAAGACAGGGTTTCTCTGTGTAGTCCTGGCTGTCCTGGAGCTCACTCTGAAGACCAGGCTGGCCTCGAACTCAGAAATCCGCCTGCCTCTGCCTCCCAAGTGCTGGGATTAAAGGCGTGCGCCACCAACACCCGGCTGTTCTTTTAAAATTTATATTTATGTACATTGGTGTTTTGACTGCATACATGTCTATGTGAGGGATCCCAAGGATCAGGAGTTGCAGACAGCTGTGAGCTGCCATGTGGGTGCTGGGAATTGAACCTGGGTCCTCTGGAGGAGCAGCCAGTGCTCTTAACTGCTGAGCCATCTCTCCAGCCCTTCATCTCTCCAGCGCCCCCCTTTTAGGGTTCTCAAGACAGAGTTTCTCCGTGTATAGATCCAGCTGTCCTGGAACTTGTTCTGTAGACCAGGCTGGCCTCAAGCTCACAGAGACCACCTGCCTCTGCCTCCCAAGTTCTGGGTTTAAAGGCGAGTACCATGTTTGCTGCTTTTTTGAGACAGGGTCTTGCTGTGTAGATTCCAACAGCCAACAAACTAGCCCAGCACACTGTAGGATCTGTGGCATGGAAGCAGTAGGCATAAGACAAGGTTCACTCATGAGTATGGCAGGTAAAGCTACTGCAGTGCTTCTTTGTGTATTATTTACTTATTTTTATGTAATGCTGAAGGTGGAAGTCAGGGCCTTGTTATGTCTCTTTCTCTCTCTCTCTCTTGTTTTTTTGGATTTGGTTTTTTCGAGACAGGGTTTCTCTGTATAGTCCTGGCTATCCTGGAACTCACTCTGTAGACCAGGCTGGCCTCGAACTCAGAAATCTACCTGCCTCTGCCTCCCAGAGTGCTGGGATTACAGGCGTGTGCTACCACCGCCCGGCTTGATGTTGTTGTTCTCATGATCAAGAATTCTGGCCTTGGGGATGGAGAGATGGCTCAGCAGTTAAGAGCACTGGCTGCTTTTCTAGAAAACCTGGGTTCAGTTCCAAGCACCTATGTTGTAGCTCACAACCATCTGTAACTCTAGTCTCAGGAGATCTGATGCCCTCTTCAGGCCTCTGCAGGCATTGGGGACACACCTAGTGTACAGAAATATTCAGGAAATACACCCATATACACAAAATATTAATAAAAATGAAAGAATTCTGGCCCTTTTCTTGTTGGGCTAACAGGTGATGACTTAACTCCGGAAGGCCCAGCCCCTCCTGTGGCAGCTGTGATGAATCTCAGGGTTTGGTCTGAGCCTTGTGATAAGGCTGAGGAACTGACCGTAGCTGTCCAGATGCCAAGAAAGCCCAAGGTTACCAAGACCAGGCTAGAAGCCACACCCTCGCTCCAGTGAGCATGGCAGCAGGTCAGGTTAACCTTGCTCTGCAGTCTTGGAGAAAACATTTTCCTAAATGAGCAACTGTGTCCCCATCAGAGCTGGGCAGAGTCTGACTTTCTGGGCAGACAGCAAAGGAGACCACCACAATGGTTCAGCCTTTGTCTCTGCCTCACGTGGCCCTCAGCTGTCTCCATCAGGTGCAGTTAGCCACGTGCGGTGGCACAAGCTTTTAATTGCAACACCCAGGATGCAGAGTTTGAGGTCAGCCTGGTTTACACAGCAAGTTCCACGCCAGACAGAGCTACACAGTGAGACCCTATGTCAAAACAAAACAAAGTAACCCGCTCACCTCCTCAGCCAAGAAGCACACAAGAAGGACTAGGAGCCCGGGTGCAGCTCAGGTGGTAGAGTTCCTGTCCTGCACGCATGAGGCCGAGGGTTTGGGCCAAAGGACTTTTTTTTTTTTTTTGTCTTTTGAGACAGGGTTATCCTGTGTAACAGAGCCCTGGCTGTCCTGGACTTACTTTGTAGACCAGGCTGGCTTCAAACTCATAGCGATCCTCTTGCCTCTGCCTTCCAAATTCTGGGATTAAAGGCATGCACCACTATGCCCAGTGATCTTAAATCTGGAAGTGGTGGTACACTCCTTCAATCTCAGCACTTGGGGGCCCAGGCAGGAGAAACAGAAGTTCAAGGTCATCTTCCAAAATATGTAGTCTCGACTACATGAGACTATCTCAGCAGGACAAAATAAACAAAACCAACAAGGGTGTGTGTGTGTGTGTGTGTGTGTGTGTGTGTGTGTGGAGAGGAGTTCCATTATCCCCTTAGAGGCCACACGGCAACGATCTAGGGACATCTGTAAGCCCTACCTCATCAAAGCTCCTTGCCTCCTAGATGCATTGCATCGGGATGGATCCTTTGATACGTGGACCTTTTTCGAGATTCCACCTCAGCCGCAGCAGTTGGCCACAGTCTTCCCTGCCTCATTTTACCACTTAACCCACTTTGAGGAAATCCGCGTTAAGGTAGAGACAGGTTAGCCTGACAATCCCGATGTCGCGGTCACTTGCCAGGTGAGTTCTTGAGCGTTTTATAAGCATTCCATGGGATACCACCTCACATGGTGGGTGTGGCCATTGTGGCGTAACCACTTCCGTTGTCATTGTCCTGGGGATGAACCCAGGGCCTTGCACGTGCTAGAAACAACTCTGTCACTGAGGTCTGTTTCCACCTCCACAGATTTGTAAACCTCTTGCTTCAGCCTCCCAACTGCTGGGGTTATGGTCTATACACCACCGTGCAGTGCCAGGACCCACCTCCTCGCCACACTTACCAGCTAAAGAAACGCTGGCATCTAGAGTGACTTACTCACCCCAGGCCATCTGTTGCAGTCTTGCTCCCAAATACTACCCTGTTCTCTGTGCGTGGGCTTTGCTGTTCTATCTATGAGGAACACACAGCCAGAGATGGGTCCTCTCTTCTGACCATGCCCTCAGCGGTTAGCTGGGCAGCCTTCAGTGAGCACCACTCTGTAGTTTCTCTTGAGGTGGCTTGGCACGAAGTCAACTACGTTAAAAGTGACCTCTGCCTAGGCCATAGAGATGGCCCAGTGGCGAAGAGGACTGACTGCTCTTCCAGAGGACTCAGGTTCAATCCCCAGTGCCCATATACCTCACAGTCATCTATAATTCCAGTCCCAGGGGATCTCACACCCTCTTCTAGTCCCTTCAGCCACTGCACGTATCCCAGTACTGGGGAAGCAGAGGCAGCTGGATCTCTGAGTTTGAGGCCAACCTGGTCTACAGAGTGGCTAGCCAGAGGCTGCATAGAGAAACCCTGTAAAACTATTTTATGTGTGTGTGAGGTGCATTTACATCTGTGTATACTTGTGCTGAAGCCAGAAGAGGACATCATGGCGGGCACAGGCACCCCCAGGGCCATGGCCAGATGTTCATGTTAGTACTAGAGATTTCCCCTCGGTTCCTCATGCGTGCACAGCAAATGTTCCAACCCGCCACTGGAGTCATTTCCCCAGAGCTCCCCTACCTCGGTATTTATTACTACTATTTTTATTATAGCTATTTATTTCTGTATGCATGTATGTGTGAGGGTTTGCAATTGCCATGGTGCATGTGCAGAGGTCAGAGGTCAACGCTGCAGGAGTGGGTGGGTCCCTCCACTGAACTCAGGTCACCAGCATGGCAGAACGCTTCCTTACCCATGAGCCCCCTTGTCACTCTTCCTCACCGTTATTTGCATCTGACACTGGTTGTTATGGTGATGCAGCTGCTAGCGCTTGGGGGGATGGCGCCATTGGCTTTTACATTTGTTCGGCTTGAGCCTGACCTGGGACTTCCTGAGGAGGGCCGCTTCCTTCGAGCAGTAAGTGCAAACGCCCTGCAATGGGCAGGCGGCTGTGTCAAGTTTATATTACTGTTTATTTCCAGGAAACACCATTCTTACTTTACACCGACGTTCGTCTTACCTGTATCCTAGGGATGATCTTCCCAGCTGGGTGGTTGGTGGCATCACGCCCCTTTCAACTTTAGTTGGCACTCAGGAGGCAGAGTCTACTGGATAGATTAGTTAGCCTGATCTACAAAGCAAGTTCTGGGACATCCAGGGCTACACCCTGTCTCAAAAAAAAAAAAAAAAAAAAAAAAAAAAGTGCTTTCAATTTGTAAGATCATCTGGCTAAAATTTTATAATATGACCCCTTAAATTCCTTAAGAATCCCCAAGGGCCTCTATATTGAAATTATTCATGTGTGAGCTTACTGGAATGAGATGGCTTATAGAATTCAGTTGAGAATAAATAAATACTTTCTGAGCTTAGTTCTCAAACACCAATGTGTGGACATTAAGTGAAAAAAAATCAAAGAACACATAATTTAGTTCACATACATTCATTTCTTTCGTTTTGTTGAGGCATTGAACATAGGGTGCGGGGATATAATGGTGTATACATTTAATTCCAGCACTTGGGAGGCAGAGGCAGGCAGGTCTCTGAGTTCCAGGCCAGCCACAGCTACCATAGTGAAACCCTGTCTGGAAAATAATACAGCGGGGCTACAGCCATTTGTTCATCCCTTTTGTGGTGGGTGAGACCAGCCCCCATGAGCTTACCTGTACGCATGCTTGGTCCCCAGTTGATGAACTATTTGGGAAAGATTAGGTGTGGCCTTGCTGGAGGTGGTGTGTCACTGGGGGTGAGCTCTGAGTTTCAAAGGCATACTATGCGAGGCCCCGTGTCTCTCCCTCTGCCTGTTACCTGGGGATCAGGATGTAAAGTTCTCAGCTACTGCTCCAGCACCGTGCCTGCCTGTCTGCTGCCCACTATGATGATAATGGACTAAAACTGTAAGCAAGATCCTAATTAAATGCTTTTGGGGGGAAGGGACTGTAGAGTTGGCTCAGTGGTTAAGAGACCTTGTTCTTACAGAGGACCCAGGTTTTAAGTTCCAGCACTCATATGGAGGCTCACCACCTCCTCAGGCATCAGGCATGTATGCGGTTACATGTATATACATACAAACAAAACACTCATATGCACTCATAAATAAATGTTTTTAAAAATTGGTTTTTTGTTTGTTTGTTTGTTTGTTTTAAGAGTTGCCTTGGTCATGGTTTCTCTTCACAGCAATAGAATGTCAATGAAGACACCTTTCCTTGCTCTCATGTTGCAAGCTGGCCTAGAACTCAGCATGTAGGTGAGGAGGACCTTGAACTTCTGGTTCTCCTGCCTTTAGCTCCTGAGTGCTGGGATCGTAGGCAGACACCCACTGCTTACACTGTGGCACCAGGGGTTGAAATCAGAGGTTTGTACCTGCTAGGCAAGCATTTTACCCACTGGGCTGCATTTCCAGTCCCAGCCTCATTTCTCTCTTCTTCATATGAAGGGAAAGTTCTTGTTTTTCACCTCATGACACAGCTGTGATGGTAGAGACAGAAAAGCCCAGAGCAAAATGTTTTATAATTAGAAAAAAAAAAGTATTCTTTTTCGAGGGCGTGAGTACCACAGGATGTAAACTCAGAGGCCTCCTGGCTTAGACCTTGGGTTCCCCCTCCTCCCGCCATATGTAGTCTTGGGGAGCAGTCTCAGGCTGCCAGCCTTGGCAGCAAGCATCTTTCCTCGCAGAACCAGTTTGCTGGCCCGCAGACTGAAGTTGATCATTAGGTGCTGGGTTTACTGCATGGCTTGCTAATTTTGAAAATTTATTGAAGTAGTTAGCCATAGTGTCTCACACCTTTAATCCCAGCACTCAGGACACTGAGACAGGAGGGTCGACACAAGTTAGAGGCTAGCCTGAATGACACAGTGAATTCCAGAGCAACCTAGGTTTAGAGTGGGAGCCTGGCTAGGCACCCGGCACAGTCCAGGTGCTGGGCTGGATTATCAGGACAGCAGAAAAAGAAGAATTCAGTTAAGTAGAGAAACAGACAAGCACATAGGCTTTCGGTCCCAGCTCCGTGTGGTGGTGTAGGAACGCTGTGGGTGTGCGGTACTGCTGATTCCATGGGAGCTGTGGGAACAGATGCTTGTGGAGGAGTACTATCCTTCACGGGTTCCCATCCAGCCAAAGCGGGGAGGCGGGAAGGAGGCTCTAGCGCTGAGCTCCAGGCCCAGCTACCAGGAGACATTCAGGTAGCTCGCCGTCCTGATCAGAAAAGCCAGTGACTTGGGGCCTGGGGACCCAGAGAAGAGCTGTGGGTCTGCTCGTTGTGTGTTTCGCTGTTTCTCCTTGGTGTTTTTTTGTTTGTTTTTGTTTTTGTTTTGTTTTGTTTTGTTTTCGAGGCAGGGTTTCTCTGTGTAGTCCTGGCTGTCCTGGAACTCACTCTGTAGACCAGGCTGGCCTCGAACTCAGAAATCCACCTGCCTCTGCCTCCCAAGTGCTGGGATTACAGGCGTGCGCCACCACGCCCGGCCTTCGCTGTTTCTCAAATGCCATTGAGCTGTCAATTTGGAGCCGGGTGTGGCAGCTCCTGACTGTAATGCCAGCCCTGGGGAGGTGCAGGTAAGAGGTGATTCTTGCTTCTAGAGGACATGCTGGGTTATAGGAGACCATGGCTTAGAGTGAGAGAGTGTTCTGCTTGTATATATTTATGTGTACCATGTATGTGCCTGGTGCCCTCAAAGGCCAGAAGAGGGTGTCAGATCCCCTGGAACTGTAGTTATAAGCAGTTGTTTACATGTGATTAGGGCACAATTTAATGGAGAGCAACTTTGGGTTTATACAATTACTTCATTGAGGACATCAAGTATTAAATATTACAGTTAATGGCTAGGATGTATCTCTCCTAGTGATAGAATGTCAGCCTTGCACATGCAAGGCTCTGGACTTGATCTTCAGCATCACCCCCACCCCCAAAAGCCTTTTATTTTGAGACAGGATCTTACTATGCAGCTCTCGCTGGCTTTACGTACCTTTAATTAGTCCTAGTACTCAGGAGGCAGAGACAAAGCCAATCACTGTGATTTTCTGGTCAGCCTGGTCTATACAGAGTTTCAGGCCAGTCAGGGATACACAGCGAGCCACTCTCAAAACCAAAAACCATTATTCTGTTTTGTTTACTTTTTGTTGCTGCTTTTAAGGCAGAATCTCATGCGCCGGCCTCAGACTTGCTCTGTAGCTTAGGGCCACCTTGAATTTCCAGCTCTCTTGGTCTCTGCTTCCTTGGTGCTGGGATTAGCGGTATGTGCTACTACACCCAGTTTACGTGGCGCTGAGGATTGAAGGAAGGGCTTTGTACATACCACATGCATATCTGATACCCATGGAGACCAGAAGAGGGTGCTGGGAATGAATCATAGACAGATGTGAGCTGCCATGTAGGTAGTGGAAACTGAACCCATGTCCTGAGCCATCTCTCCAGCCTCTAAACCTTTTTAAAAAGTTGCAACTACAGAACCAAACACAAGCTGTCTCTGCCTCCTTTTAAAGGGGAACCCAGGGTCCCTCAGCCAGTGCTCCTCCAGTAGTGTGATGGCATGCCTGTCACTGGGACTTGATCTGGGTAGAAGGTTTGTGAAAGGCAAATGAGGTGGCTCACACCTATAACTCTCAGTACTCGCAAGACAGAGGCAACAGGGAATTCCAAGTCAGCTAAGGAGACAGAGCCGGTCCATATCTCAACCTCCCAAATAGCGGAGCCCCTAAATTTTATGTGGAATATTATATAGATTTAAGAGAAAGGATGAGTATGTTCTGATTTGCTTGGAGTTGCCAATGAGTGCATAGGCATTTATGTGTGGATACTGCAACTTTGACAAGTTATAGAGAAGTTAGAAGGCTATTTATGCCAACATCTGTAACATTTGCTCATAATCCCAGCACATGGGGAAGAGAATCTGTTCAAGGACAACCTGGGCTACATAATGAGGTCCTGTCTCAAACATAAACAAGCAAAAAAAGCCCTACAAAAGGATGTAGAATCAAAGCATATTTCATATATGTATATTTGTCTATCTGAAAGATATTTCTGGAAGCATATGGAGAATCTGGAGGGGGGGGGTGTCCTTGCATGGCTAAGGTAGGGAGCAGGTCCACTACTGGGGAGTGGGGGAGGGGGCAGCCAAGAGCAGCACTGACAGGCTTGCAGCTGAGAGAGGGAGAGGTGAGTGGGCAGCGGGAGGCTTTGGGAGAATGCTGACAGGCCCGGGGTTAGTAAGGTCTCCACACCCAAGTGATGGGAGATCCTAAGTCCTTTAGTGATCAGAGCAAGGTGGGAGGACATTGGGCAAAGCTGTCCTGCTGGAGTTACAAGTCTCTGGCACTGAGCAAGAGTCCTATGGGTTGGGGGTGGCTTTCGGGTCCCATCATGAAGTCACTAGAGGCAGTCAAGCCTGCTGTACTGGCTGGTTTTGTGTATCAACTTGACGCAGAACCTCTGTGATCCAGCTGTAAGGCATTTTCTAATTAGTGATCAAGGGGGTGGGGAATTGTGGGTGGTGCCATCCCTGGGCTGTTAGTCTTGGGTTCTATGAGAGAGCAGGCTGAGCAAGCCAGTAAGTAACATCTCTCCATGGCCTCTGCATCAATCAGCTCCTGCTTCCTGACCTGCTTGGAGTTCCAGTCCTGACTTTCTTTGGTGATGAACAGCAATGTGGAAGTGTAAGCTCAATAAACCCTTTCCTCTCCAACTTGCTTCTTGGTCATGATGTTTGTGTAGGAATAGAAACCCTAAGACAAATTGGTACCAGAAGTGGGGTATTCCTGTGACAACCTGACCATGTTTTGGGGAGGACTGGGGAAGGATTTTGGAACTTTGGGTTAGAAGATACATTTGGTGTTAAGAGCTCTGTGGGATGTTGTGTAGGAGCTTGGAAGATAAGGTTGAGAACAGTGTAGAATGGAGGCCTGGTTTATGAAATTTCAGAGGGAAGATTAAAGAAACTTATCAGGGCCGTTATTATTTTGATTGTGAAGATTCTGTGGTTTTGGTTAGCTGGGGCTGAAGAATCAGCTGTGATTAACAAGATGCCAGAACTACTAAAGCAAAAACTTTGCATTACTGGGACTACTGATGCTGGTTAGCTGGAGCTAAGAAATTAGTGGTGATTAAGAGACCAGCATCAATGAAGTGAAATCTTCTAGAAGTATTTTCCGAGAGCACAGAGACTGTGTTCCAGAGATAGCCAAGGTTGTACCCTGTGCTGTGGCTGGACTTGGTAATGTGTAAGAGTCATCCAGGTGGTACTGGTTTTGAAGGCATAAAGGGATCACGAAGAGCAGCTGAGGCTCGGCACTGGGAGAGGCCAGAGGCGGCCACTGGTGAAGGTGTAGCCTCAGTTGCAATTGATGGCCCAGGACTGAAGGGGTCATGCAAAGGAGCTGAGGTTTGGCACCATGAAGAGAGCCTATGAGAGGCTATTGGTAAAGCCTAGTTGCAGCGGAAGACAGCAGTGTTTTGGAGATGCCAGTACCATGAATGACCACCAAGAACAGCAGCAGCAGTAGAGTACAGGCAGGGCAGGTGTGTACTGCAAAAGGCAGAGCTGGAGAAGTGACCCAAGCCCTTAGAGGAGCCTGGAAGATTGTGAGTGGATCCCAGACATTGGATGGTTGGAGTTTGCTTTTGCTTTTGATTGTGCCCTGATATTTTTCCCTCTTGAAGAAAGAAAATATTTTAGTGGAGCCCACAATTAAGAGACTTTGAATTTTCAATCCCAAGTGCTAGGATTAAAGGCATGCACTCACTACTGCCCGGCAGGAAACTGAACTATGTAAATTGAATATGTAAAGACTGTGGGACTTTTAAAGTTATTTAGATCTTGGGGATGAATAAGAAATTATTCTTATAATTGGCCAGGCGGTGGTGGTGTATGCCTTTAATCCTAGCACTTGGGAGGCAGAGGCAGGTGGATGTCTGAGTTTGAGGCCAGCCTGGTCTACAGAGTGAGTTCCGGAACAGTCAGAGCTATACAGAGAAACCCTGTCTCGGGGGGAAAAAAAAAAAAAAAAAAGACAAAGAAGGAAAGAAAAGAAAGAAAGAATTCAGGGTTGGGGTTTAATAGTGATGTGTTTGTGTGTCAAATTGACAAGGAGTCAATTGTACTGGCTGGTTTTGCGTGGAAATTTGACACAGGCTGGAGTTACCACAGAGAAAGGAGCTTCAGGTGAGGAAATGCCTCCATGAGATCCAGCTGTAAGGCATTTTTCTCAATTAGTGATCAAGGGTGGGAGGGCCTCTTGTGGGTGGTGCCATCCCTGGGCTGGTAGTCTTGGGTTCTATAAGAGAGCAGGCTGAGCAAGTCAGGGGAAGCAAGCCAGTAAGAAACATCCCTCCATGGCCTCCGCATCAGCTCCTGCTTCCTGACCTGCTTGAGTTCCAGTCCTGACTTCCTTTGGTGATGAATAGCAATATGGAAGTGTAAGCTCAATAAACCCTTTCCTCCCCAACTTGCTTCTTGGTCATGATGTTTGTGCAGGAACAGAAACCCTAAGACACCTGCTCAGAAAGCAAACTAGTTCCCTCCTACCTCTGGCCATAGCATCATCAAACTTGAAAGTAGCACTTCCTTGCCTTGGAAGCTGCCTGCCTGATGTTGGGGTCATACCATTCAATAGTGACCAAACGGTGAGGGGCTCCTACCACATGCCCATTTCTCCAAGAGGCAGGCTGTCACTTGGGAGTGGTAGGCAATGTCATAAGGTCTATGGTGTCCCAGAGCATATCCCCCTAAGTTCAGAGTAATAATCGATCAATGGCCTCTTACTGGTCTCTGGGGTTTTCCATAGCTCCCTTCTAGAGGGTTCTCATAGCACTTAGAGAAATTTCAGGAGCTATAAGGATCATATACTCCCTGACTAGGGCCAACTCCATGTCCCCCACCAAGAGTCAACCTGGCTTCTAAAGACAAGGCCGCTCAGAGCCAGACATAATAGCTTTTGTTCAGTCCAAAGAGGGACCTGAGCTCCCTTCTTAGTTAATTCTTCCTCACTGTTCAAATCTCAGGTCTCCTAAGATCCTCTTGAGTTGTGGGGACTCTGAGCAGTGCTTGTCTTCCAGACGGATCTCACTCACTATGTAGTCCAAAATGGCCCGGAACTCTATGTAGACCAGATTGGCCTTAAACTCTGAGATCCACCTAGCCTCTGCCTCCCCGAATGCTGGGATCAAACGTGTGTGCCACCATGCAGAGCCCAGTGCTTGCTTTTTATTCCCCCCCCCTTTTGTTTTGTTTTTTGAGACAGGGTTTCTCTGTATAGCCCTGGCTGTCCTGGAACTCACTCTGTAGACCAGGCTGTCCCCGAACTCAGAAATCCGCCTGCCTCTGCCTCCCAGAGTGCTGGGATTACAGGCGTGCGCCACCACCGCCTGGCTTCCCTCCCCCCCACCCCCTCAAAGACAGGGTTTCTCTGTGTAGCTCTGGCTGTCCTGGAACTCACTCTGCAGACCAGGTTATCCTATGACTCACAGAGATCCACCTACTTCTGCCTCCTAAGTGCTGGGGATTAAAGAAGTGTGCAACTATGCCTGGCTTCTGTGTCATCTTTAAAAAAATTCTTGTGTCTGAATAAATATGCACATGTGTGAGGGTACACATGCTTGCATATGGGCAGAGTCCAGAGAGGGTATCACATCCCTTGGTACTGGAGTTCTATGTATTTGGGGAATATTCAGCTTATAAGTTGTCCTTGAATCTAAATTCTGGTCCTCAGGCTAGTGCAGCAAGCATTCAACCTGAGCCACCACTCCAGCCCTAAACGTCATCTTTTCTCTAGAGCCATCTTTAATTCATGTGAAACTCAGACCTATCTTAACTATCTTACTTCAGATCTCCTCCCTTTACCCTCAGGTCTGTCATAGTGTCTTACCAGAAGATAGTGGCTTTCTCATGAAAGCCCTAAGCCAACCAGCACCACATTCTATACCTAACTTCTCCACTAGTCTTAAAAAGGCAGACCTATGCTACAACAGGGCTCAGGAAACACTAGTCCGGCAACCGTGACTGCTGGGCTCACCAGAATGTCAGCTCCTAAGGATGCTCGATTAACGCCCCTTCTCCCAGTGACGTACAGAAATGTGGAGAGCAGAAAGAATCGTGGGGCTGAAGGAACTTGGAGAGCCACCCCATCCCAAGGGCAGCAGAGTCAGAGGCCAGCGGCTTCTCCTTCCCGTGCGGCGCAGAGCCAAGGCGGGGGTTCACAGAGTCACAGACACCATTTATTACTGAACTGCACTTTCACCTTCACACAAACTATTTCAAAGAGCTGGAACAAGTGTAGGGTGAGGGGAGGGAGGAACAGGTGCCTCTCAGAAGCCAGGACCCCCAGTGGGCTTCCCCAAGCAAGGGCAGGGAGCATCAGGCTGTCAGTCTCTGGGCACCAGTTCTCCACGGGCACGCGCACAGCAAGCCAGCAGCTCCTCACACATAAATACAGACACGCTTAACAAAAATAGTATATCATTTTCACAAGGAATAAAAACTAGTCTCGAATATGTACAGCAGAGAGCCTGGGGCAGCCAGAGCTGAGCTGGGACCCACAGGGATGAGACAGGCCAAAGGTGGAACAGAGGAGGGAGAGGCCTGCAGGGCTCCTGGCCAGGCCATTCCGACCTTGGCAGCCCTCCTCACCTGCACACCAGGCTCTTCTTCCTGCCCTTCCTGCCTGAGGTAGGGAAGCCCCAGGGCTCCCACAGCTGCTCTGTATAGTTTCCCTTCACTTCTGGGCTGAGGCCAGAGTCCCTGGACCCTGTGGCCAGCACCCAAGGCAAAGATGCCGCAGGCCGATCTTGCAGGAAGTGAGGCAGCCGAAGTCATTAACAGCTCTGGGGCACCTATCTTGCGCCCAGTTGGTCCCTCAGTCAAGGGCATGGGAGCCAGGGGAGGGGTGGACAAGGATCTTGGGTGGTGCTAAGCCGCAAGAGCCACTCTAGCTCTAGCCAGGTGGACTTTCAGCAGCTAAGGCCCTCCTCCTGGGCGGGGCTAGAGTCTAGCCAGAGGCCTCAAGAGAACATTCAGACCACAAGTGGGGGCTTTGGCCAGGCCACAGGTGGGAGGAGGTTCTGGTCCTTGCCTCATTATCCCAAGCAGCCTGAATTTCTAATTAGTCAAAAGGGCTAAAAGCACCTCACTCAATGGCTCTTGGGGGGTAGAGATGGGAAGGAGGAGCTGCCCCAGGGACACAGCGGGATGGGAAATGATCAATTCTGAGGCCACACACATCAAAACCAAGGCAATCTAGTCTCTTTCAGGGGAAGAACTCCCTGCCAGAAGAGCATTCCCCAGAGGCTCAGGGGTAATTAGGGTCCCACCAACAAGGCAGGCTCTCCTCCCTCGCACACCCCTTCCCACTCCTGCCAGCCTCCAAGAAGCCGGTTTGGGGAAAACCTTGGGAGTTTTGAGGCCAAGGGAACTAAGATGTGGGGGAAGGTGGCTTTCACAGAAGCGTGGTAGATTCTAGAAAGCTAACTGCAGGGGACTCCATCTAGGCCCAGCCCTGTGATAGGGCAAGGGGCGTGAGTTGCATGTAGTGGTTCTCCTGGTAGCAATGGTGGCTGAAGAGAGTTGTGGTGGGCGCAGGTGGGAGGTGAGCGGTGAGTGGACGGTCAACGTCTGGTCACTTCCGACTGAAGAGTGAGCCCAGCAGAACCACACCAGCCACAGTCATGCCCGTCAGGAACCAGCGGTTGAAGCGCTCCTGGCCTTTCCGGCTCTCGGCTGCTGCATTGTTCCCATAGAGTTCCACAAAAGTGTCCTGTAGGGAAAGAGAAGGAAAGACACTGTGTGAATCTTTGCATAGAATGGGCAGAAAGGGGCATCTCCATGCCTTGGTGAGTGGAAAAGCTGTAACATTAGTGCCCACCATGGCCAGAGGAAAGGTTAAAGGCTGCCCTCTGCACCCCAGCTGGGGAAGACCAGGCCAGCCTCCTGCTGCGGATAGAGGCAACAGACAGCTTGGAGGGAACACCAGCAGGGACTAGAAGCGGACGGGTGTGCAGGAGGTGGGACAGGGCCCATGGGGTGTCATCACACAGCACTCGAGGCTGAGTGGACTCCAAGAGGAGTGTCAGGCTCTGGTTTGCCCACTGCTGGACTACAGGGATGTGAGGTTCTCAGAGCGGTTCCACTGGGGCACTCAGTGGTCTTGGGACTTTCAGATAGAAGATTCTTTTCCCTGTAAAGGGGCCTCAGCCAGAGCTAGCTGGTGGGTGGGGACAGCACAGCAGAACACTTTTCCTGCCCCAGCCCTGGGCTGCCAGTCTTGAACCAGGAGGAGGAGAGCGCTCTGCCGCCAAGCTTAGTCATCAAGAAAGCGTATGACTCAGCAGTACAGCCAGTGCATGGACATCATGACCCCCCGGCCAGCAAGACTCTCTTCCACAGGCAGCCGGGACTCTGGGGAACCTGATTAAGGTCACTCTACTAAGTCACTGATATAAACAAGAATCCAAACTTGGTACTTGGCCCCAATAAATAAGTGTTCACTGTATGCCTATGGAATTGAATGCTGACGTTAGAGCCCAAGCTATTGCTTCTATGGGGTCGGTCAGTCTCCATCTGGCCCCAATTGGCTATGTGGAGGCTCCATGAAAAGACTTCCATCCCCTGGGGCTCTGGCCCACCTCCCAGTGTGCTCATTCAGGATGCAGCCCGGTCCCTTTCTTATCTCCTGCTATCCTTCCCCACCACCATGCACGGTAGAGCAGACTGCTTAAAAATGCCGACCAGGTTACTGCCCACTGCATGCTGTCCCCACTCTGACTGCCCACTGCACGCAGTCCCCACTCTAGCAGCTTCCTCTGTACCTAGTGGGGCATCTTTGCATCTTCGTACCTAGCAGTAGGATGGCAAACTCTGAGCAGACTGACTCACAAAGGTCAACACTTATGATGCTTCTGAAGAGGCAGCAGGGGGCATGAACCCTTGCGGCAAAGCCCCTCCTCATCCATTAGAGAAAAGAACCAGAGGCACCATGCAGATGGGAAGTCCTAGCATCCTAGAGTGCTGGATGATCACAATCATCCAGCTCTCTAAACTCTTCATCTTGCCAGGGTGTGCACACCAGAGCTGGCTGCCTCCCTCCTCACGCTGTAGACCAGTGAGCCTCTCTTGTAAAACTTTTCTTTTTTTTCTTTTTTTTTGGATTTGGTTTTTTTGAGACAGGGTTTCTCTGTATAGCCCTGGCTGTCCTGGAACTCACTCTGTAGACCAGGCTGTCCTGGAACTCAGAAATCCGCCTGCCTCTGCCTCCCAAGTGCTGGGATTACAGGCGTGCGCCACCACAGCCCGGCTGTAAAAGTAACTTTTATTCACTTGTTGTAACTGTTGTCTGGGAGGCCTACTGCCTCTGTCTGCTAACCTAGGCCTTGTCCTGGAAGATTCTAGTCTCCATACCATCTAATCTAGGCCTAGGATGTTTTCATCCTCTGAGATCTACTGCTGAATAACCTCTCTCTTTCTGGTTCCTTCTGAACTCTAGCTGGCTGGTTCACCTCAGCTGTTCTGGCTCAGACTCCTCTCCCAGCTGCCTGATTCAATCTGCTTTTCTCTTGGCCTCTGAATTGCCCTGCTTGGCCTCACACTGACTCACAACCTGTCCTCCTCGACCATCCTGCTCTCCAAGAACTTCTTCTCTTGTACGGTCTCTCCCTTAAGTGGCTTCCCTTTCCTTTCATCTCGTGAGAGTTGGGCACATCTTATTCTGTCAGATCTTTATCTGATTTGTCACTGTGTCTGCCACTCAACTAGACATCACTTTCAAACAAGGGTGCTTCCTTCTACAAACTAATTTTACTTTCATTGTTTGGTATTAAAGGTGTGAACTAAGGGCGTGCCTGTGCTTGCCAAGGGTAGAGCTACACCCTAACTAGAAACAGGTTCAAATATTCTATAATACTCTCTGCCCCTACTCTGGCTATATGGTTTCTTTGTGACCACACTGTCTACAGCATCCACACTTGTACCCACTCCAACCTTGTTCTGAGCCTACTATCTTCTTTTCTCTCTTTTTCCACCCCTTTTCCAGAGACAGGGGCTGGCCCTGAATTATTAATCTTCCTGCCTCAGCCTCCCAAGTCCTGGGAGCACTAAAGTGTACAGGTGGCCACACCCATCTCCTCAGCCCTTCTCATGACCACACCATACTTGCTACAATTTGCCTTCTGTACTAGCTATGTCTAGATGTGGGCTGAGATCCTGTCCTGTGCTTAGAAGAGGGTCTGGCACAGAGAAAGCTCACTTCACCCAGATGGTAGTAACATTCAGTCCCTCCTGGTTCTGCCATCTCTCTTTGTGCATCATATTCTCTTGTGTTACCCTCTAGGTTTGTTAAGTACACTCTGATCTTCACAACAAAGTGGCCTGATGACATATTTCTGAGTTCATCCCTGGGAAGTTAAGCAACACATGACTGCATGCGGAGAACAAACACACTGCACGTCTGCTAAGCCCCAGGTATTGCTCCATCTTCCCGTAGGGCCCTCAGAGGTAGGTGAGAGTCTCATTTCCCAACCGAGGTAAGACGTCTGGCGCTTAAGGCTTGGAACACATTAACTAACAGGCCAGACTGCAGGGACAGCCTACCTTCACAGGGCAGGGCTGCTGTGTCCTACACAATAGGTGGCATGTATGAGGCCCTGAGGTCCATCTTTAGTAAATCAGAGTGCCTGCCCTTCCAGTTTCCATCTGTTGGACATGGGAGACCTTTAGCAGTGCCATAGGGGTTTTTGTTTTGTTTTTGGATTTGGTTTTTTCGAGACAGGGTTTCTCTGTATAGCCCTGGCTGTCCTGGAACTCTCTCTGTAGACCAGGCTGGCCTCAAACTCAGAAATCCACCTGCCTCTGCCTCCCAAGTGCTGGGATTACAGGCGTGCGCCACCACGCCCGGCGTGCCATAGGGTTTTAAGGCAAAGGAACTGTGGCAGCAGAGCTGAGGAGAGCTAATGATCTGGGCAGAAAGGAGTGGCTGCCTGTGCTTTTCTGTTCCATCCATCCTGGTCAGTCTCTATTTGTCTTGGCAAACGGTAAACAAGAAAACTCCTATTAAGCCGGGCGTGGTGGCGCACGCCTGTAGTCCCAGCACTTGGGAGGCAGAGGCAGGCGGATTTCTGAGTTCGAGGCCAGCCTGGTCTACAGAGTGAGTTCCAGGACAGCCAGGACTACACAGAGAAACCCTGTCTTGAAAAACCAAAAAAGAAAAAAAAGAAAAAGAAAAAGAAAAAGAAAACTCCTATTAAGACTGAGAATGTAGCCGGGCGTGGTGGCGCACGCCTGTAATCCCAGCACTTGGGAGGCAGAGGCAGGCGGATTTCTGAGTTCGAGGCCAGCCTGGTCTACAGAGTGAGTTCCAGGACAGCCAGGACTGCACAGAGAAACCCTGTCTGGAAAAACAAAAAGACTGAGAATGGAGCACAGTAGGCAGACTGCCCGGCTCGCACGCATGAACCCTACATATAACTGGTACTGTGGCATTAATTGGTCTTGTAGCACATGCCTATAACTCCAGCATGAACAAGATGGCGGCAAGACGTTCAGAGCTTGAGGCCAGCCAGTTAAGTAGGCCCAGGTAAAGCAACAAGAAGTAGGAATAGAAGGCTGGGCTGTGGGAAGAAAGAGGTCACAGCTAGAGAAAGAAGTCTTGGTTATCTCAAGGGGTCACAGGAATCAGGGACACTGGGGTGGTTGCCAAAACCCTAAGCCTGGTTCCCACCCTGGAACTTTCCTGAAGTAGAGGGCTGACAGCCACAGGAAATTTTCAGCTCTGGGGCGGGCTGGAGTAAACAGGCCTTGTCCCCATGAAGGCACAAAGCGTTCACTGTCCAGGAACAGTCATTCCCGGGAGGAGGGGACAGAGAACAAGGCACTGACCACTCCCGCCTCTGTTCCTGAGCTGCATTCTTGGCCAGGGTGATCCTGCTCAGAGCTCCTTCTCCTGAGGGGAGCAGGGCTTTCAAGGGCGTGGATCCTGGTAGTGGCTTTTGCAGAGAGCCCAGTAGAATGGGGTGTGCTGTTCCCGGGGCGAGGCGGGGCGGGGGCTGGAGAAGCTGTGGTGTGGTATATTTAGTCAGGTTCACACGACATACTTGGAAACAAACAGCTATTTTCTCAGCGGGCGGCTGCTCTGGGTAAATAAACAGGACTGCTGAGCTCTTAGGTCTGGAAAAGCAAAGATAAGCCCCCACCACTCAGGGCTCCCACTCATTTTACTATGCAGTGGACAGGGGACTGAAGTCATAGATATTCCCTGCAAACCCAGGCCAGAGGTCCACGGGGCTCAGCGTGGGCTAGAGTGAAGTGAGAAATCCCTTGGCGTTGACTGCTGCCTTGGAGATGCATGTGGAGTATAGCGTGGCTGGGGACACAATGCTAATGACCTACACAACAGTCAGACTCCCACCCAAGCAGAACAAATTCAGAGGGCCAACCCACAGCAGGTTTGGAGCAGGGCCCAGACTCAGACTCCAGTTTTCCTAACCTTCACTCCAGAAGTCCAGTGTAGGACCGATTAAAGGTGTTTTCCTGTCCAACATTACAGGGTTTCCAGTAGTCATGGCCACATACACCGAGGGGCCTGACAGCTTAGTTTTTACTCCCTCTTCAAACCTTTCTTCTCCAAGCTGCCTCCGAGACCCCTGTGGAGTCCCCTCTTCCCTGCTCACCTCCTCCCAACTCTGCAACCAATTCCTCTCTGTGTTCCAGGCTCTCTGCACTTCAGGTTACATCACTAATGCCCACAAAGCAACTACTGTGCTTCGAGTCCAGCCCTGGAGATAGACAGTAAACAGGGCTTCCTGTTTTATGTTCTAGTGAACAGATGTTTTATGTTCTAGTACATTCTTAGCGGTAGTGAGATTACCTCCAAAACGGCCCTGCTATTCTAACTGTTTGCTGCTATATATAATGCATAAAAACAGTGTTTCATTATGCTATTCCAATTTCATGGGAAGAGATTTAGCATAAAAGTTATCTAAAGAGATTATTTTTTTCCCTTTTTAAGATCTATCTATCTATCTATCTATCTATCTATCTACTTATCTATCTATCTATCTATCTATCTATCTAATGTATGTGAGTGAGTACACTGTCTTCAGACACACCAAGAGAGGGCATCAGATCCCATTACAGATGGTTGTAAGCTACCACAAGATTGCTGGGAATTGAACTCAGGACCTCCGGAAGAGCAGTCAGTGCTCTCAACCGATGAGACATCTCTCCAGCCCCAAGAGATTCTTGAGGGAAGGGTTGAAAGAAAAGGGAGGGGGTGGAGTAGAGGATGGAGAGATGGCTTAGTGGTTAAGAGCACTGACTGCTCTTCCAGAGGACCGACCTGGGTTTACCATTTCTAGCAGCCACATGGTGCCTCACAACCATCCATAAGAAAGTATCACAAAAACAGTAAGGTCATTGCATAGACCATGGGGCTTAGAAAACAAGAGCGAGCACCTGCTGTGGGTATAGTCATCAGGAAAGCTGAGGAGGCCCTGATGCTGGGCCACTGCCAGCCATGGAAGGGCTAAACTGCCTTGGGTGCAAAAGAGCATGCTCCCAGGGCCTTGGGTGTTGCTCAGGGACAGAGCACTTGCCTGGCACACTTAATGTCTCTAATTTTATGGGTAGCACCAATCTCTGTGTTGGTCCCCCCTATCAGTCTTGGGGCAGAATGCAAGAAGGATCAAGCCTAAGCCAGACCTTGAAACCTAACACACCAAATCAGGTGTAGACTGACTTTTAGACGGATTTCTGCCCAAAGGCAGCTAACTGAATGACTCAACTTCTCTCCACAACTACAACATCAAAGACGTCACAGTGACATGATGTCTGGAGGGCAGGGGCTCACCAGAGGCCAAGTACAGTCCCAACCTGAATAGACCTCTCTTTCCTTTTCTCTCTTGTATCCTTGCTTCCTTCTTCTCAAGTGTGATTATGAGCAAAGTTATCCATTTCTCTGGTTTCTAGTGTCCTTATTTGCTAAGAAGTGTGAATAAAGCCATATGTGACAGCTGGCTGCAGTACTTGGGACTGAACCCCTAGCCTTGCACACGCTAGGCAAGCGCTTGACCACAGACCTGCACAGCCCCAGCACTCTTTTTACTTTCTGTTTAAGAGATAGGGGCTCACTGTGTTGCCCAGGAGCTTGAGATATTCCTGCCTCAGCCTTCCAAATAGCTGAAATCACACACATGTGTCACCGGTTCTGGCCTTTCTTGTGTATGTGTCAGTCTGAGCTGAAGCACTTTACCTCTGGTAGCCCATATTCCCCCACCATCTACACTCCCATTCTCTTAAAGCTGATTCTTTGTCCTGTCCCCCCCCCCCCCGCCCCCCAGCTTTCCACCGTTCTCTCTAGAGCCTGGCACTGCATTTGGAATGCAGCAGGTGTAGATGAACGGATGAACACTTCTGTTTAATGCTCAGGGTATGTCTTAGCCCCTGCGAATGTTAATGTGGAAGCTCTAGGTCACGCAGGATCCTTATATAAGTAGTGATGGCTTTGGGACTTTTATTCACTCTGAGGTCCCCTTGTGAGGTGCTCTGATTTGCCCTTTTTAATAGGTCAGCTCATCAGCTGTCCCCGAATACTGCCCCTGGGCACCACCGCTGCCCACTCGAGGCCTACAAATCTCTAGCGACAACAATTAGGCTGCGCTCTTCTCAACTCCCAAACAACAGACCCGCTGCTGCCCTGACAATGGCCCACGCTCACGTACTTCTGTGAAGGAAGAAGAGGTAAGTAAACTGTGGCTCAGAGTCATTAAGAGACATTGCCAAAGTGGGTAAGGTAGTTTAAGTCCAATGTGTCAGGCAGCAAAACCCATATCCTAGGCCATGGTCAGGGTCTGGGTCCTTCAAAAGAGTAAGGTGGTCTAAAGCTATCAGCCAAATGAGTCCCATCCAGGCAGCTGAAGAGCCCGGGGAGAGGCCAAAACCAGGGAAAGTGAAACCCCTCTATGCTGGCTTCAGTGAGGAACACGCAAGCTCCTGTGCCAGACAGTGCTTCCTTCCTCCTGGGTGACTCTGGAAAGCCACCAGGCCTGTGCCCACTGCTTCCTTCCTGTTCAGTTATTTCAGGAAAGATGTGGGTGGAGAAGAGGAAGGGGCTCCTCAAAGTGACACCTCACAGAAACCGTGGCAGTGCGCCTCTCCCTGGCCTTGGCAAGATCCCATGTGGATAGGTTGTGAGTCACTTGCAGAGTCACATTTTGCTCCTAGCCTCAGTTTCTCTCAGAGAGAAGCTGATAGATGCCAGCTGAGCAGACAAACAAGGCCTTGTTAGAAGATCAGTTAGAAGGCAGTGGGGGAGGGGTGGCACACAGGCCGCCTCGCTCTATAGGCAGGAGTGCAGGCAGCAGCTCCGAAGGAGTGAGGCTGTGGCTGGAATGCGCTTCCCTTGGCATTCCTGGGGGAGCTGTTGACCTGTGTGACGTGAGGGAAATAAGCTCTCCTCTGCTCTGAGGACTGGGGACCTGGATGTGGGCGCTCTAGACAGGCAGATCAGTGGGGTGGGGTGGGAGCAGAGGCAGCTGGCTCTGGTGTGCCTGTAGGGCAGTGTGGACATTAGGGGTTGCACATGCTCAGGGAAACAAGGTGATCTTTTGATGGCTTCCTGGCTGAGGGCCTATGTGGCTGAGGCCATGTGAGCTTCAGGGAATCTTTGGGGACATTTTCACATCTTCCTCTCTGTTGGTCATCTGTCAGCCTCTTTTCTCCTTCCCCTTCCCCCACCATTAGTTCTAAGAAGAGGAGCCTGACAGATGTGCTCATTTCTCAGAACAGGAAGCGGCTGTGTAGGGAGGAGATAACACCTCGCTGGGGAATGGAGAAGTATCCGGCTGGCCCTGGCCGGCTGAGAGCAACGGAGGCCTTCCATCTGGCCAGCTTTGAAACAGGCTACTCAGCTGGGCGCCAGGAGAGCTTCACAGCACTCTCTGGGGCAGACTGCTCAATAGAGTTTGCAAGCACCTGCTCCCAGAGGGTGGGTGACATGACAACCAGTATGCACCAGACCAGCATCTTGAGGTTAAGAATCACCCAGCACTCCCTCACCACAGCCACAGGAGTGTAAGGCAGGCGGTGGTCCTAGCACTCACTGGAGGCTGAGTCAGGATGCCACAAGTTTGAGGACAGCATGGTCTACAGTGAGCTCCAGGCCAGCCAGGACTGCATGACATTCTCAACAACAAAACCAACAAAAGCCTGACGAGTAAACGCTGATTTTACTCTTCATGTCACAGACAACGACCCAGGAGTAAAGAAGCATGATATCCCGAGGGTCAGGTCAGACATCTCAGGGGAAGCCGAATCGCGGGAGCCTGGTTCTAGAGCCCAGCACGGCCTTCTCTGGGCAGTGCAGCAGGCTCTGTGAGGCCTCTCTTCTCAACTCAGCCCTCTCATCTCAAGCATGGTGACTTCCTATCCACTCTCAAGTAGATGATAACAGTGCTCTCGTCTCCCAGTGTTCCAGGCCAGGACACTCAGGCTCAAGAGCGACCTGTGTGTGACTACGTGCGCACATATGCGGGTGCCTACTAAGTAAAGAAAAGGGCACTGACTCCCTGGATCTGGAGTTACAGGTGGCTGTGAACAACCTCCTCATCTGGGTGCTGAGAACGGCATGCTGGTCCTCTGATGAGCCTTAGAATTCACTAACATTTCTATCCACCTTTGCCTGAGGTCCCCCAACATTTCCATCTCTCTGATGGAGTAAGAGTTTGTCCCATGTATATGATCTACATCAGCAGGAGGATACAGTCATTCCACGGTAGTCTCTCCTCCTGTGTACAACACTGTACATTCGGCTGGAAACCATTCTTTTAGGGAGTGAGCACTTCTACTTATCCAAAGATCTGGATCTGTTCTCATCTTTGCTGTTCCAGCTGCCAAGGAAGGTGGCTGAGGGCAGAAGCAGCTCTGCCAGGTTTCCTCGGCCTGGGCCAGTTTCCTGTCTGAGTGCTTCTTCACATGTGAACTGGAGGTACTTCCTGGGTAGGAACAAGACTGACTTATTTCCCACAGAGCTAGGCTGTCAGAGCAGAGCATGCACGTAGCCAGCAAGTCTGGCAAGTAGACTGAGATGTTTAATTCTGAGCATCTTATCTATGAATGGGATAAAAAAAAAAAAAAGACCTCAATTCAGATTACTACAAGGATTCCCCACCACGCATGCAAATCATGGCACACAGTCAGCTCTGAGGAAATGTCAGGAACACCTAGTGTTAGATTCATTACTAGCCAAGGCACAGTTTGAGTCTCCCATGACCTGTAAGGGTGTGTGTGTGTGTGTGTGTGGTGTGTGTGTGTGTGTGTGTGTGTGTGTGTGTGTGTTTGTGTTCCCTAATCCTCAACCAGAGCCAGGCTGCTTCTTTCCTCCTGTGTCACAGTTTCTTCCTCAGGTTCTTTGGCATGCCGGTCTTTGAGACCAGCTTTCTCCTACTCTTAGGCTCACAGGACCATCTTCAAGGAAGCCATCTGCTTACTTTTTCCATTTACCCGTAAGTTCTGGTCTCCGGGTCTAAGTGGGTGCTGGGCCCAGAGAAGGCGCTGAAAAGAATAGAGACCAGTAGAGTTGGTTCCCTCTTCATTCTCATCTTTCTCGGCAATACCACAAGAAGGCCGTGCAATATCAAGCAACTAGGCAGGAACCTGGCATTCTCCAGACACCAAGTCCTCAGAGGTTCATGCAGAAGGCTGAGAAGCTTATGGGAAAGCACTAGAAAAGACATCTTCTCTGAGCACACACCATCAGTCTTAGCACTTGGGAGGCAGAAGCAGGAGATCCCTGAGCTGGAGACCAGCCTAGTCTATATACTGAGTTCCAGGCCAGCCAAGATGTATAGTAAGACCTCTGTCTCAAACAAGCAAGAAAACACACAAGCACACAAATCAACAACCACATTCTGGGGGGTGCCAATGAGATGGCTTTGCAGGTAAAGGTACTTGTTACCTATGTGTCTGACAACCTGAGTTTGATCCCCAGAACCTACCCAGTGTGAGAGAACCAACTTTCATAAACGTGGTGTAGCATCTGTGCCCCCACCAGACAAATACATGTAATAATAATAATAATAAAAATGATATATTCTGCACTGTTGGGACAACTGGGGTCCACAGCAGCCTCTCCTGCCCCCTTCCCCTTAGTCATGCAGCTTCTCTCCTGGAGGTGCTCAGTCTTGGCCGCTGGTGAAAAATTCTGGGCAGGGTGGGTTTTTCTTCCCAGCTCCATTGCTAATTTGCTTGAGATAAGTCCACTCCCCTGCCTGGTGTTTCCCTACCTATAAAGTGAAGGAGGGGCTAGAGAGATGGCTCAGCTCCCAGCACCCACATGATGGCTCACAGCAATTCATAACTCCAGTACCAGAGACTCCAAATCCAATGTCCTCCTCTGACCCAGGGGCTCCAGACACATACAGAGTGAGTGTACAAACGTACATGCATGCAAAACACTCATACACTTAAAAATAAATAAACCACAAACAAACGAATAAATAAATGAAAGTGATCCCATCACAAGGATTCTGCAAGGGCTACTGGGAAGAAGAAAGTAACTCATTTGGGTCCTTTCAGGGGCATTCAAAAGGCTAAGGACCCCACGTGTGAAGGCGGAGACCCGGAGGATGCATTGCTGCAGAAGGGCCTACCCCTCCTCTACCTACAGCAGCTCTGCTTCCCATCCTGAGGAGCTGAGGGGAAGAGGACGGTGGCTCGTCTATGAGCCAGGGCAAGTTTCCAAGTTTGAGAAGGAATTTTACCTTCTCAAGCACTGTAGCCTCAACCTCTGCACCCTAGCACTGCCTCCAACTAGTCCAGACAAGTCCTGGGTATTTTCAGCCACCTTTATCTGATTAGAAATGTTTGGAATTCCACGGGCTGAAGGCAAGCAATCTGGAGGATTATGCAATGGGTACAAATCTCTAGAATGCCCTTCCCTTCTGCTCTTCCCCCTCTGCTACATATGAATGCACCCAACCCTCCAAACATCTGAAACCTTAGAGGTCCTTGTGGGCCACATCAACCACAGCCCAGGTTCATCAGCCCTTCATGGTGCAGTTACAGGCTGCAGACAGTCAGGGAAAAGCCACCAAAAGGTGTGCTATCCACGCAACTGATAATATACATCATTACCAGGAATTCAGAACAGCTAACTGTTTAGGTATAGGAACTCCTAGAAATCTTAGTGTCCTGATGTGTGGCTCCTGCCTAGATTAATTTGTCTCAACAGCTGGACACTGAAATCCAGGTGCAAGACCAAAGACCACCAGGTATAAGTGAAAGCCTGGTCTTAGGCCTCCTGACTCCTGGGGCAGACTCTGCTGAGCCTGATGTTGTAGGGCACAAGAACAGCTGTACCCATTCCACAGGCATGGCGGCACAATCAAATGGCCCATGGTATATGCCCAATAAATGCTTTGACTCCAGCTGAAGATGAGTGGCACTTCCCACAGCCTGTTTTAGCTTTAACAGCTAGTACCCCTCACAGGAAAGTCTTGTTATATAACCCAGCTTGGAGTTGAATTCATCTTGTAAGCTGGCCTCGATCCCCCAATGATTCTATTCTCTTGGCCTCAAGTGCTGAGAGAACAAGCAGGCAGTAAGTTCTTACTTTTGCTGCCCTTTTCCACACCTGATGCTCTTAGTCTTGGAAGTTGGAGATGATTTTGAGGAAGAGATACCATATGCCCTCTGGTTCCCTCCATGTCTCAAGAGAGAGTAAAGGAAGGGCAGATTGATTGTTCTGTTCCAACTTGCCTGCCCACCACCCATCAGCCAGCCATCTGTACAGGCCCTCTTTGTAAGCTAGGCTACCTAGAGTTAGGTACAGGAAGGTCCAGACAAATGGGCCTGTTTCTGTCTGGGCTTTCATTTGTCCAATCTGTACAGTATCAGCTGGTGAGCACTGATGAGCTGGGGACAAAGCAGTGGGCCAGTCAAAGTTCCCTGAGCCTGGGCCTGGGCCCTGAGCTTCCTCTGCCTAGGCCTAACAGATCTCTACAGGAAAGATGTTGAACCAAGATTGTGCATGGGCTTTAAGATAACTAGAGGTGCCAGCTGTGGTGACACATGACTTTAATCCTAGTACCAAGGCAGAGGTAAGTGGATTTCTGTGAGTTCAAGGCTAGCCTGGTCTACAGAGGGAGACCCTGTCTCAACAAACAAATCAAAACCAAAACAACAACCAAACCAAACAACAGCAAATACAACTCAAACCCCCCAAACAACCAAACACACAATAAAAGGTAAGTGAAGACGGCACAAGGGCAGCCTGGCCAAGCTGTGCCCCAGATACAGCTAAAGAAAGTAGTCTCGGGGACGGTGTGGCTAGGCAGAGCAGCAGTCTGCTTCAGGCCAGAAGAGTCAACCCAGTGCCAGGCACAGAGCTGGCAGCTCTATAAGAACAAAGGCCAGAGTGTGCCAGGCTTGAGGGGCCTAGTGAGGCGGCATCGTGGGGGACGGGCACGCACAAACGTGTAGGTGAGGTCCACGGAGATCAGACAGCGGGAGAGCAGAAATGAAAACAGGCTGGGTCCCAAAGGGCAGCAGCTTCAGCTCTGTAAACACCAGACAAGTGGAAGAGGGCTCAGGTGCAGGTCTGGGGACCCAGCTGAGCTCAGCAGGAGGATAGGACCTTCCCAGTCTCCTCCACCAATGATGATGACACTAAGCTGAACAGAAGCCCAGGCACGCCTGGGCAGAGCCATCTTCTCAGGCCCCACAGTCCAGATGGTCTTTTCTGACCCTCTGCTTAATCCAGCCAGCTCCACCCACAAGCTCTTGAAGATTCTGTCCCTGTTTAGAGGGGGGCATCCCTTCCCTACCCGATGGGTCTCTGAGAACATGGCTGCAGGTGCAGGGGCAAAGTCAGAATTGCTGTAACTGCCAGGCCAGCAGTGCCTGACCTACATCTCCATGCTTGGTTGCATGAAAGAAAACACCAGGGCTTTCCGTTAGTGCTCACTAGCTGCAGCTGGTTCAGGGACGCCTGAGCTTTCTGAAGGTCTGTCGAGAGTAGGGCAAGATGGCTGGCCTCCAGAGTATGATTTGGCTTTGGGGACCTCTGTAGATTTCAGAGATTAGAATCTTCCTTCTCCCAATGTCTCCCACTGAAACTTTCTTCGTTTTCTAATATATTATCCTTATTAAGAAAACACCACACACACACAATCGAGAGAGACAGAGACAGAGAGAACGAGAGCTCAATGATTCATTTGGAAAAAGTTCCCAAACTGAACAGTTGCTTTTCTTACAAACCACTGGCACTTAAAGGTGGCTTTAGCTTTTCGGAGAAGGGGCACAACAACAACAACAACAACAACAACCACACATACAGAGAAAGAAAGAAAGAAAGAAAGAAAGAAAGAAAGAAAGAAAGAAGGAAGGAAAGGGAAAGGAAAGGAAAGGAAGGGAGGGAGGGGAGGGGGGAGGGAGGGAGGGAGGGAGGGAGGGAGGAAGGAAGGAAGGAAGGAAGGAAGGAAGGAAGGAAGGAAGGAAGGAAAGAAAGAAACCCCAACAATTTAAAAGTTCTGGCCAGGAGTGGCAAGTCCACCTGAAACCCAGCACTGGACGGTGGAGGCAGAAGACCAGAAGCTGAAGGTCATTGTCAGGCCAGCCCGGGCTGTGCAAGTCTCTGGCTTGTGGTAAGGCCCTAGTGAGGAGACCTGGCTTCCTCTGTTGTAGCATGGTACCATCATCTCAGTGAGGAGGGCTTTACTTACATCCTTACGTCAGAAGAGCTCTCACTCTGGTTCCAAAGCCCTCGAACCCTTCCCTGGGAATTTTGCTTCCCTCAAGGGAATGGTGGGATGAAAGGAAAGAGACTGAGGTTTTGGGTTCGAAGAAAAGATTCTATCTGGAGCCAATGAACTCATGAATCTTAGAGAAGAGCCCACTGCCTCCACTTACTAAGTCAGTACAGCCCCTCACTGCATTCTAAATAGTCGTTCTTTATCCACCAGCACACCGCAGGATAACACCTCTCATCACAGAAACTTCTCTTTGCAGGGGATGGAAACCATTACAGAAAGCCATAGCTGGTGAAAACGTGGAGCACTGACCACTGGGATACATGGTCTCAACAGATATACCCGAAAAACAACCCCCCACACCTAAGACCTAGGATACACTGTGGAAGAGGGTGTGGAAAGATTTTAAGAGGCAGAAGACTAAGACATCATTCTTAAAGGTTGTCTCCTAGAAATAACAGGGAAGCTATACTCATGATACCTGAATACAGCTCCTAAATAAGATCTGAACAATATCTACACCAATGGACACACTAACATGGGAGGGAGAAATCCAAGCCTAGAAAAAGGACCATGGACTGGTGAGGGAAGGAGAACTGGTCTTCCCGAGGGAGGTGTATCCAGTATGAAGTGGTCAGCCTTGGAATCATACTTTTATGTATATATTACATATATATGTGTGACAGTAATTTAAAAAAAAAGAGGCCATGAATTTGCAACAGAGTGAGGGGTTGGTGGAAGAAAATTGAGGAGAGAAATGATGCAATTATATTTTAATTTAAAAATTGGGTGTGCGGTGGGGCTGGAAAGATGGCTCTGTGGTTAAAAGGATTTGCTTCTCTTATGGAAGACCTGGGTTTGGTTCCCAGCACCCGTATGGTGGCGGCTGCTGCTACTGCTGCTGCTGCTGCTGCTTCCTCCTGCTTCCTCCTCCTCCTCCTCCTCCTCCTCCTCCTCCTCCTCCTCCTCCTCCTTCTTCCTTTTTGTTTTTTGAGACAGGGTTTCTCTGTGTAGCCCTGGCTGTCCTGGAACTCACTCTGTAGACCAGGCTGGCCTCGAACTCAGAAATCCGCCTACCTCTGCCTCCCAAGTGCTGGGATTAAAGGCGTGCTCCACCACTGCCTGGCATGGTGGCTTCTAACTGCCTAGAATTCCAGCTCCAGGGAACCCATGCCTCTTCTGATCTCCACAGGCTTCTCTATGTACATGGTACACATACATACACCCAAGTGCACATACATAAATAAAACAAAGTTTTAAAATTGTAAAACCTTTTAAACATTGAAAAAAAATCCCCCTTCACCTTTGTATGTGTGTCAGTGTACTAACTCCACCTTTGTATGTGTGTATGTGTGTGTCAGTGTACTAACTCCACCTTTGTATGTGTGTGTGTCAGTGTACTCTCTTGTGGAGTCGATTTTCTCCTTCACCTTTATGTGGGCTCCAGAGGTGGAACTCAGGTAGCCATGTCTGCATGGAAGTGCATTCTCCTGATAAGCCATCTTGCTGACTAGAAAGTAAGTTTGAGTATCAGCAGTGTCTTCTCTTTTGTGGTGCTGAAAACAGAATGGCAGGCCTCACTCAGCCTAGGTAAGTTCTCCACTACTAAGCTCTATCTCAGCTCTCAGCACTGGCATTTATTTAGTTACCGTGTGACCCTGAAGTCCCTTCACCTCTAGTGGCAGCTGTGAGGAATGGATGAAGTCCTCAGAAAGGTACTGTTGCCACTGAGCATGGCCACGTCAAGGACCTCAAGCCATCTCTTAGTTCATGTGCAGAAGTGTTAACCGTAGCTTTGTGCTCCTGGATGTTTAGTGCAAGCACAGAGTCCTCCTACTGGGATTAGCTAAGCCTGACTCCTCTGCCAGCTGTGTACAGTTCTATCAGAGCCCCAATAGAGTGCATGGCCCACCCCATCCCAGCTTTTTTTTTTAATGTATGTCAGCCTCTTATTCATTCCCCCATCCCCCAGTAAAGGTCTAGTTTAAAGTTGTGCAGATTGTGGCAGCCATCTGATTTCCTTCACTTATAAACCAAAGTGCTGAAGGAAGACTGAGGAAGCCATTTAAGATGCCCTTGACGCCGAGCAGTGGCGGCACACTCCTGTAATCCCAGCACTCGGGAGGCAGAGGCAGGCGGATTTCTGAGTTCGAGGCCAGCCTGGTCTACAGAGTGAGTTCCAGGACAGCCAGGGTTATACAGAGAAACCGTTTCGAAAAATAAAACAAAAAACCCCAAAAACAACAACAAAAAAACAAATATAGTCGGTTAGACTCAAAACACCCCATCATTAGCTCTTTTTTTTCCCAATTAAATTTATTTATTTATTTTATGTGTATGAGCTTTCTGTCTGCATATATGTCTATACACCATGTGTGTCTGAAGTGCCCAGGGAGGCCAGAATAGGATGTAGACCTCTTAGGACTGGATTTACAGATGGTTGTGAGCCTCCATGTAAGTGCTGAGAATTGAACCTAGGTCCTTTGGAAGAACTGCCAATGCTCTTTTACCCAGTGAGCCTCTCATCATCCACTCTTCCTCCAGTGCTGTGGTTCTGGGATTCCCTCAGCTCTCCTTCTACCCCATGTGCTTTTTCTTATTGTTTGATGTCCTTTTTGCTATGGGCATCTGGCTTTTGTTTGCTGCCCTACTTCACACTGAGCATTTTAAAGAAGACCTATATCCTCCACCTACTCTTGGCCAGTATCCCAGGTGCTCAGGACAGGCTGCCAAGCGATGTCTGTGGCTCGTCGGGTACGGACGGTCTGTGCTGATATCGTAGCAGACACATCCCTAGGCCTGGCTCCTGACAGGTTCCAACACTACCTCCTCATTTTGTGTCTGTAGAATCCTGAACAAGTAAATTCACCTAGTGACCTTCCTCTTCCTCATCCATAGATGTTAATTTTAAACACATATAAGAGCTCAGCACCTGCTGTAAATAGTGGCCATCCTTTCATTGGCATCAGAAGGAACTTGGTGACCAGATGCAATTCCATCCAGTTCCTGTATTACAGCCCGTTCTCAAGGATGAGTGAGCTAGTAGGTAGAGGTAGCACAGGCCAAGGACACTGGGGAGCCAGTGATCTGCTCATGGGTGGGCAGTGCAAGGCAGGAACCAAGGGCTTGTTTGGTTTTTTGTTTGTTTGTTTGTTTTTGAGCTCTCCACAGAGCTTCAAAGTTAGGGATGTAGAAACTGACAGAATCCTAACTAGATTTGGAAACTTTCCATCGGGAAGGCTGGCAACTTAGTGTGACCACGGCAGGCCACAGAGGACATACATGGCCTTCTCCTGGTAACTCCATAGATCCAAGCGGTGAGCTCATGTGTCTTCTCAACCTAATTCCTCATCAATATGAGACTCCATGGCCTCATTTTATTATTCCTGATAACATAGAGAGTACACTTTAAAAAGTGCTATGGGTATTTGCTAGGCATAGTGGCACACACCTTTAATCCCAGCACTCAAAAGACAGACGCTGAGACAGGCAGATCTCTGTGAGTTTGAAGCTAGCCTTGTCTACATAGTGAGTTACAGGCCAGACAAGGCTGTATGGTGAGACCATCTCAAATAAACAAGGGAACAAATTAACTAATTAAGCTTTAAAAATAATAAAGACTGTAGGTGCTATCCCAGTGGCCCATGTCCTTAATCCCAGCGTTTGGGAGGTGGAGACAGAAGGTTGGCTATTGGGTCCAAAGCTACCCTGGTCTACATAGTGAATTCCAGGTCAGCCAAAGTTAGTTACACAGAGAGAATTTGTCAAACAACACTTCACCCCACAAGAAAAAATTTAAAAAGTGGGGCTATTATCTGAGAATTAAGCTGGCTTTGTATCACTTACCCAGCTGGGCCAGGGACCCTGGTACGCATACGTATTTGACCCTTCTGCCTTTAGCTTTTCACAAGTCTCTGTTTGGTGGTTGAGAACTAACACATAAAATACTATGCTGGACATGCTGCGAGTTTCACTTGATACATGAGAATGTTATTTTTGTATCCCTGTCAAAAACGTGCAGTACCAAACAAACCTCCCATGGAGGATGTGTGCAGAAGACCCTTGCTGCTCCTCCAGAGGACCAGAGCTTTGTCCCCAGCACCCGCATCCAGGAGCTTCTAATCATCTTAGATCTGGCTGGTCCGGAACTCACCGTGTGGACTCAGAGTTACCTGCTCTGCTCCTCCAGTGCTGGATCTAAAGGTGTATCATATCCGCAAAGGGTCTAAGGACACACAGGGCTGTTAACTGTGTACCATAATGACTGGGGATGGGGATGTCAAGCAGGAGCTGCGTGCCTTGTAGTCCTAGCACTCAGCAGGCGGGGACAGGGACATCACCTGAGCTCCAGGTTTGAGGTCAGCCTAGACAATACAGCAAGAATCCCATTTCCAAAACCAAAACAATACAGAAATTAATAGCAATACTGGCCTATAAATGTCAACTATTCTTTCCGTTTATACAGGGTAACACACAGTATTAAATAAGACCTTAGCTAGAGGGGTTTGGTTACAGAAATTAAAAGAATTCTCTAAGTAACAAAACCAAAACAGAGTGACAAAATGAACCCACCACCAAGGCACTATTAATTCAGTGCCAACCTGATGCCACCTGTTCCTCAACTGCTTTCTACCTTGTGGTACTGTGAGGCAAACCCCAGACGCACTCAGTATGCATTTCTGAGAAGCAAGGTACAATCAAGAAAAAATTTATGTATAAAGTTTGAACCTTCCCCAGAACCCAAATCTTGGAAAGGTTTTAAATGTGATCAAACTTTCCCAGAGAGGATAGCTGTGCTCAGCACGAGGAGGACGCAGCGTATGCATAAGGTCTAGCATGACTCAAGTCATAGGTGGTTTAGGTTTGCAGCCAGTTAAAAGCCACTAGAATAAAGGCATCTCACCTAAAAAAGCACTAAAGTAATGAGACAGGTGTTGGGCAGGGCGTGGGGGGAGCGGGAGGGGGGAGAGATGGACAGAAAGACAAACAGAATGTTCCAGATTTATTAAGGACTTAACTGTGGAGAAAAAAGCTTTGAAACTTTTAGAAGAGAGATGTCGAGGAGACTGGGTGAAGCCACTTCGGGCCAAGCCTGATGACCTGACTAGGACCCATGTGGTGAGAAGAAAGGACAGATTACTGAACTTTGTCCTCTGACCTGAACATGTGCAGACAACACATAGACACATCCATAAAACAAACCAATTTAATTAAAATGTTAAGAAATATTTTAGAAGAATATATTGACAATGTCTTTAGGGATCACAAAAAAAGAAAAGGGCAAATTCATTAAAAATAAATGCTATAAATCACAAAAAATTCAATTCCATTAAAATGCTGACTGGCTAGGAACACTTACTACTCTTAGAAAGGTCCTAAATTCTGTTACCAGCCCCTACTGAGGTGGCTCAGAGCCACTGTAACTCCAGCTCTAGGAGACCTGAAACCTCTGGCGGCACCAGTGCTTACATATAGATACCCACACACAGACATGTAAACATACACATTTCCTAAAAATAAATCTTAAAAAAAATTCTAGGCATAAAAAAGTATCATATTTTATATGATACATAGGCTGGAGAGATGGCTCAGTGGTTAAGAGCACTGACTGCTCTTCCAGAGGTCCTGAGTTCAATTTCCAGCAACCCATGGTGACTCACAACCATCCGTAATGGGATCCAATGCCCTCTTCTGGGGTGTCTGAAGTCAGCTACAGTGTACTCATATATATAAAATAAATAAATCTTAAAAAGAAATCATATATAGAAAAAATCAGAAACTGCAAGATGCTATTATAACATTAGTTGATTAAAATATTCACACTCAAGATAATACAAGGAACGTACAAATCCTTAGGAAGATACTGACTCAGTGGAAGTGGAACAAGGACTTCACTTGTATTTTAAGAGAAAACATGAATGGCTGGCACTCAGAAGAAACTTTTTAGCCCCATTTGCAATCTAAAAAATGCAAAAAACAAACAAACAAACAAACAAACCCCAAAACAACAACAAACAAACCTGGATACCATCTCACACCCAACAGATGCATAAAAATTTAAAAGTCTGACCAGATCATGATTAGCAGACACATATGCTAGCAGTAGTATAAACTCAAATAAACCCATGACAACAATCCAGAACTGCCTTCCTATCAATGGTTCCACACCACTTCCGAGTATACACTTGGTGACAATCATCTTGAAAATGAGGTGCAAGGACTGCAGCAGCTGAGAGCTTAGCAACATCAGGGCTCCAAACAGACAGGCACAATCAAACTCCCAAGGAGGAGCCCAGCGCCCTATGACTATGCAACCCTACAGGTGACGCGGATGGGCCACAGTCTGGGAACTGCTGCTTTGGAGTGTGTATGTACATAAGTACAGGACACACACAAGCACATGTTTGAAACAGTGAGAGCAAGGAACCCAATGGCCCGAACAACCACTAAACAGATCACTGGGCACATACATACCTTGAGACCTAATCATGCAAAAGAGGGTGTGAGCTGGGGCTGGGACTCCTGCTGTATAATCCCTGCATGGAGGGGCTGAGGAAGGACAACTATGAGTTCGGGGGCCAGTCTGCACTACAGAATAAGGCCTAGGAACCTAGACTGAAGAGTAAGACCTTGTCCCTTAAAAGAGCTGGAAAGGTGGCTCATTGGTCAAGAGGATTGACTGCTTTTCCAGAGATCCTGAATTCAATTCCCAGCAACCACCATCTGTAATGGGATCAGATGCTGTCTCCTGGTGTGTCTGAAGAGATCAACAGTGTACTTACATATATAAACTAAATAAGTAAATCTTAAAAAAACAAAACAAACAAAAAAAAAACCTTCTAAAAATAAAACAATCCCCCAAAAGAAAAATGGATAAACTACAGCTACACATGTAACATAGATGGATCTTAATGCTGAATGAAAAAAGCAAACTACATAGGAACACATATCGTTAAGCTTTAGTTAATGCTTAAAGGCATGGAGAAGAAGAGTCTCAATTGTCTGGGGGATATAAACTGAAGTTCAGGAGCTACCACTCCAAAATGTTGCTAGAGCATGCTAATTACCTCAAACTGAGGACGCTTGGGGGAACAGCAGAGGACTGCAGGGAGGAAGGCAGACCTATGCAAAAGTTAAGAACTATCATAAACCCTAGCAATCTCACAACCAGGACAAACTGAACTAAGAAGGCTGGCCACAATATGGCCCAGACACAGTCCATCACAGGCTCCTCCCTTTTCGTCTATGGGAGCCTCAGGTGCCTACACCCCACACCTTTTTCCTATGAAGTGGGTTGGGCGTTCGTTTTCTTTCATGCCATGCATGCCCCTGTACATGCAATGTACTTGTAAAGGCTCTATAGATCCATGCAAACAAAGCCCAACAATCCCCAGGAGACCGAGCAGTGGGTGACTGACAGGGCAACAGTGCAGAGGACTTTATGGTACCCCTGAATGGTAGAATTTGCTTTTTATTTCTAATTATTAGGTGGGGGGGGGGAGAGAGAGAGAGAGAGAGAGAGAGAGAGAGAGAGAGAGAGAGAGAGAGCTAGTTAGCTCATACTCTGTTGCACCTGTGGAGGTCATATAATTTTGGGAATCAGTTCTCTTCTCCCACCATGTGGTTTCCAGAGAGGGGAGTCCAGTTGTCAGGCTTAGTGGTAAGTGCCATCTGAGATGTCTCACCAGCTCATATTATGATTTAAAATTTTTTTGTTTTATTTATTTATTTTTTCCCCTGAGAGGGTCTCACTGTATAGCTCTCCATATTCTGATTTTTAAAAGCTGGGTAAAGAGTTTGTGCATATTTTCTATTCTTGAAACTATACATATGCACTAGTTATTTTATGTTGCCAGGCAAGAGGTACATATTATAAATCCCAGAACTTGGAAGTTTGAAGCAGGGAGACTGTCCCCAGTTAAAGGCCAGTCTAAGCTATATAGTAAATTCCAGGCCAAACTGGGCTACCAATGAGACCCTGTCTCAAAAGACTAAAACCAAACAATTCTCTGATGTATTTGTTTTTGTTGTTTTCGAGACAGGGTTTCTCTGTATAGCCCTGGCTGTCCTGGAACTCACTCTGTAGACCAGGCTGGCCTCGAACTCAGAAATCCGCCTGCCTCTGCCTCCCAAGTGCTGGGATTACAGGCGTGCGCCACCATGCCCGACCTCTCTGATGTATTTGTAATAAATTAATTTTACAAAACAATTCAGAGTGTACAGGGCTACTACAACAAACACTGCAAGGAAGAACTGTGACCATAAACGACTACTGTGTGGTACCTGAAGGGTTAAGCTAGTTTCTCTGCCAAAAAGATGGGAGGGTGGCAGCTGGGCCACAGTGGGAGTTCCTGGCTCCAGCTGGCTTTGGCAGGGATCAAGCGGCACGCCCAGGAACAGCACCTGGGGGAGGGGTCTGGACAGGTGGTACCTGCGAGCCCTGGAGACCTGATCTATGTGAAGGGCTGGATCCAATCAGATGTGGGTCTCCTGTTAGAGCTCTTCCAGCTGCTAAGTCTTCCGGGTGGCAGCCTGAAGACTGGGAGAAGGGGAAGAGAGCCTAGGTGGCGGGATGGGGGAGGAGAAGGAAGTGGGTGGGCTGGGCTCAGATACCAGGGGAGGCTACTGGGATTATCACCTGCTGAGAGTGAGATTAGGTTTCTTGGGAAGGGCTCTTCTATCTAATGCCCCTTGAAAGCTGTCTCCCGGTGGCTTTTCTCTGCTGGACAGATGGTGTCTGAGCAGCCTCCTGGAGGGTAGGATTCTTGAGGGAATGGTGGAAATGGGGTGGAGCCTACTCTCTGCTCTTCAAAAGCCTGCTTAGCCCTGGGATTCCCTGCCTTCCAACAACTGCAGCCCTGCTACTCTTGGTCAGAGTTTATTCAGAGTAGGCAGGGCCTGTAGTCTGTCATACAAATTACTCCCATCTAGCTTTTACAGCACCCAACTGATTAACACTTAGACACAAGTCTTACATTTGAGGAAACTGAAGCTTGGTAAGTTAAACACTTGCCCAGAGTCAAAGAGCAAGTAACTTGAATACAAAAGGCCACAGGCAGAGCAGAAACCAATTATTTGCTATAGTGTATTCTCCTTGTGGGAGCAAGTAGCTCCTCACTGTTCAGGCCAGATAGCTGGATCCTCCCTCTTTCCTCCCTCCTCCCACCAAGCAGCAGCAAAGCCAGTATGGCGAGCTCGGACCATTGCTCCCCACGTCTGCCATACGTCTGCCTGGTGTAAGCAGCCAGCTACCACCATCTTGTTCCTGCTCACGTCTGAGTCTTCATTCTCCAGAGCAGTGGTTCTCACCCTTCCTAACACTGCGACCCTTTAATACAGTTCCTCATAGTGTGCTGGCCCCCAAGCATAAAGTTATTTTTATTGCTACTTCATAACTGTAATTTTGCTGCCATGAATCATAATGTAAATACCTAATATACAAGCACTGTGAGAGGGCTGCTCGACCCCCAGAGGGATGGCAGCTCACAGGCTGAGATCCCTGCTCCACTGTGAGCAGAGATTCTCCTAAACCTGAAGTTGAATCTGGTCATTTCTTGGCTCAAAATCCCTCTGTGCCTGTTAGAATAAAAGCAATGTTCTATGTGGGCCTGTAGGAGGACCTGGCTGCAGGTTACTTCAGGCTCAATTTCTACACACTCTTTGCCTTTCTGATATTAATATATTTGAAGTCTTTTTTGGACTTGCTGTCCCCTCTGTTTCAATATTCTTTCCCCTAATACTTGCATCAATCACACCTTACTGCACTCAGGCCCAAGGAAAAGGCCTTCCTGACGATCCTAGCTAGCGACAGAAACTCTTCTCTTGTATTTATTTTTCCTGTGGTCCTAAATACTACTTGGTATGTGAAGTATTAGAATGAATCTCTCTCTCTCTCTCTCTCTCTCTCTCTCTCTCTCTCTCACACACACACACACACACACACACACACACACACAAGTCAGTTGAATGACAAGCCGGTGCTCACACTATCTGCTCAGCCTCTAGCTCAATGCCTGACATGCCACAGGAACTCTGAATTTGTTAATGAACAAGTGAATGAATGACCAACATCCCTCAGGAAATGACTCACTCTAGAGAGGAAGGCTGCCCAGTAAATACCCTTGCCTTTTTCTTAGTCTTGTGACCTTTGGTAGCCCCAGAGCAGTGGTCAATGTCCTTCCCTGTTACAAAATGTCCTGGGTACATACCATCATCACCATGTCATCCACTGTGCTTCCGGGCACGTGTCCACACACAGGGACATGGGAGTTGGAACACAAGCCTTGGTCTAGGAGGGGGAGTGAGCATGGGCACTGAGAGACCAAACAGGGAACTCGTGTCACCGCTGCCCTGCCAAGGTCCCTATACTACACACACTCTGCCTTTTATCTTCATGAATAAAAAAAATCACTGGATAGTTGTGGGGGTTGATACACACTTGTTGTAATCACAGCATTCAGGAGGCTGAGGCAGGATAATTGAGTTCAAGGCCAGCCTGGGCTGTATACCAAGCTGAGGGTGGGGGTGGAGAGAAAGTTAGTGGAAGATTTTGAGTCAAGGAAAAACAGCTTGACCTACAATTTTAAAAGGCTCACATTTGCTGTGTGAAGGGAACCAGGGCAAGCAGAGAGACCAAGGAAGTCGTTTCCTTGACTTGGTGAGAGAGAGAGAGAGAGAGAGAGAGAGAGAGAGAGAGAGAGAGAGAGAGACCGAGCAATAGCTGTTTAATTCCTAGCCTTGGCCTGGCTATTTCCATTGCAGAAAGCTCATCCTGGGCTTCTATTCGGCCTTTTGTTCTGCCAGCACCCTGGTGAGGTGAGTGTCAGCAGAATCCGCATTTTACAGGGAAGAAACCTGAGGCTCTGAGACACAATGCCACCTATTAAAGATTATACAGTAAGAAATCTGACAACAAATGCTGGCAAGGGTGTGGCGAGAGAGGAACCCTTATTTACTGCTAATAAGGATGCAAGCTAGTACAGACATTATGGAAATCATAGGAAGTTTCTCAAAAATTTTAATAAGAGGTACCACATGACCCAGCTATGGTACTTCTGGGCATCAATTCAAAGGACTCCATATCCTACTACTGAAGTCCTTGTATATCCACAGTCACTTCTGCTCTGCTAACAAGGAAATGGAGCCAGCCTGTATACCCATCAACAAAAGAATGGATAATGAAAATGTGGGCATATATGTGTATACACAAATACATTATGTGTGTGCATATACATACCTAGATGTCTTACTGTACATGCATGTGCGAATGTGTGCATGCAAGCCCATACACATAAAATCAGGTCTCAAAGAAACCTAGGACAAGGCTCACTCAGGATGTGTGGCTCCTCCCAGCACTTCTCACCCCGCCCCTACCCTAGAGCTCTCCAGCCCTCTCTTCACATCCCTGCCCCCAGCTTCTCATTCCTAGACAAACCTGCCACTTTGGCCATGTGCTCTGTAGGTCCTTGGCTCTTGCCTCTGTTCCCCTTTTTCTTCTTCTTGCTTCCCTGCCCCTCTCATTGTCCAGTTTAGTCTGAACTCTTCCAGATGCCATTCTTTCCCTCATACATTCATGTGTGTGTTATGTGTGTATAAACACAAACACAGAATGGAATTTTATTCAGTCATAATGAAAACTGAAATGATGAGCTTTGCAAAGAAATGAATGAATCTAGAAATTATGTTAAACAAAATATAGTATTAAACAGCATATTAAAATATAAATAAAAACAAAATATGACACAATCTCAGGAAGACAAAAGAATTACACTCTGATAAATGGATCCTAGGCTGTGATGTACAAGTGTGTGTATGTGTATAAATGAGTGTAAATGTGGGTAAAGCTGAAAAAACTAGGAAGGAGACCAAGCTGAGATAATTTAGGTGGTAAGGAAAAACAGTGGTAGGCAAAAGAACACATGGGACATGAAAAAAGGGGAGACTGGGGCGGAAGGTTTGCCGAGGGAAGGAGAATCTACTACAACCCACTGTTCAGGGTGCCATAACGGGATCTAATACTGTGTGCTAATTAAAAAAAAAAAAAGTTACACAGCAAATAGCCAGCCTCCAGCAGGGCTCTATAGCTACCTGACAGGCTATACCTGTCAACATCCTACCCAGGCTTCAAAGTCCAGTTCCAAGCCAACCTATCCCTAAAAGTCTCACCCACACTATCCAATGGCCTGTTCCCTGTCATGAACAAGTCAAAGGGGCTACCACCCACTGAGTGCTCCTTAGGTGCTCTACTTAGGTGCACTACTCTGTTGCCCAAACTCATGGATCATGTACTCCTCCTGCCTGGGCCTCTCTAGTAGTCAGGACCCTTGCCCAGTTCTCAATGTGATAGATAGATAGCTCATGTGATATGCCAGTGAATGAGAGAGGCAAAGTCACAGGACGCTTGTACGATGTCTTACTGTCATAGAACTAACTCTTCCTTCGCTTGTTTTGTTTTTGATAGTCTTAATATGCAGCTAAGGCTATTCTGGAATTCAATTCACTCTGTAGCCCAGCCTAATCTCAAACTTGTGGCAATCTGCAATGGAGGGCTTTTCCATCTGTGCATAAGTTCCTCAAAATAATGACTCTGAAACCTAATATTTTGTGAATAAATGTTTAGGCCAATATCTTTGGCTTGTTCCCTGACTGATTTGTACCTTATGTATCCATTCATTGAATGGATAAACTAAGTCCCACCATGAGGTTGGTTATGTTAGTTTCATGTGACCGCCTTCCTCAGCATTTGGGGAGAATCCCCGCATTCATTCTATTCTGAGTGCCACATGACTAGTTACCTTCTTCTCAGTTTTATGAATCCATCTACTGCAGCGTTCATGCCTGACTCTTTGCCAGAATTCCTCTCTCTCTGCTGGAACTTCCGCCTCCTATTTCCTGCCTCAGCTCATTGGTCACAGTCATTTTTTTACTGACAGGTGATGCTTTGATATAGTTCACAATAGACTCTCTCTACAACAGTCTTCCTTCCCCAGTCTTCTAGGTGCTGATATTACAGGTAGTAGCCACCAAATTAATCATGATGATGATGATGTTAGTAATAATAATAACAATAATTTTTAAAACTTTAAGTTATATGTGTCTGTGGAGGTCAGAAGAGGGTGTAGAATCTTCTGGAGCTGCGGTTCACAGGAGGTGCTGGGGAGTGAACTGGGGTCCTCTGCAAGAACAAGAAGCCCTCTTCAACCTCTGAAGCATCTCTCTAGCTTCCCACGTCTTTCTTTTTGAAAAAAATATACATAATTATTTTTTCTGATCATAGGCGGAGCTCCAACAGATTACACTGTGGCACTGCACTACTCAGAAGTATACACGTCTGTTTGTTTGAATTCTTCTAATTAGACTCTAAAAGGCTTAAATTCAAATTCAAAATCCACAAATAAATTTTGTTTGCCCACCTACAGTGCTGGCCTGAGCTTAGAACTTAGGCAAAAAGAGACAATAGGATCAAGAGTCACGGGGTTAAATGAAGGCAGAAAAGAAAACCTTCTTGAGACTTCAGTCCCACTGAAATGAACTTCAGTCCCACTGAAATGAACCTTTTGAGCCTGGCATGGTGGCACAAACCTAGAATCCCATCCCAGAAGGCTATGAGTTTGAAGCCAGCCAGGGCTATAAAGTAGGACTGTCAGGAGGAAGAGGAGGAAGGAAATGCATCCTTTGGCTATTCTGCTGTATTTTACTTTATAAACAGGGTCTCATCAGGCACTTGAAAGCAGAGACTAGTGGATCTCTGTGAGTGTGAGGCCAGCCTGGTCTACAGATACACAGAGTGTTCCAAGACAGCCAGGGTGGTAGAGAGAACCTGGTCTCAAAATAAATAAATAAAACAGAACAAGAATACATGGCCTCACTCTGTCACTCTGGCTGTTTGAAACTTGTTATGTAGTCAAGGCTGGCCTGGAACTCACAGAGATCCCCATACCTCTGCCTGTTACGCACTGAGATATATGTGAGTGCCACCTGACCTACCTTTTTAGCTCTTAAAACAGTGAGCATTGTTGAGTTTTAGCCATGACCCTGTAGACAGGTGGAAGACTCCCATGCCCTAACTTCATTCTGGAGAGACTTGTAAAGCAGGAAGGGGCAATGACTTTCAGTTCCTGTAAGTCTACAGCAACAGCTGATTCAGCTAGATGATGTCACCTTCACAAACCTCCTGACTAGCAGCTGAGAGGGTAAAAGCAGGAAATTAGAGGATACTGAATGGCTAAGTTCAAACATGCCTGAGGCAAATCCTACAATAACCCTAAGCCCTGGAGCATCCCCTTGCAGACAAACCTTCTCAGCTGGCAGGGCAGAGGGAATCCCTCAGATCCCAAGATGCTTCGCCAACCCTCCTGCACAGTCTCAAATACATTGGGAAGAGCAACAGAGAGAAGCTGGTTTGGGGCAGACCTCTCTGGGTTCAAATTTAGGTTTTCTCTTATACAAGCTGAGGACCTTAAGCATGTAATCTCATCTCTCTGCGTCTCCTTTTCTCACTGGAGAGGAGACAGGGCCACTTGCTGCTCAAGCCCAAGCTTCTCACAGCACCGGGAGCAGAGACAAGCGGGAGCTGACTTGGAGCTTGTTGGCCGGCCAGCCAGGCCTGATGGGAGAGCTGCAGGCTAAAGACAGAAGCGTCTCAAAAGAGGGAAGTAACATTCCTGAGGAGGATGCCTGAGGCTTTGTCCTGTCCCCTTCACAGGCATCCAAGTGAATACACGCAAAAATGCACACACACATTAAAAGATGATTTAGAGACCTGGCAAAAAGGATGCATATAAATTACCGAGTACAGCACTGGTACTTCAAAGGGTCTACAGAGAAAGTTCCAGGACACCCAGGACTACACAGAAAAACTCTGTGTAAAAAACCAAAACCAAACCAGACAAACAAAGGTAGGTTTAAAGAATGCTATTACTAGTGTTCTTAGTAGGTTCAGTTTAGTTGCTGTTTTGGGACAGATAGGGTTCTGTCCAGGCTGGCTTTCAGCTCACTGTGTAGCTGAGGATGCTGTTGGATTCCTCTTCCCAAACACTGAGATTATAAGGTCCATGACCACCAGACCCCACTTTAAATGGAGATTCTGAAAAGCCGGCCTGCCTGCAGTGCTGGGCAGGTGTGATTTCTCTACGGTCTTGTTCTCCTACCTTTTATCCTAGCCTTCTAGATGCTCATAAACTGGACAAGAAAGATAAGAAAACCTCCAGAAGCTCTCAGGAGACAGGAGTGATTTCTGCCCTGGTCAAAGGGTAGGAGAATCTGTGGTGCCTTGCTCTGTAGAAAGAGGGAGTGGCCCACTCAGGGAGGGGTGAGAATCCAGGCTTGGAAACCATCCCTAAGCCACCTGGCCACCTGTACTATTTTTGCCTCCCTTGTGGTAATTTTTGCCAATGACACAAAGCTCTGGAATGTAACCTCCCTCAATATGTGGGCTCGCTCTCTCTCTCTCTCTCTCTCTCTCTCTCTCTCTCTCTCCCTCCCTCCCTCCCTCCCTCCCTCTCCCTCCATCCCTCCTTCCCGCTCTCTCACTCACAGAAGCATAGCTGTACTTTGCAGTCCTCCTAGGATGTGTTCAGAGCTAGCCTACAGGAAATGGTCGATAAAGAGCTACCGATTGATTAATGAAGAAAGGGAGTATTCACTAGTAAACAAATATTAATGAGTACTGTGAGGACTGTTGATCTCTAGAGATCTGAGGTGACTAGGGTGGGTTTTTAGTTTTCGTGTTGTTTTTGTTGTTTCTGAGTTCAGAATAAGCAGAGAAAGCAAAATCAAAGACCTACAGTGCTGGATACAATAGCTACAGCAGCAACCTTTGCTAGTGCCCCCCAAATAGGACAAAGGGCGTCTGAGGCAGACTGCTTGGGTTCAAAGCACAACTTTACTACTTTCTAGCTACATTTCTGTGATGTTTTCTTCTCTGTCCCTTCATTCTCCTCCATAAAATGAAATCAAAAGAGTAATTCTTCCTGGTTTGAGTTTGTTTTGTTTTGTTTGTGTTTTTTGAGATAGTGTCTCATGACCTGAGTTCAATTCCTAACATTCATGTGAAAAGCCAGGTGTGGTGGTATGCACCTGTAACAATATTATTTGAGAGATGGAGTCAGGCTGGTCCCTAGGCCTCAGTGGCCAGCTGTTTAGACTGAGCAGCAAGAGACCATGTTTCAAAATAAAGTGGAGAATGACAGAGGAGGATAGTTGAAACCAATCTCTGGCTTCCTTAACATCTGCACACACAGACAAGTATACACATACACACCTAAACAACACACACAGATACAACATACACAGAGGAAAAAAAGAAACATAGCTCTTGCCCAACAGCAGTATGTGATGATGCCCAGACTCAAACCCATAACCTCATTCTACAGTCCATGCTCCCAACTAAATAGCCTCCTGATCATAAAGCTCAAACACAGGGGAGCAGAGAGATGGCTTAGCAGATAAAACTGCTGCCACAAGCCTTTAATTCCAGCACTTAGGAGGCAGAAGCTAGTGGATCTCTATGAATTTGAGGTCAACACTGTCTAAAAGCAAGTTCTAGGCCAGCCAGAGATATGTGAGACCCTGTGTCCAAAACCAAAAAGTACTTGTCAATCAAATCTCATCAGACCTATGTTTGATCTTCCAAACACACAACAAGATAGGCAAGAACAGTTAGGCACAGTGGCACATGCCTTTAGTCCCAGCACTCGGGAGGCAGGGGCAGGCAGATCTCTGTGAGTTCAAGGCCAGCCTGTTCTACAGAGCAAGTTCCAGGACAGCCAGGGCTATTGCATAGAAACACCTTATATTATTATTATTATTATTATTATTATTATTATTATTAAACAAGGTAGGCGAGAACTGACTTCCCAAGTGTCCTCCGCTCTGCACACACCTGCTATTATGGCACACAATAATACTGCTGCTCAGGATGATGAAGTAAAACAGAGAGAAAATAAAAAAGGCCTAGACCCGGCGGCCATCAGATCATTATCCCTGAACCTTTTCCAAGGTAGGTACTGAGAAGCCCAAAGGAGAGAGAACTCTCTTTCACCCTGAAGGGCTCTGAAAAGGGCCCAAAGTGTTAGATGTCAACTGCAGGCTTTGCTCCAAACTTCCACACGCTTCTCTTAGGCTTCGGGTACCAATATTGACCCCTGAAGCTCACAACCAGACCAGACCAGACCGAGAAAGTGCTGCAGGTGCAGGCCACCTGCTCGGACAGGCAGGCAGGACGGGCTTTTGTCTGTCCTGTACACCTTTCAGTTTCACCACTCAGCCCCAGCCTGGAGTCTCAGAGCTGCACCTGCTGCTTGACCCAGTCCCAGGAGACCCAGAACCCTAGACTTGGGCTTCCTCCCTGGGCCTTGCCTCCAAGGGTCATTTCTGAGTGACTCCCTAAAGACTTCTCTAGCATGGTACCCCCAAGATTCCATCTGCATGTGAGCGCGGTGAGTAAAGGGAGCAGATGGTAGACAAGGAGTGGCTATTCTGGTTCTGAACCAGAGCTGAGTGGGGAGGAGTCTGTGCCTGGGTCTTTATATGTGAGTGACATTGCTCTGGGCAGGGCCCAAGCTCCGACTAGTCCCATGGTGGGGCAGGCAAGGACATCTTGGGATAGCCAACATCCATTTGAGTCACATTCAACAGTCTGAGCTTACCTAGTAATTTCATGGCAGAAGGCAACCAATAGCCAAATCAGTGAGTGACCAAGTCACACAGAGAATGAAACTGAAAAGGCCTAGAATTTGGTGAGCTTATTCCTGCCCACAAGGCAGTGTATGGGGCAGGCACTCCACACACACACCAGCCATGCTCAGGAGCGCTCGCTAAGCTGGCTGCCAGACTCTCAGCCACTGAGTGGTGGGACCGATGGTAGGACCAGCTGGCAAGAATAAGATGACCCTGTGCCCAGTAAACACTTCCACCCTAGCTTCCCCACCAAATAATTCCCCCGTGAAACAGCCTGTCGAGAAAGAACTAGTTCCCCTTAATGATATCTAGGTTTGGAGAAATAAGCCTGTCCTAACTCATGGAAATAGGGAAATGTTAAGTCAAGGTTTGTTTCTTTTCTTTTTTCTGGTGGCTGGCTCAGTGAATGAATGAATGATACAGATATCTATGGCTGTGGCCTTAGTCAAGGAGAAGCAACAAGACCAAACATTTCTAGTTTTCAAAGTGCTTTTTCATTTATCTCCTCCTTGGGCCTCCCAGCTAGCCCAGGAGGGAGGCAAAGCGGGTGTTATCTTTCTTCAGCATATGAAGCGACAGGCAGAGCTTAGGCAAGAGGCTTATGGCCACTGAACAAACAAGAACTGAGGCCATCCCAGAGAAACTCCACAGCACCCACACCGCGCTCTTACATGCGGAGGCGCCCACTGTGTGTGCTAGGCTTACATGCTCCTGTACACTTTAAATGTTCAACTCATAAAGCTTCCAGTCATCAAATATGGAGGGGTGTGCTCTCTTGAAGAACCTGGCAAAGATTAGAGAAAATCCATCCTGTTGCCAAATACCCAGTCAACAACATGGGCCAGCTCTGTTCCAGTTCTGACCTGAGGGCCCCCTGCTAAGGGGGACAGGTATAAGACTGTGAGCCAAAGGTCACTGTTTTCCTAACTCTTAGGCCAAAGGCTAGTCACATCTTCTGTAGTCCAAACATTTACTTTCAGAAAGTAGCTCCTTTAATCCCAGCACTCTGGAGGTAGAGGCAGGCAGATGTCTAGAGTTCAAGGCCAGCCTGGTCTATATAATGAGTTCTAGGACAGCCAAAGCTATATAGGGCAACTTTGTCAAGGAAGGAAGGAAGGAAGGAAGGGAGGGAGGGAGGGAAGGAGGGAGGGAGGGAGGGAGGGAAGTCTGACAACAGTCAAAGCAGCTTGGCTACTGCGGCAGAGCTGGGTAACTAACTGCAGTAGCCTGCACACCGAGCTTGACCACCTGCGGCAGAGCTGGGGTAGCAGGAACTGCAGTAGCCTGCACACCGAGCAGTGCCCGCATGCCAGGCTCCAGGCATCTTGAAAGGTTTTTTAAGCTCAGCAAAGTGTTTCCAGAAAAGCACTGTAAGTTATTATCTCCTTGCTGAGTTTTTTAAATTTATTTTTGTTTTATTTTATTTTATTTTTTTGAGACAGGGTTTCTCTGTGTAGCCCTGCCTGTCCTGGATCTCACTCTGTAGACCAGGCTGGTCTTGAGCTCAGAAATCCACCTGCCTCTGCCTCCCAAGTGCTGGGATTAAGGGCGCGCACCACCACCGCCTGGCCCCTGATTTTTTTTTTTTTACCATTTATTAGTTTCTTTCTTTACGTGCAGCGAGAAGGGGGGTGGTGGCGTGCCTATGGATGTCAAAGGAGAACTTGGTGAAGTGGCGTCTTTCCTTCTACACATGGGTTCTGGGGTCTTAACTCCTGCCATTAGGGTGTATAGCAAATGCCTTGTCCACTGAGTCATCTCATCCACCCTTTGCCCCGCCCCCCAGTCCCATCAAACAGGTTTTACTCTTTAGTGCAGGCTAGCCTTGATGGCATTCTTCTTGCCTTAGCACACGTACTAGGGCTCCAGGCAGGAGTTACTGTGCCCGGCTACTACACCCAACTCATCACTATTACTTACTTTTTGTCACTGTGAGGTAGGGCTAGGCTAGTTTATGACTCCTTATATAGTCAAAGGCAACCTTGAACTTCTCATCCTCCTGAATACTGAGTGTTAGGCCTGGGTTACAAAGCCTGGGTAAGTGCAGTGCTAGGACGTGAACCTAGGGCTTCCTGCATATTAGGAACTCTACCAAATGAGTTATACTCCTAACCCTCCTGGACCTAGCTCTTCAACGGTGATCACTAATTTTCTCCCAAGGAGGCACTGGCAAGGCGGGGACCACAAACACCAGGAGCAGCTGCTACCAAGAGGGTGGAGGCCTCCAGAGAGCCCAGACCCTTCTCACTCAGCCAGCTGTAGTCTCAAGCATTTTCTATGTGTTTTGAGGCAGGGTCTCTGGAGTTGGCTGGTCCTGACCTCAGTCTTGCCACATCCTCCCAGGTAGTTGCTTTTACCGTCCTAATGAGAGGCGAAAAGAGGAGGACTTGTGTTCACGGCAACAGAAGCTCCTCAGGGAGTTTGGGGCTTCTTCTGGCCATCCACCACCCCCTGGAGATGTGGACGGGGTGGACTGGGGAGACTTCTCCCTGGCTGGGCAGGAGGCACAGCAAAGAAGAAACCTTATTGACTGTGTCCTTCCTTGGCTAACAACCGCATGCATGTGACCAGGTACATGTTCTTCACACGTAACTACTAGGGGAAATTCCAGGGTACCTTTTGGACCCAAGGAGTCTCAAGGATGGTAGACTGGCACAGCCTGACCTGTAAGCTACGCTAACTATGTCTAAGCATGGTAACTAGGTCATCAGGTTCCTGGAGAAGCCAGCTGGGCCTGGGGGAGGAGGAGGGAAGTTTTGTAGCCTACCAAGATCCCTACTTCCCCTCAGGCCACACCCTCCTTGAAATCTGCACCTGCTCTTGCGCTGACCCCTCCCCCTAGTTGGCCCAGCTGTCTGGGCTCCCAGGGCCCCTCTCTGCCTTCCTCAGTGGGAAGGCCCTTTAGTAGAGACACCTTATTGTCACCTGAGACTTTCAGAGGCTACCCACCTCTCTGGAGGGTAGTTTTGCTCTACCAGGGCAGCAAGAAAGCTGGGCCTCTTTGGGACTGCCAGGGTACCTTGCTGGCACAGTCATAGCAGGTGGCAGGAGACAGGTGATGTTTACCCTACAAAGGCTAGAGTTGCCAAAAGGCTTCAGTCAGTCTTTTGAATCTGCACCTGGCTCTGAGCCCCAAATAACAACCAGGGCAGCCTACCTGGTCTGCAGGTCCCAGGTGCCTTTCCTTCCCTGCAGCTCTGCCTGCAAAGTCCCACCTGGCAAGGGTTCCTTTCCCCCAGGGGTTACTGGAGACTTGACTGCATCCCATGGGGTGCTCTCTCCCCTCTGAGTCCAACACTACCACCAGCTACTCCTATCCCTGTCCCCCAGGCCTACATCAGTCTCTGCTTCCTTCTGCCTGACCAGTTTTACCCGGCCCAGTAGAAGCCAGGATAGCTCACCTTCTCCCAAAGTTTCACACACACCCTTCAGATCTGGCTGGTTCTTACCCATCCAGCCAGTCCCAGCCACATTCTTTTCACCTATTTAATCTTTCACTGAGCTGGGTGTGGTGGTGCAAGCCCATAACCCCAGGAAAGTGTCACGGGAGGACTGAGGTCAGGACCAGATGGACTCTACAGAGACCCTGTATCAAAACAGGCCAACATGGTTGGGACTATAGACTGAGGAAGAACACTTGCACAGCATGCTTAATGCCCCGTGTTCAACCTCCAGCATACAGGGTAGGAAAGGCACAAAGAAGCCTTGTGTGTGACTGGATCTACTGAGGGGCAGGCAGAGGCTGTATGGTCTACACCCTACAGTTGTTCTCTCAAAAAATACTGGCCAAATGTTACCAAATTCCAAACATTCTGCTAAATGCTGATTATAAAGAAAAACTTTCAAGACAAAAGCAAATACTCTGGGAGCTTAAGTTTCCCTGAATTACACAGTAAACACACAAACATGGGTAGCCTCTGGGGAAGGGAGACCTGAAAGATAAAGAGAGTCCTAATCAGACCTGAGGCAGGCAGAGTGACTCTCAGCAGAGGAAAAACATGGAGCCTCTGAGGAAGAGACCCATTACCATTATCTTCATTTGACAGATGAGGAAATGGGAGCCCTCAGCACACAAAGCCACAATGCTGGAGGAGCTATGGTTACTTAAGCCCCCAGTGACGTTCCCCACTCTGACCCTTTCCACTGGGGTGCAGAAGAGTCTAGACTGGCAATCTAGCTGGCCAGGGGCCAGGTAGAGGGTGACGATGCAGACAGAGGGTGGAGGCCTCTCGTGGGTAATCTAATGGGTGGTGGTGGTGGAGGTGGACCATCTGGCAGAGGCCAGGCCACCTGTAGGATGTAATCAGTGGTCTGGCCTCCTCCACTTCTTGAGTCTACACCACAGATTTGGCACAAGACATTCACCAAGTGTTTGGGGCTTCCTCCTGATTCAGAAGTGTTTGCTTCCTCAGGGACTGACTGTACTACTACAGCTAGTAGTAACAACCCTCCTGTTCACTGACAGACCCTAGCCAATCCCCTGCTGAAGCCTGGGCTCTGTGCCAGGCACTCGGGATAAAATAAACCAGTCCAGGTCTGCAGAAAAGCAACAACATAGCAGCATAAGGATAGATTTTGGCACAGGCATATTGTCAGACTGTGCTCTGCCTCTTAGAAGATGTGTTACTACAGAGGTCTCTGAGTCCTGGGTGTGTGCCCTCTTCACTCCAGAGCAGTTGTGCAGACCGAATAAGATGATTATGTCAAGGGCATAAACACAGCACCTGGCGTAGAGCAAGCACGCACTCCACACACAGCACCTGCTATTATTCCTACCACCACTCAGGCACCCACTTTCTGACTATGCCTTGCTCACTCCAGTAAGGTTGGCAGCATTCTCTCAAGTTTATGGATTTGAAAATTGGAAGTTGCTTCACATATGAGTTGTCTACAAGTTTGTTAAAAGTGATTAATAAATACTGTTTTGCCATGGCTCTGAAATATACTTCAAAAATATATGTGCTAGCCAGGCACATTTTATGATTCCAGGACTTTCCAGGCAGGAATATTGCAGTAAGTTTCAGATTAGTTTGGACTACAGAGTAAGACTGTCTCAAAACAAAACAAAACAACCCCCCAAACCTCATGTGTTAAGACACGGTCCCTAATGCAACCTAATAAAACCATTTTATTCAGAGACTTGAAGGCGGGGATGGATTAGAAAGGTCTGCTCAGCCTGCTATCCCTGGCAGGGCACATATTCCAGACCTCTTCTCAGCATTAAAGAGCAAATTCGTAACTTATTGGGCCTTTGGGCAATAGGCAGTAAACCACTAGGGGCACCCGGTGACAGGCAGACTCCTTTCTAGCTCCCTCTGTGTCACTTGCTTCCTTGCCATCATGAGGTTAGCGACTCTGCCTCCCCATTTGTGGGCCACGAGGCTCTGCCTTACTGCTCATCACCAGGACAGTGAAGCCAAGGGCCATGATGTGAAAGCTCCGAAGCAGTGAGCTAAAATGCCTGGGAGCTGAGGGGACAGACAGATGATCACACAGACTGATTGAAAGGGCAAAGTGTGAAGCCCTGAGACAGGCTACCAACAGGAAGCATGTACTCTCACTCAGCACCACAGCCACGGTGTCCCCAACTAAGGCATTCATTAGCATTTACTTATTTAAACTAAATGAATCCAGCTTTAGGAGAGGCAGGCAAGCTGAACAAGAAAGCAAGGGGTAACTAGCCAGACACAGGAGTGGGGCATGCATGGGGGTGCGGGGGGCAGAAGTGTAGGAAGGAGGGTCACGAGTTCAAGGTGATCCTCTGCAACAATGAAATTTAGGGCAGTAGCCTGGGATACATGAGACTCTCAAAAAGCCACCAGCCTCCAAACAAAACAAAACAAACCACACTCCAGGCAAACAGGCTTTAAGTCTGACAGTCGCTTCACTCTTTGTTTTAATTTCCTCCCTGGAAATGATGCTGAAAGTTCCATCTTACCTGGAACTGTGAACAAAAGGTTTGGTCCATTAGAAAACATTACCATGTACAGGAAAGGACTGTCACTATCCGCAGCCTGCTCCGGAGGTACAGTTCTGGATGCTAATTGCTCTGAACACCAGCTCCTTGGGTGCTGGCTGGAAGGCCTCAGCAGAACCCATTTTCTTCTCTCAGCCTTGGTTTCTTGACCATAAAATGAAGATGCTACCTACTTTATAGACTGTTTCAAGTACAAGAAGTCAACAGCCTAAGCTCTAGTAAGGCAGGCCTGGAGCCAAGTGTTGCCTCTGCCTCCTGTTACGCCCTTCAAGGGTCAATTAGAAGCTTCCCTCCTAGGCTCTGCCTAATACTAACTGCTACTCAGGCACGCTGCTTTATTCCCGTGCCTCAGTTGTAAAGGGGCTGATCACAGTACCTACTCCATCGAGTGCTGCCGCAGTGAGAATGGAATCATGGAATCGTTAGTACTTGTAGTGCATCCTGAACAATGCCTGGCACAGTAGGCATTCAATGTTAGGTGCTATTAATAGCAATGTTAACAATAATATTAATCACCAAACGGAATAAGAGGAGGGGCTGCCTAGTCCTGGGACATGGACATCCCATGGAGTAATTCCGAAGAAGTGCCTGGACACCTGTCAGGAAGCTAGCTTTCAGCCTGTAAAAAGGGCGTGTGGGCTCCTGAGTCCCAGTCCCACTGACCCTCTGGGGAGGAGAGTCAGGTTCCTCTGAAGGGACACTGTGTTCCTTCCCAGTGGTTGTGTTCCAGGCGCTGCCTGACTCTGACTTGGGGAACAAAGGCACATGTGTGTGGCCAGGGTGGAGGGAGGGGAACGCTTCCCTTTCAAGAGTTGGAACAAAGGATCTGAGGCATAGTTGAGTGCATTCCAATCCCCTCCCAGGCCAGCTCCCATTCTTCAGATGACTGTCCAACGTGGTCGCAACCTTCCAGCTTCCTCCTGAAAGGTGACTTGGGAAGGGGTGGCAAACTCTGTCACTCCACACAGTCATCAATCTCCAAGACGCAGGATTTTAAGTGCAGAACCTTGGATACCTTGTCCCATGCTCGAATGGGTAGGAACCCGTGGAGAAGTCAGTTCATGGATGACACAGGGCACTCCAAAGTGACAGGTCTAATGCCCCTCTCGGGGGGAGTTTATAACTGATGGAGCCAGGGAGGCTGGCTGGGAGTTCTTTCCCACTGACCGCACAGTCTAGCATCAGAGGCAAAACTATTAGAAAGGCATCCCCAGTTCTAAAGGGAGGAGGGCAGGTTAGAGGGAGAGACTAGGTGAAGGGGAAGGGAAGGAGAGCAGAGAAAGTGACTGGGAGGAAAGTGAAGGGCATACAGAAAAGCAGGGGCGGTCTATCGGGACATTACTTTCCAGTTTCCACACTCTGCAGCAGGAATCCGCTGCTGGGCCGGGACAGGAAACAGTCTATGGAAGTCATTGCAATGGCATTTCCTGAAGAGCACGAGAAAAAGCTCTAGTTCCGAGGGGAACTCTGCTGTCTACCCAGAGAACTCTGTAGCTTGGAGCCAATGTAGGCCTGGCCGAGACTCAATGGGGATGAAACCAAGCAGCACAAGGTCCCAAAGGTGGTTTCTCTCTACACACAGTGACCGGAGGGGCCCAGGGATCATGACAGTACACCGTAAACCAAGAACTGACTTTCTGAGCCTTCCCAACAAGCCCAGGTCACACACCAGGTGACTAGGGAACTATCTCTGAGCTACCTGCTCCACTGCCAGGGAGATGGCACTGTCCCCATCACCAATCTGCACAGCTAAAGGTATCTATCACAAAGACACGGTAGCTATGCAAGTGCTTTGTGACCTGGAGTGTGCTAGTCAGTGTCCACAGCATGGAGACTTACTCTTGTGGAGCCAGTGACAAATGGCCCTGTGATGACACTGTGTCCTGGAAAGAAGAAAGCCACTCTAAAAACTACAGTGGAATAGCCTCCTTGGTGAAATCTACCAAGGACTGAAGCCTATGAGAACCAGGACTCCTAGGGTGTCAATTTCAAGATCCCATCATGAGGAAGAAACTGAGATTTGGAGCTGAACTGATCTGCCGAAAGACTGAATATAGAGAGCTAAGGGAGTAGATTTTTGGATCTTTACCCTAAGATGAGGGCACCTTGGTCCACCAGGATATGTATACACTAGAATTCATACCATGACAGAAGGCTACCATGAGAATGTGACTATAAACAAAAAGAGAATGGATGCTTTGTGAATGAGCCCGGAGTTCCGTGGGACAGGTAATAAAAAGCATGACAGCAACATGCTGTCTGGCTCTCCAGATCCCAACATACTTCAGTGTTCATCATTGTGCCCAAGATTCAGGAAGGTCAAAAGAATTTGGGGGTGGGGGTGGGGGTGGTAGGATTTTTACTTAGACAAGATGCAGTTTTTCAGACAGAAACAGAAAAATAAAAGAGGGTCAATTGTAAAATATATTTGGAGAGAAGTATTTCTGAAGAAGAGTTAGAGTTAGGTTTTTATTGACATGAGATAGGGGTTCACTGTATAGCCCAGGTTGGCCTTGAATTCACAATGTAGCCTAGGCTGGCCTTAAACTCAAAGCAATCTTTTGCCTCAACCTCCCAAGTACTAGGATTATAGCCATGCACCACCATGCTTATTCAGCCCTTATTGGTGAAGACCTGTTTCCCAGAATTCTGAGCATACCTCCCCGCTACAAACCTAATCTTGGCTTCTCTCTCATTCCAAGTTAAAGCCTCAACCTGTCTTGCAACACCCTGTGTGCTCTGGTCCCTGCCTCCTCTCCATCTTTCCCCAAGCTTTCTTTGCCCTCATCTCCTCCCATTCTGTTCCTTGCTGTTTCTTCAGCCAAACTGACTTTTTGCCATCCCTGGAAACACCAAGTGGCTCTCCTCCATGTCTGCTCCTCTGCTTGAAAAGCTCTCTGTCTGGACCCACACAGCTAACAACCTCCCCTTCAGATCTTGGCCCAGATGCCACCTTCAGGATGGCTGGGCATCTGGGTATAGTATTCTAAGAACAGGCCTGGAGACCAGTATATGATGTGTGGCATTCTGGAAGCTGGTTATTCTGAGAAATATACACTCAGAGACACACAGGAATAACCCTGAAAAGAAGCTGTTCTCTTTTCTTTTCCTTCCTTCCTTCCTTCTTGGTTTTTCAAGGTAGGGATCCCCTGTGCAGCCTTAGCTCATCTGGAGAAAAGCTGTTTTCATAAAAGAAACATCTGTCACAAAGTATTTCTTTCTATCAGTTGTGTCGGGTTGCTGTACAGCTGTTACTACCCGAGACACTTTACAATATTTACTCACTAATTCGTAGCTAAGCTTCTCACACCTTCAAGTCACTGGAGGAATCCCTTCCTTCCATTTCTTTATTTTCTTATTTCTTGGTTTGAGACATGGTCTCACCATGTAGCCCTGGTGTGAGCTGGCCTCCCATTCCAAGATCTGCCTGTCTGCTAGGTGCTGGGGTTAGAGTGCCACCACGCTCGACCTCCTACTCCTTTATGTAGTTCAGGATGCTCAGAAGCCTCAATCATGAATCTAGCCAGCCATTCTCTGAGTTTGGCTCTTGTGCAGAGATGACTTATCAAAATGTTTGGGATTTTTGCTAATTTGTCTTATGTCAAGTTAATTCATATTCTAGCCACCCAACAGGTGACAGGTGAACTATTTTTTCATTTCCCTATATCTTGGTTGTTCACGTTTTTGATTGCTCTTTACATTTCATTCATCATTCCATCCACCCATCCATGCACTTGCTGGGGACAGCCATGCCAGGGGCACACACGGAGGTCAGAAGTCAACTCACAATCAGTCCTTTCCCTTCCACCAAGTGGGAACCAGGGCTGTAACTCAAGCCATCAGGCTTGAGAGCATACACCTTTATAAGCCAATTAGTTTGCCAGGCCCTTTGATCACCATTATTAAAGTGCTGCCCTACTCTGCCTTGCAAGACATTATCTATGAGCCAATCTGCTTTTCCCCCTTATTTTCTTCAGAGTCCCTAGTATCAGCTGATGCTTCTCTCTCTCTCTCTCTCTCTCTCTCTCTCTCTCTCTCTCTCCCTCCCTCCCTCCTTCCCTCCCTCCATCTCCCCCACCCTCCTCTCTCTCACAAACATACGCACGCACGCATGCATGCACGCGCAGGGCGGAGTGGGGAGCTAACCAAACTTGGGTTCTCTAGAAGAGCAGCAAGAGCTCTTAAACACTGAGCCATCTCTCTAGCTCCCAGGCTATATCATCAATGGACTGCTGGGTATACAATGGACTGCTGGGTATACAATGGACTGCTGGGTATACATAGTGTGTGTGTGTGTGTGTGTGTGTGTGTGTGTGTACACTCAGCTTAGCTCGCATTTCTATGCATTTGCATACAGAGGCTGGAGGTCAATCCTGGGTATTGCTCCTCAGGAGCTATCTACTTCATTGGCCTAGAACCCACACATTAGTCTACTAGCCAGGAATGGCTGGCCAGCAAGCCCCAGAAATCCCTTGTCTCTGCCTTCCAGTTTGGGATTACAAGTGCACATCACTGTGTTTGGCTTTTTTTCCCTAGTGATCAAACTCAGATTCTTTTTTTTTTTAAGTGGGGGGAGGGGCAGGGAGGAGCAGGGGGTTGAGACAGTTTTTCTGTATAGCCTTGGCTGTCCTAGAACTCACTGTAGACCAGCCTGCCTCTGCCTCTCAAGTGTTGGGATTAAAAGCATGGGCTGGCCCAAACTCAGATTCTTCTGCTAGCACAGCAAGCATTTTAGAGACTGAGCCTCAGCCTCCATTATGTATTTTCTGTCTTTCCATCTGAATGAGGCAAAATCTTAGTTTTGTTTAGTATTAGTATTTGTTAGTTTGTTTAGTATTGAACCTAGCAAAGTAGAAGCTCAATAACTGGGTGGGAGGAAGCGCCCACCATTATTATTCTGGTCTGATAAGGTCCTTTCTTCATATACTCAGTATCTTTTCATCGGTGACTACTAAGCCCAAGACCTGTGCTCTGGGCTGAGATAACCAGTGTGAGCAAGATGTGGACTCTGCCTCAACCCGACAGAGCACAGCCGTTAGAAGTACCTTCTCTGAGCCAACTTAAACTAACAGCTTCCTTCTTTTATACAAAGTGGGAGGGATCATATATAAAAGTTGAATATCATGCTGGTGGCAATTTGTCTCACTAGGTGAAACAAAGACCCAGCGGAACTCTCTGTATCACTAGATGCCCAGTAGCCTGGGGAAGGAAGACTGAGCTGCAGGGACAACAGGATCCAGAGGAATCCTTCAGAAGAGGAGTCACAGGGAAGATCCTGCGGACTCTGGTTGGAGGGTAGGGATGGGGGCAGAAGCCCTGATGGACCTCGGCTGTTGAGGATGTTGTTTCTGTTGAGGACTACCTTTAAAGCAAAGCACACTAACCCAGACAAGGCAGCAATTGCAAAAAGCAATACTGCTTCACACAACCCAAACAAAACTGATGGTCAAGAAACTCTCCAGGTCCCACTGGGGCCCCCTGAAAATTACCTGGGTATTTCAAGCAGAAGGTGAAGGGCTCCGTGTGGTTGCTGGGGATGTTGCTTTAGGGAGTCTGGAAAACCCTATGATGGCCAAGGAGTTTTAAGAGCCACCTAAAAAAGGACACTGAAAAGAAGTAGGTGTCCCAAGGGGGAGCCCCTGAGACACTTCGCTTCATTGGAGACCTGAATGAGGTTACTAAGAATTTCTGTGTTGGGGTTTCTGATGGGGCTTCCCCAAGAAAACCACAGAACTGCCGAATTTGCAAATGGAGCTGAGGTGCTTCAACTAAGCACATGTCCATCTCTGTGTTGCACTGAAGAAGCCGCTACAGGTAAGAGGAGAGTGCAGCTTGGGGAAGGCCAAGCTGGGTGCTCTCCCGGTATCGCCCGCTCACTGCTCCTAGCAGTGGTGTTTCCACTGGGCAAAGGGTATCTCCAGGGCTGGTTACACCAGAGTGACTGGCCCACTTGGAGCCTCACCCACATTCAAAGAAGAAAAAAAAAAACCCCAAAGAGTTTCATCTGATGGGGCCTAGGTCTCAGTGAACAGGCCTAGTCTCTTAAGGGGTAACTCCAGGGGGTAAAGTTCAGAGCCGTGAGGGAGGAAGCTCATTCTGGAGAGGACGTGCATCCACCCTACAATTAAGGTTAGGGAAGGGCTTTTATTCTGGCAGTTGGGTATCATTATTCGATTTTACAGGTAGGAGAAACAAAAGACAAGAGACACAAACAGGTACAACATTTTTCCAGGTGACTCAGGCAGGTGGGCAGTAGTATGGCCAGAGGCTGGAGTTCCAGTCCTTGCTAATCACCCTACAATTAACCGAGATTCTGGGGCAGGTCATCTGTCTCTTTGTACACATGCCACTCTCAATAACTGACAAGGCTGAGATTTTAACAAGGAAAGCGCTAACAAGAAGCCCATCATGACTGGGCAAACGCCCGATGCCACTCCACACTTACCACGCCTGGGTTTCCTAGGACCATAATCGGAGGTTTCCACACATCTGGGAACTTGAAGGCACTGTTCTCAGATACCCAAACAATGCTACAATTGCAACAAGGAATAAATACCTTCTACAGGCATGCTTTTCTCAGCCGGACGGTAGCCCTGAGTTTCTATGCTAGTCTGTCTGGATTATTACTTCCTGAGCAAGGCATGGATGGAAAGAGTCTGGACTCTGAAGGTAAGCCAACCTCACTTTAAGACACGAAGTTGGCTGAGAAACACTTAAGCTTGGTCACTGAGCCACTGGGGAGCTTTGTGTACAATCTGGGAATATATTCACGTACCTTGGAAAGTTCCTGTATGGAACACACAAATGACTACATATTTCCAGGATGGAGAGAGAGTGTCTAGCTTAAGCTAGCCCCCAGCACACTGCTGGCCTTATCATAGCTACTCAGTAAATTTACCTCATTCAGTTACGGATAAAACACCTGAGGTACTCAAGGTACAAGAAAGGCAAAGTTCTTTCCTTTTTCCTAAAGGATGCTAAATTCAGAGCATACCTGATTGAAGACCTCATCGCTGCAGCCTCCAGGGAAGTTAGGGGATGCCACTGCAGCAGCATCTGTACAGCTCAGAGGAGACTGTACCTAAAAGGACACGGACAGGCTTCTTCCACCAGGATCAAATAACACCGAGGGGAATGTTTCTTACCCGCTGGTCCCGGGAAGAATGCATATCCGGAAATGGCTCTGCCATAACCGGCTCTTCTGCACACATTCCCTCTCTGCTTACCAAGCAGAAGTGGCAAGTTACCAGGTATGTTGCCCAACAGGCTCTGGAGATTCTTGGGTGAAGAGACAGTGGAAGGTGGGATTTTAGTCAGTGATTTTAGTCAGTGAAGATCTAAGGACTGCCCCCAAGCTGCCGCCTTAGGTCGGTTTAGCATTTTTCCAGGTGATTGGAGGAAGACTTGTAATACGGGGCAGCAGGTTCTTAGGTCCCAAGTAGCCTCTGCAGACAAGAGGCTGGCCGGCCCAGCAGGTACCTCTTCCATCTGCCTACTGTTTGTAGCTGGCAAGACCCTGCCCGTCGTTAGGACCACTCAGTCAGCTACAGACAGCAGGCAGCAGAGGCAAAGGGCCCCTTGTCTACCTGGAGAAGCTTCAGAGGGTGTGTCTGAAGCGCTGGAATCCTGTCCCTCCTGTAATCAGCTGAACAAATATTTGCCCCAAAAGAGAATCAAAGCAAGAGAATGAATAGAAGAGGTCACAGCACAAACCAACAGGAACTATTTAATCATTTATCTCCCCAGGGAGTTCATTTACAGATTGGTTTTCAAGTCTGGCAACCCTTAGCTCAAGGGAACCCACCTTTACCTCAGCCAGCTCTACTCTGGTCATCTGACCTCTACTGACAAGTGACCTCTTTGCCTTTACAAGAGCTACTGGAGGGAAGAGGGGTGAGGTTTCAAAGAAATGGGAAACTAGAGACAGGATGGGGTCTCAGGGCAAACCCAGGAGGTCTCTTGCCCAGTAGTAAAGCAAAGTGCTTGCCCCGCCCTAGGCCCAGCCTATGGACAGCTAAATTCTTGACATTCCGGAGTCCATGGTGCATGGCCCTTCCACCTCATTTCCTTCAATGGATGACTTATTTCCCAGTCTGTCCATTTCCTACATACTCTAAGAGGGCAGAATATGTCTTAGAAGCCGCAATAGCCCCTATTCCAGAATGCAGTTCACTCCGAAGGATAATAAATGCCCACCACAGTGGCTACTAGTAAGGGAACTCTCACCTCTATCTCCCCCTGACTGCTGAGTGGTGAACAGACGGGTCCTCTGAAGAAAAGGCACTCAATGGGGTCAGCCTCTGCTCTCTTCATTTTTGAGAGTCACAATAGTCTGTTAGAAACTAAGGCTCCAGAAGGTAAGCGAGCCTGTCCAAGGTCACATGGCCAGTTAAGTGACAGGGCCAGGACTCACACCCACATCCAGTCTGTCACCAAATCTTAATTTCTGATGGAGCCTCACAAACCAGGTTCTTGCTCTGCCAGAAAACAGTGCTTCAGTAAAGAGGCCCCAGGGCCTGACCGGAAAGCAGTGCTTCAGTAAAAAGGCCCCAAGGCCCTGACCAAAACACACTGGGCAGAGCAGCTGGAGATGCCCAAGCGATCCAGGGCATTGGGGTGCAAAGTCCTGGGGCTCAATACATGGCACAGCAAGGGCTCCACAAACAAGCCAACCACACAGAGAATTGCACACCTTGGGGAAAATGAACTTAGGGGCACAGCACAAACACAATTGGCCCAGACCACCATCCTCCAGAATTAGACAATCCTCAGCCACTCAAGCCAGGGGGGGGGCTCCTGCCTGGCCAAATGGTCTGAGTAACAAGCACACAAGCACACACGAGCCTGAGGTTATCAGCTCTGCAGTTTCTCTGGGTATTATGTTCATCACCCCAGCCAAGGTGACCCATTACGTGGGAGCGAGCAGAATGCAGGGAGAACTTGCTACTCTCAGGTTTTAAACCAAGTAAACACACAGGCTGTTTTTCTTTGCTGAGAAATTAGAAGTAAATTATGAAACTGTGGAGCCACAAGGGTAGCCAGAATGAAAGATACAGGTCCCCTAAAAACTGGGTCATCTATATTTCCAAAGTTAACCTCTTGTATTAAAATGAAGCCAGGAAGGTCTCCTGAACAATTGATATCTTCAACAACCATGCCATACAACAGAGAGACCAAAAAGGGCAGATAGGATCTTCACAGAGAAGACACACACAAGGGGCAGACACACAGGGGCGTGGTTCTTACCCAGCCGCCGTTCTCCTGGATCCAAGGCTCTAGGTGGTCATTCAGATAGGTGGCCATCCAACTTGCAATCCGACTCACCAATACCTGCATCTCCTTGTCTACGCTTTCCACGCACAGTGCCCCGCCAAAGGAGAAAAAGGCCACGATGCGACCCCAGTTTACTCCATCCCGAAAGAGTTCATTCACTACCTGTTCAAAGCTCTGATATGCTGTCCCTGGGGTTATGTGAAGCTGGGATGTTAGATCACTGAACGCTCTCCGGTACCGCAGTTCAAACTCATCGCCAGCCTCTCTCAGCGCTTGCTTCACGGCTGCCATGGGGATGGCCTCCCGCGCATCCAAACTGCTGCTGCGGCCCGTGGCTCCATTCCCTGCGGGGCTATCTGCCAGGTGCCAGGATGGGTTGCCATTGATGGCACTGGGGGTCTCCCTTTCTGGTTCAGTTTCTTCTGGGGCCTCAGTCCTATTCTCTTCGACATCACTAAACTGACTCCAGCTGTATCCTTTCTGGGAAAGCTTGTAGGAGAGAAAGTCAACCACCAGCTCCCGGTTGCTCTGAGACATTTTTATAATAGAGATGGGCTCAACCAGTCCATTGTCCAAAACACCTGCTCACTCACTGGGTCTGCTCTGTGTTTAGCGGTTCTCTTCCAGGATCCAAAGCCAAGAGAAGGTTCTGAAGAGAGAGAAAGAGCTTCAGGAGAAAAATTTAATATGCATGTCATTTACCTTACAATATTCCCCTTCCTCCCCCAGGTACCGGAATTGGTTTCTTTGTGGCTCTTATGAAGGTCCGAACCCAGGTTCTAAGGGACTTCAAATGAAGTCAAATTGAAAGGACCAGCAGCTTTGAATTGTTTCATCAGCCTCTTTTTACTACAACCACCCACCCCTTTTTTCTCCGAAATGCCTTTCTCCAAAAGTCACCCCCATTGGCATATCCCCCACCACCACCACCTACATTCAAATCTATCTCCGGCGACAGCAAGCAGGTGCAACCCCCGGAAGGTCTTTTGTATCACAGGTCGGGAAGAGGTGGTGGCTGGGTCGCCGGTAACTCAGCAAAAAAAAAAAAAACCCAGCCCCGGCCGGAGGGATCATGCGACCTGGTAGGCAGCCCAGAAGGCGACAGAGGAATTGCGAAGCTTAGGAGCCTGCCCCCTCGCTTGAAGCTTCCTCCATCGCCCAGATCGAGGGCGGCCTCTCTCTGCTCCGCAGGCTCCAGCCACCCGGGAGCCCAACCCCCTCGCTCTAGCACGCCCCTTGGCTCTCCGCCTCCTACAGGGAGTCGGGAGAACTCTCCCGGAGGTATGGGTTTAGTGTAATTTCCCCCCCACCCCTCCTTTCTTTCTTTCTATTTAAGTACCAGCCCTGGATGAGTCTTCCGAAACCCTAAAGGGACTTCTCAGTGAATCTCAAGGTTTCGCGCAGGGACGCGGAGAGGGGGAGACGGCCTCGGATCTGCGATCTGATTTCGGAAAGACCACTCCCGGGCTTTTCCGAGGCGTGTACTGGAGACCCCCCCACAAACACCGCTAGTTGTCTCTGAATTCCCCAAAGGCCCTGGACATAGCATTGGGGGACTGCCAGGTCCTCCATTCCGCGCCCGGACACAATGGCCGCCGGCACCCCCGCACAAAGACGGGGTGAGGGGGAGGCGCTGAGCCCCGCCACCGGTCAGGAAGAAGGGTCGAGGCTCCCAGAGCGGAGACCTCGTTTTCCTGAAGCCGGGTCCAAGGCGGCCTCCTGGAGCCCCCTGCAGGGCTCCCGGGCCGGAGGCCGCTACACGCTGGAGCCCCGGGTGGGTGGGCTGAGGCCTCGCTTACTGCCCGCGCTCCCCTAGGCCGGGTACCCGCCGAGCCACCGCCCCGTTGCTAGGCAACCGCCCTCCCTCAGGGGCGCCCCCTAGACCTCTCTGGAAGGAGGGGTCTCGCCCCCGCGGCCCGCCCCAGCTTAGCCAATCCGCGGGTCGAGTCGGCACGGAAGCGGGACGGCAAAGGCTCCCATTGGGCGCAACGCCTGTCAGGCACAGGGGAGGCGGTGCTCTCACCTGCGAGCCCCCGCGAGCCGTGGGGGGCCACATCCCCCCTTCATAGGCCCGTTGGCTTCCAGGCACAAGGGCGTTTTGCGGCTGGGAAGTGCGCCGCGGACTTGGGCCGGCCTACCTGGCTGACTGCTCGTGCCGAATCTCCCGGAGAAGCCGGCCTCAGTTTCCCCTGAAGAGACCGGGGGAACTTGCAAGCGCAGTCACTTCCGGTGCTGCGGCAGCGCGCGCGAGCCCGAGACGCAAAAGAAGTGCGCGCCAGGAGGGACTAGCGTCGATATGTGGGAAAGCAGCGTCCCCTGGCGAGCGATTTGCGGAGTCGCAGGCGCATGGACCGCTTGTGGTTCACATTCATTCAATCTAGTTCCTTCATCCATCTATCCCTTTGTAAACTACAGAAAAAGTGCTTTTTCCCGGGTGTCCAACACCGGACAGGTTTCTCAACTTGTGTATTTCCCCCCTCACTTTAAAAATAGATCGCAGTATTGACCGTTCATTGGCTGTGTATCAGTTACTACTTGAAAAGCCTGAAGAATAGAAAGCCCTTAGTTTGGTTTGTTGAAGACGGTTATGAAAGAGGCAAGACAAGGTCTGTTTTCATGAAGACTTACACCTTAGGGGAGGAGACTATCCAACTAGGAAAATAAACAAACAAGGTCATCTCTAAATGTCAGGAAAAAAATACCCTGACAGTGTGATAATGACGGTGAGACGAGAGTTGCCTTAGAGTGAGTGAATGATCTTTTTAAAAATGCAAACCCCGACTCTGGCCGACCAGTGCAGTAGAAAGACATTTCTTTAACAGTTTTTCAGCCCAATCTGTCCTCTATGTAGCATAGGATGACTTTCCTTTGTTGTTGTTGTTGTTGTTTTTGTTAGCCCAGCTTTTAGCGACTGAGCCATCTCTTCTCCTGTCTTACTATTATACCCAGTTGCTGTGTTGCTGGGGAATCAAACCCAGAGCTTTGTGCATAGTAGTCAGGCATTCTACCAAATAAGCTATAACTCGGTTTTTCAAAAATTATTTTATTTGGGATATGTGCACATGAGTGTGGGTGTGTATGTGCCCCCATGTTGATATGGAGCTCCAAGGACAACTTTCAGGAGTTAATTCTATTCAAGAGTGGAACTCAGCTCCTCAGCTTGCTAGGCAAGTTCTTTCTTTTATACAGGGTCTCCTTACGCAGCGGTTTACCTTGGGCTGCCCTTGACCTTGTATTCACTATACACTCTCGGTTGGTCTAGAACTCAGAGCAGTCTTTCAGCTTTTGTGTCCTGAGAGCTACTGGGATCTCAGCCTCCTGGTGTGCAAGTGACCACTGTTGGGCACTTAGTGTCCGTAACATAACACAGGCGCTCTTTCTCTGCTGATTCCTGGCTGAGGAACAACATGGCATCAAGGAGAAACCCCTCCTCCCGACATCACCTGACACTGGAGACAGCAACTCACCATCTTCCACAGAAGAGGTGGCAGAATATACTGTTGGCCACAGAGTTCATTCCACCCTTTTGGGAAACCCCTTGACTGAAATTGTGGTGTGTGCTGGAGAGTTGAGCCCGTGTGGGAATGGACACACCAAAATTGTTTCAAAACTCGTTATCTTCTCTGAGCCTCGTCCAGTTCCCAGGTGGGTGTAATTAAACCAGTCAAAGGAGGCAGCGTCTAAAGGGAATTAATAAATGACATGAAGTAAGAAAGATTGTGTGTGTAGGGTGGGCAGGTGGATCAGAATGGGCCCAGGCTGGTCTAAAACCAAAAGTCATGGCTTACCCAACTCAATGAGCTGCCGTGGAGCGTTCACGGATCTGAACGGCCAGCGTGTGTGTCCTACACTGTTTTCACCTGTGTCAGCCTCACTGTTCCCCTGTTAGCAGAGACTGAAGGTCAAAGGGCTTTGCTGCAATGACTCGAAGGTTAAATGAGGGCCAGGGCCTGGTGACTCATCCTATAAAGATGCTGGACTCTTAGCCTGACAGCTGGACTTCCATCTTGGAATCCACATATCAAAAGGAAAGAACTAACTCAAAATTGTTCCCCCACCCTCCAGCTCCTGGTAAGGTACACACACCTGATCTGCCACTCCCTTCCCCTCTTGCTGCTCTATTGTAAGGCTGTAACAGGAATTTGTAAATAAATATGCTATTGAATTTCTTCCTTGAGCCGTAGTCCAGTCCCTTAGCTCCTAGAGAAGCCTTGTAAAGGTTAAGAGATGTCTGCCTCTTTCTCTCTCTTTCTCTAGCTGTTGTGATCCTCAGTGCTCTCAATGTTTTCCCACCATAAGGCCTGCCCATGGCCTGGTGGTGTGTGCCCGCCCTTTGTGATGCTCATCAGAAGGGTGATTCTGAATCAGCTCCTTCCCTGGGCCCGGCCACTAATAAGCTTGTCTTCTGAACAAATAAATGGGTTGTTTTGGTTTGGTTTTTTTGTTTGTTTGTTTGTTTTCCAGACAGGGTCTGTCTATCACTGGCCTCGAACGCATAGAGCCCCACCTGCCTCTGCCTCCCAAGTGCGGGATTAAAGGCACATGCCACGGCACCTGGCAAGTAGGTATATCTTTTAAAAAGGAACTCGGACAAATGTGGAACACGTTATAACCAGCGGTGCTCTGGTGACTGATTTGATCATTGGGTATTAGGCGGGGCGGGGGATGGCTCTGTGGTTTAGAGCACTTTGCTCTTTCAGAGGGCCCAGGTTCAAGTCCCAGCACCCACGTGGTGGCTCACAACCATCTGGAACTCTAGTTCCATGTGACATCCTCTTTTGAGGTCCACCGCACAAGTATGTATGTGGTATACTACAGGCGTGCAGACAAAGCACTCATACATAAAAAATCTAGAGAGGGAGAGGGAGGGAGAGAGAGGGAGAGAGAGGGAGAGAGAGAGAGAGAGAGAGAGAGAGAGAGAGAGAGGATATAGGGTCCGTCCGCACCTTGCTTGTTTCCTTTGCTTTTGAGGACGGTATCTCTTGTTCTGCAGCTGTTACACCCTGGCCCCTGCTTCCCACTTTGCTGTCAGAATGTTCTGGATTACACATGTAAATGTGTTCTGTGGGTTGTATGTGGGTTCTGGGGATCAAATTTAGGGTGTCAGGTTGAGAGCTATCACCTGCTGAGCTGTCTCACTGGCCTGGGTTTCTAAATTCTTAAAAACAAACAAACAAACAAACAAACAAAAGCAAAACAAACCCACAGAGCATGGTGAACTCTGATGGCATGCACCTTTAGTCTGAGCACTTGGGAGGAACGGGTGGGTGGATCTCTGTGTGTTTAAGCACAGCCTGGTCTACAGAGTAAGACCATGTCTTAAACAAAACAGACAAAAAAAAAAAAAAACCAAAACAACTTAGAAATGTAAAAACATTAACTTTGTAAGGATACACCACCATTTAATTTCCCACTTCCCGCCTTTGGGAACATTTAGGTAGTTTCCAGTCTTTTCCCATTTCAAATAATACTATAATTTGTCTAATATGTGTGCTGCATATGTTGGCATTTGTAAGATAAAAACTCCTAGAAGTCCAGTTATCAGTGTGTGAGCAGATTAATCTGTTTTGACCTTAATAAATATGAGCAGTTGTGTTCCACATAGCAGTTATACTAGCTTAGCTTCATTAGCAAAATATAAAGTGTCAGACTCTTCACATGGTAGGATCACAGTGTGTTGTGACGTGCGTACACACCGGTACTCTGTGTGATGGTGGAAACCCAGGATCTCACACATCAGCTTAGCTTTGCATTACTGTGCTCCAGCTTCAGCCTTGTCCAGTTTTGTTTGTTTGTTTGTTTGTTTTGTTTTGTTTTAATCCTTGCCAGTCAGGTAGGTTAAAACTGAAAGGCATCAGGGCCTGTAATACCAGGAGTTCAAGGTCATCTTCTGGGCAAAGGATGTTCCAGTCCAACCTGCACTACAAGGAACCCTGCAAGTATCAATTAGCAACCCTCGAAATATTAGCAACACAAAACAACAATAACAAACCATCACAGAAAAGCAACCTTTCATTGACTGTTACTGTGAGTGAAATTTATTACACTTTTAGTTGTGGTATATGTTCTTATATTGTTTGTTTATTAGTTGGACTTTCTATTCAACTTCTTATTTATTTATTTATTTATTTATTTATTTTAAAATTTATTTGCTTCTGGGTGGTGATGGTGCACGCCTTTAATCCCAGTGCTTGTGAGGTGGAGACAGGCAGATCTCTGTAAGTTCTAGGCCAGTCTGGTCTACAGAGTGAGTTCTGGGACAGCCAGGGTTGTACAGAGAAACCCTACCTTGAAAAAAACAACAAAAAACAAAACGTGTGTGTGTGTGTGTCCACATATGGAGATCAGAGGAGAATTTGTGGGAGCTGGTTCTCTCCTTCCACTATGGGGTCCCGGGTATGGAACCCAGGCTGTTAGTGTTGGCTGGAATGCCTATACCTTCAATTAATGTTTTAACTTGAAAATGGGGAGGGGGTTGTTTGTTTTTATTTTATTTTTTATTTTTACTTTATGTTTTTATTTGGTTTTTCAAGACAAGGTTTCTCTGTGTAGCCCTTGTTGTCCTAGAACTTACTCTGTAGACCTGGCTGGTCTCAAACTCAACAGAGATCGCCTGTCTCTGCTTCCCCAGTGCTGGTACAAAGTCATGTACCACCACCTGGCTTCTCATGAAGACTTAAGTGCTACTTACTGTTGCATTCTAGGCAGTTTCATGAACTATCCCCTTCCTTATGAACATTTAGGTGGTTTCCAATTCTGAAACTACAACAGACTGGTCACTGATTTCCTTACTTCTGTCCTTGGCCCCGCCTTCAGTGATGCTAAGATTGTGGATGGAGTAGGCCCCATGTGCCCCATGCTTCTTGTGAGCACTAGAGCTCTGCTTCGGTGATTTCAGACCGCCTTGCCTCCTGTTCATCCAGGAAGGGCATTTGAGCTGAGTTCTAGAACTCAGTGGATCTGGAGGCAAAGGCAGGTGCGGAGCCCCTTGGGCCAGGCTCACTTTTTGTTTTTGTTTTTGTTTTGTTTTGTTTTTGTTTTTTGGATTTTTTTTTCAAGACAGGGTTTCTCTGTATAGCTCTGGCTGTCCTGGAACTTACTCTGTAGATCAGGCTGGCCTCGAACTCAGAAATCTGCCTGCCTCTGCCTCCCAGAGTGCTGGGATTACAGGTGTGCACCACCACTGCCCAGCTAGGCTTACTTCTTAATTTGGACGGACTTGGGCCTTCTGGAATGAACAGATGAGTGGCATCACTCATTCCTTCCTTCTTTCTTCCCATCAGTCACCTTTTGCCCAGTAGTGAACACACAGGACCTGAACACACAGCCCTGCTGCATCTTCCCTGTTAACAAGGCGCCCTTTGTTCCCGGCCGAGCTTGGCTGCTCTCCAGCCCAGTATAGCCCTGCTGCTCAGTGCTGCATGGCCATGGGGCAGCCAAGGCCTAGGCAGACCCTGCCCTTCCTTGCCTGCTGCCTGTATCCAACCTGGCCAGTCTCTTCCTCTTGACTGACACCCTTCAGGCCGACACGGCATGTGCTCTCCAGTATCCGGCTCACCCCCTAAGTCACTACATTGCTTATGCTTCATGTTCGAGGGCTGTCTTCTCACTGGAATGTCAGCACCATAAGGACAGGGATTGGGGTCTCCCTCCCCCTTTTCTTTCGTCCCCTTCTCCTCCTTCCAACCCCTACTCCCATCCCTTGTGAAAAAGCATTCATTCTTGTCTAAAAATAAGATAAATAGGGAATAAAGCTGGGCTTGGTGGCATGCCTCTAATCCCAGCACTTCAGAGGCAGACGCAGGAGGATCTCTAAGAATTTGAGGCCAGCCTGGTCTATATATTGAGTTCTGGGACAGCCAGGACTAAATAGAGAAAACCTCTCAGTATGTAGACCAGAATGGCTGGTAACTCACAGACATCAATCTTCCTGTCTCCCTGGCCTGGAATTAAAGGCATGTACCACTGCATTAGGCTTTGTGGCTGGCCTTTTAGTACATGCCGATTTCCCCATAAAATAACTAAACCTATCTCTACCACTACTTTGTCTGTCTGTCTGTCTATCTATCTATCTATCTATCTATCTATCATCTACCTGTTTATTGCAATGAATTTAAAGGCTTTATTGTGCAGAGGGAAGGACTACACTTTTCCTGCCCACCCCCATATTCTACCACATGCTACTTTTTGTTTTTTGAGACAGGGTTTCTCTGTTTAGCCTTAGCTGTTCTCTATAGACCAGGCTGACGTAAAACTCACAGAGACTCATCTGCCCTAGCCTGAGTATTAGGGTTGAAGGTGTGCATCACCACAGCCTGGCTAAAAGTGATTTTTTTAAAATTTGTATTTTATTTTATTATGTATATAGGAGTTTTACCTACATGCTTATCTGTGGACTATGAGAGAGTCTTGTGCCTGCAGAAGGCAGAAGAGAGCATCAGAACTCTTGGAAGTGCAGTAACAGTTAGTAACTTCATGTGCCTCTGTGTGGATGCTAGGTATCAGACCCAGGGCCTCTGGAAGAGCTGCATGTACTTCTGAGCACTGTGCTATCTCTCTAGCCTCTGCTGCTACTTAAAAAAAAAAAAAAACAACGAACTTGCTGACGTTACATGTATTTTCAATGTTTAAAGCATTTTCTGCATCTCTGTGAGTCTGTGTCTGAGGAGGTCAGAAGATGGCATCAAATCTCCTGGAACTGGAGTTACAGGTGACCACGCGCCTCTGGATATGGGTACAAGGAACCAGACTCCAGTCCTCTGGAGCCACAAGTGCTTTAACCACTGAGCCATCCCCCCAGCCCCTCTACTACTGTTAGTGGCCACCAGACTGAACGGAGCCATGTGAGAAGGGGGACAGGAGGGAGCCAGAAGCCAAGAGGCCAGGAGAGTGGGAACCAAGAGTGGCTGCCAGGAGCAAAGAGGCCAAGAGGCCAGCTCGGCCCAAACAACGAGTTCTACAGGAGTCAGAGGCGCTGGGGAGGGAGCACCCGTTCCAGTTTCTGGGCTGGAGAGTTTTGGGTAGCAGGTGGGGTTTGCCAGCTAGGAGGACCCTGTAATAGGTAGACTGCTGGCCAGTGTCCACCTTGATATCCTCATAGGCTTCTCAGCCTTTTGTCATGGGGTTGAGACCTAACGATTAGCATTGGACAAAAATCTCATTCTTATACTGGGCATGCCTGCACTCTCAGAACTCAATAGACAGAGGCAGGGTCTGGCTGTGTTGCTGAGTTGGCCTGGGCCTGGGCCACACAGGCCTACCTTAAGCTCCTGAGAGCTGGGACTACAGGAGGGTGCCACCATGCCAGGCTTCTTTTTATGTCTTTGATGTCCTGAAGATATTCTCCTGAGAACTGCCTGTTTTCACTCTTTTTTCCTGTTGAGTTTTGTCCTGTGTTCTGCAAATTATTTTTATTTTGTTTTTTTAAATCTCCATGGCTGGACATGATGGTTCATGCCTTTAAATCTCAGCACTTGGGAGGCAGAGGTAGGCAGATCTCTGTGTGTTCAAAGCCAACTTTGTCTACATAGTGAGTCCTAGGAATGTCAGAGCTACACAGAAAACCCTGTCTTCAAAACAAACAACAACACAAACCATGTGTTTATAGGTCTGTCTGCCAAGGTTTCAGATTCCTTGGAGTTACAGGTGGTCATAAGCCACCAACATGGGAACTGGGATTCAAACTCAGGTTCTCTTTCTTTTATTTAAAACTCATGGGCTGGAGAGATGGCTCAGCGGTTATGAGCACTGACTGCTCTTCCAGAGGTCCTGAGTTCAATTCCCAGCAACCACATGGTGACTCACAACCATCCATAATGAGATCTGATGCCCTCTTCTGGTGTGTCTGAAGACAGTGACAGTATACTTACATATAACAATAAATAAATCTTTGAGCAGGAGTGAGTGGGGCCGGAGTGAGCTGAGTTCAATTCCCAGCAACCACATGATGGCTCACCACCGTCTGTACAGCTACAGTGTACTCGTATACAGAATAAAACTCATACATTCTGCCGGGCAGTGGTGGCGCACGCCTTTAATCCCAGCACTTGGGAGGCAGAGGCAGGCGGATTTCTGACTTCGAGGTCAGCCTGGTCTACAGAGTGAGTTCCAGGACAGCCAGGGCTACACAGAGAAACCCTGTCTCAAAAAACCAAAAAAAAAAAAAAAAAAAAAAAAAAAAACCAAAAAACCTCGTACATTCTGTTTTCTGTTTGTTACATGTAAGTATTTTACCCACATAGTGTGCTTGCAGGGCAGGGGCAGTCAGGAGCAGCGGCGGGCGGTGCTCTCCAGTGTTACTGTTCTCATTCCGGCCTTCTGTAAGGCCTCATCTGTACAAATGGTACAGGCTTGTGACAGCCTAGGAAGAAATGATACCTTCGCCCTTTGGTATGGCTGGCATTACAGCTTGCAGGCAGGCCTGAACCCTATAGATTGCTCAGTCCTTAACAGTAGAGGGTGTTATCTCTCTGTGGGTCTATCAAGTCGACTTTCCTTATTAGCCCTTGACACTGGCCACAGACAGCTCTTGGCTCGGGGGTCTGAGATGTTCGGCTCCAAAGACTTCACTTCCCCCTGGAACTCCCCCGGCAAGCAGGGCCTGCAGTCTCTCCTCTGGCTCCACAGCCTTTCCTTTTCCTTTGCTCTTGTCCCTCTGCTGCTGTCTCTCTGTGGTTACCTCCCTTCTTTGTCCTCTCCTGCATGCTTCTTCTGATGATGTCTCTCTTTAAGACAGGGTTTCAAATACCCCAGACAGGACTCAGACTCACTGTGTAGTAAAGGCTGGCCCGGGACTCCTGATCCTCTTACCTCCACATCCTAAGTGCTTGTGTCATGGGCATGAGCCACACGCCCAACTCTTGAGCGGCTCACTTGCTTCAGCTGTTGAGCGGCTGGCCTGGACGGTTGTTGCTGCCACTGCCACACCACTGTGTCACTGTGCCACACCACCTCTGTCGTTACTGCCATGATTCTGTCTCTGTGGCTTTAGTTTTTGTGTCTCCAGCTCAGTCTACACCACTGAAGGTAGACAAGAAAAGGCTGTTCAAGAAATGCCTCTTATAGGCCTACAGTTACAACACCAGGGGAGGCGGTGCAAGGGAGGACCTTCCAGTCCATCCACTGTGCACTGGCAGCTTGCTTATATGTAAGAAGAAGAAAGCCGGGCGGTGGTGGCCCATGCCTGTAATCCCAGCACTCAGGAGGCAGAGGCAGGTGGATTTCTGAGTTGGAGGTCAGCCTGATCTACAGAGTGAGTTCCAGGACAGCCAGGGCTATACAGAGAAACCCTGTCTCGGAAAAAAAAAAAGAAGAAGAAGAAGAAATATATATATATATATATATATATATATATGTATATATATATATATATATATATATATATATATATATATATATATATTCTTCAACAGTCACATAAAGCCCTCTGCTAGACCACCAAGGCAGTGATCTTCTAGCCTAGATACAAATGGATACAGGGTAATCTAGAGTTCACTGAGGCTTGTGATGGCAAGATGTTTGGTACAAACGGAAGCAGTCCTGGAAGGAACTGTACGTTCAGGAAGCAGAGTAAGCAGCTGTGACCACAGTCCTATAATCTCCTGATGGCATCTGTGTGGTGCTTCGGAACTGCTGGTGCTGGCGAGGGGTATTCTGGTTATTTGACTGACAGTCTTTTTACTCACGGAAGCCAGGGTGTCAAGGAAGAGTCCAGTGGTTGCCAGCGATTTAGGAAGTCAAAGTAGCAACCGTCCTTTGCTTATTTATAGGAAACAGACATGGGGGAATGCTTACAATAAGCACTCACCTCGACTAAAAACAGTTTTCCAGTAAATGACGCAATCTCTGGGTTCACAGAGTGATCAAATATCCTGCAACACCCAAGTTTGTTTTTTAGCACCCCATTGTGTACTCACAATCACCTGTAGCTCCTGCTCCAGGGGCTCTGCAGGCACCTGCACTCACAGGCACACATCTACCCAGTGCACCTCATTAAAAATTAATCTGAGCCGGGTGGTGGTGGCGCACGCCTTTAATCCTAGCACTTGGGAGGCAGAGGCAGGCGGATTTCTGAGTTCGAGGCCAGCCTGGTCTACAGAGTGAGTTCCAGGACAGCCAGGGCTACACAGAGAAACCCTGTCTCGAAAAACCAAAAAAAAAAAAAAAAAAAAAAATTAATCTGGCCACGTAGCAATTCTAAGAAGGTGTGGCGAGTGGGAGGTGACCGCCCCAGTCTGTTCTTCTATTCACAGCCTTACCGGCCACTCCTATACCATTGGCCTCTAGCCCTCACAGTGACAGAGCCTCGGAAGCAGCTCTGAGTTCTCTTCCTGCAGGACAGAAGGCGCAGAACATCTTCTGGTTCAGTTCATCTGCGAGACCCTCCCCCCCCCCCCCCCCGCCAGTGAGGAACAATTCAGCTAATTTCCTACCTTATGCTATGGTGGCCAAGGGGTAGGCATTCCGGGGCTGGCAAGCATGGTGGTGTATACTTTTTATCCCAGCACCCCAGAGGCAGAGGCAGGTAGATCTCTTTAAGTTCTAGGGTAGCCTGGTCTACCTAGAAAGTTTCAGGCCACCTAGGGCTACATAGTGAGACCCTGTCTCCAAAAAGAAAAAGGAAAAGGAAAAAAAAAAAAAGACAGAATTAGAGGACCCAAGCCAACAGCTGTCTTCAGAGGCCTCTGGCTATGGCGTGAGGACTCCACAGCAGCACTGGATGAAGCAGCATCAGCAGGTGCTCGGCCCGGAGCTTCCCAGGGGTCAGGAGAGAAAGTGGAAGAACCCCGGGAAAGTGCCCATGAGCCCTGCGGCCTCCTCCCTGACCTACTCTGGTGTTATGTGGATGGTTTGTGTCAGAAGGAAACAGTGAAGTTAAAACAGTGAAGCTGCTTAAAAAAAAAAAATCTTAAAGCCTGCTGGTGGTGGTGCAGGCCTTCAATCTCAGCTCTTGGAAGGCAGAAGTAGGTGGATCTCTGTGAGTTCAAGGTGTGTCAGAGTGAGTTCAAGGACAGCCAGCTTTACACAGAGAAACCCTGTTTTGAAAAAACAAAACAAAACAAACCACCAAACCAAACAGTCTTAAGAAAGGAAAGACCTTGATCTGCTTGCTGCCTTGGGACCTATGGCTATATCCCACCTGCTTAGAGGGGCCAGGAGATCTCTTCGGCAAGGACAAGATGCAACCCATTCTTAACATTAGAGGTTTTGTTGGTGGCCTAAGGTTTCTAGGTTAGTTGGCACATTCTCTCCCTGTCTTAGTCATTCTATTGCTGTGAAGAAAGATAATGACCAAGGCAACACTTAGAGAAGAAAACATTAATTGGGGCTTTCTTACAGTTTCAGAGGTTTGATTCATTATCAGCATGGTGGGTAGCATTGGTGCTTAGAGCACTGGAGGGGCAGCTCCTGGTGTGCAGGCCAAGATAAAGATAGATGGACAGAGGGAGATGGACAGGCAGAGGGGAAGGGTGGAGAGGGGGAGAAAAAACAGACAGTCTCCTGACATCTGTCCCAAACCCTCTCACCTAAAGTCACCGGCCTCACCCCAGCATAAGCCAAGCATATGATAATTTTCTTTTGCCTACACTCTATTAAAAAAAAAAAAAAAAAACTTAACCTGGGCTGGAGAAATGGCTCAGCGGTTAAGAGCACTGACTGCTCTTCAGAAGGTCCTGAGTTCGAATCCCAGCAACCACATGGTGGCTCACAACCATCTGTAATGAGATCTGATGCCCTCTTCTGGTGTGTCTGAAAACAGCTACACTGTACTCACATATAATAATAAATAAATCTTAAAAACAACTTAACCTGGCAGTGGACTTAACCTGGCAGTGGACTTAACCTGGCAGTGGTAGCACAAGCCTTTAATCCTAGCACTTGGGAGGCAGAGGCAGGTGGATTTCTGAGTTTGAGGTCAGCCTGGTCTACAGAGTGAGTTCCAGGACAGCCAGGGCTGTACAGAGAAACCCTATCTCAAAACAAAAAACAAAAACAAACAAAAATTCCCCCCAAACAAAAACAAAAACAAAAACAAAAACAAAAAACAAAAAACAAAAAGAACTTCACCTTCATAGTCTGTCCTCAGTATTTTCAGGTCTTGTCCTGAGGCTGGTCAATTTGCCCGGGAGCCCATCCAAATAAACCTGCCTTTTATTTATTTTTTCTTTTAACTCGGCTCAAATTGGCTTATTTCTTCAACATAGAAAACCTATTAACTATCACATGAAGTGGAAACTTAGGCATTGGTTGGATGGTGTTTCGCTGGGGCAAACACGTGAAGGAACATTTTATTAAAGTGGACACAGGTGTGAAAGGCTAAGGTGAAGTCACGAAGGAATGTTTCCCTGAAGCAGACACAGGAGAGAGGATGTTCTGCTAAAGCAAGCATGTGAGAGGACACGTGATGAGGATTCTTTGCTAACGACACGCATGTATTGGTCTGACTTACACTGCATAGCTGAGGTGTATTGTGGGGCTTCATAGAAATGCACCAAAAAACGTCTGGTAGTATGCTGTAGTTACTTGCTACTTCTTCGGACATGGGCTGTTTGGCAGAGTGAGGTCACCTAAGACAGACACACTTGCTAAGGCAAGACCGGTGGAGGCCACGTGATGTGTGGAGGGTATAAAATAGGACTTGATGGACAGAGATGGAGGCTGAGTGCCTTGTGGGTCTCCCTCCTGCTGACTGAGCCGAGACTGAGGCCTGGCTGTCCCTGTTAGATCCGTGTCACCACTGTTGCTAACCCAACTCTATGGAACCGGACTGCTGGTGTATCCATGATGTGTTTGTGAGTGGATCGAACTGCGGCTGCTAACCTGCGAATTGAGCTGCCATTTCCAGACAGCACAGACAGGAATTGCTCCAAAGAACTTTTCTAACTAGGCCCATTCCCCCTTTCCTCAAACCTCCTTCTCCCATATCCTTTCTTCCCCACTGCCTCTGGTGGGTGGCAGGCTACAAGGGAGGGTAAAGCGTTTAAGAACCATCATTAAAAATAGGTTTTGGAAAAATTAAAGTTACAATCTCACATGATTTTAGAAAGTTTACTCAAGGGGCTGGAGAGATGGCTCAGTGGTTCAGAGCACTGACTGCTCTTCCAGAGGTCCTGAGTACAAATCCCAGCCACCACATGGTGGCTCACAACCATCAGTAACAAGATCTGACGCCCTCTTCTGGTGTCTGAAGACAGCTATAGTGTACTTACACATATGATAATAAATAATTTTTTGAAAAAGTGTTTTTTTTTAAAGAAAGTTTACTCAAATTTCTAATTTGTAGTTAGTATCTAAACTGTGTTCATTGTGCCTCTGATACATGTATGAAATGCATCATACATCATTGTACTGACTCATATTTGCCTCTTTTCTATTACCCACCTTTTTGGTTTTCCTGAGACAGGGTTTCCCTCTGTAGCCCTGGTTGTCTTAGAACTGGCTGTGTAGACCAGCCTGGCCTCTAAATCACAGATCCTCTTGCCGCTGCCTCCTGAGTGCTGGGATTAAAGGCGGGTACCAATGTGCCAGCACCTTGCACCTTTTTTAAAAAATGTATTTTATGTATGTGAGTACACCGTAGCTGTCTTCAGAAACACCAGAAGAGGGCATCAGATCCCATTACAGATGACTGTGAGCCAGCAAGTGGTTGCTGGGAAATAAACTCAGTTCCTCTGGAAGAGCAGTCAGTGCTCTTAACTGCTGAGCCATCTCTCTAGCCCCCACCTTTATATATATATATATATATATATATATATATATATATATATATATATGCCTGTTTTTGAGACAAAGTCTTTCTATGGAGCCCTGACAGGCTTGGAACTTTTGGTGCACACCTGCCTGGCTTAGGACTTAGAATGCATAGATTTATCCTGTTTTTGCCTCCTGAATGCTGGGATTAAAGACCTGGGTTACTACACTGGGTTTATTACAGGAAACACACATTCATAGACATGGAGAGAATAATTTTTTTTTTTTTTTTTTAATTTTGAGACAGGGTTTCTCTGTATAGCCCTGGCTGTCCTGGAACTCACTCTGTAAACCAGGCTGGCCTCAAACTCAGAAATCCGCCTTCCTCTGCCTCCCAAGTGCTGGGATTAAAGGTTTGTGCCACCACTGCCAAGTGAAGTTTTTTTAAAATAGATTGTAGGCAAAAGAAAATGATCTGTCACATGCTTGGCTTATGCTGTGTGGGCACCACCACTGCCCGGCTGAGAATAATCTTTAAAAACTAAAACATTTCCTTCTATGACTTTCGGGAGGCCTAGGACGCAGTCTACTGCTTTTATGTACTTAAGTGGGTCTTCTCACTTCTAGACTCTTAATACCACTTCTTCCAATTAAGTGGGAACAAGCCTAGCACGATGAGACACATCTGAAATCCCTGCACTTGGGACGTGGGGAGGCAGAAGGATCAATAGTTTAAAGTCATCCTCAGTTACACTGAGGATTCAGGCAAGCTTGGACTCCAAGTGGCCCTATCGCAAACAAAACAAAACCTTACAACCTTATCAATCCCTAAACAAAACCAAATAGGAGCAGAGGATTCTGGGTTTTGTAGTCGAGTCGTTTCAACGCGTCACCAGTCACCATCCGAACAAGAGACTACCTTTCTCTGAAGGCGCGTTGGCCAGTTACCATCTTGTCCCGCCTCCTAGCTTCCGGTATCGTTGAATTTTCAGAGGCCAGTCAGAGGGCAGGGTTTGTTGGCTTCCGGCTCTCTGATTGGTGCATTCGACCGGGTGTCTGAGTTCAAATTTTCAACCGTACCTGTGGCGTCCCGGAGCGGCGGTGAGGCGCTGGGCTCAAGTTGGTGCAAACTGAAGCCGGGAAAGTAGCGTGAAGGTGAGGGGAAGCGGCGGTGCACCGGGAGCCGTAGCTCCAGGTTTCTGAGAGGGAAGGGGAGTCCTCGGGGCGGGCCCGGACAGCCTAGACGGCGCGCGGGCTTCGGACGCCGGTGACGGGACTTCGGGGTGAGGTCGCAGAATCGGCGTCGGTATTCCTGGGACCCCCGGAGCAGAGGCTGCTCCTTGCTGTCAGCCACTCACTAGACGATAACGGCTGTTGGTGTAAGCACTGCTCTCCAGTTTCCGCACCAAGCATATTTATTAAGCGCGCCTTGCATTCTTTTAGGAAAGGAAGTCGGGCCCAGTGGGTGGAAATAGCCCTGCCCTTAGATAGCTTTGGTGGAGGAAAAGAGGGAATCACCACCAACTGCGTTTGTCTGGGATGGCAAAGTCAATGTGGTGTCGTGCCAACACAATTGAGGTAGAGTTTAGTTCCATTTTGATTGTCTTCTGTTTGGAATATAAGATTCATTTTGTGTTATCCTTATTGCCCCGCTCTCTTTGTATCGAGTCACTAGGTGTTTCTACCTTTTTATCTTCCATTCTTGGGACATTTATAGATTGGAGGGGAAGGAAAGGTGTGGTCCAGATCATATAGTATCGTGGGTTGGGTTTACACCCTATTTTCCTGATTCATAATAACATACTTTTCTCAATAGTAGCAAGGACTCCCACCAAACTGTTTCCTCTTTATTTGTGTGTGTGTGTGTGTGTGTGTGTGTGTGTGTGTATTTCTGCCTCATCCTTACCTTGTTCTTCACATCCTTTGTCTTTATTTGCCCTTTTCTCATATTAAAAGACAATTAAAGAACTATTTGGTAATATAGTAAAAATATTGGTTTTGCTGTTGTTGTTTTGAGAAAGGATCCCTTTACATATCCCTGGCTGTCCTGGAACTCACTATGTTGACCAGGCTGGCATCAAACTCAGAGATCTGCCTGTCTCTGCCTCCCGAGTGCTGGGATTAAAGGTGTGTGTCACCACGCCTAGTTAGTAAGAATATTCTTGTGTGCGGCCTCAGTGTATTTTAGCAGCTGTCAAGTTGCCCCAGATATTACTGTTCTCTTGGTTGGATTGTGTCACTTCAGTAGTGTCATGTCACTTTTAGTTCAAAATTATTGTGGGCTACAGCTAATTGGACCAATTGATTGACCTTTGAGAGTATATTATGTGCTTATGTTAGTTGATTTTAGATTCTGTATGTATACAGATACATAATGTATTCAAGGTTTTTCTGGTATGCTTGAAATCAAAATGGTTGATTTTGTGTGTGTGTGTGTGTGTGTGTGTGTGTGTGCTTTTGGAGTTTGAACCCAATATCTTGCTCATGGTAGGGGGGGGTGGCTGGGGTACTTTGTCCTTTGTGTGTGTGAGAGATGATTACTGTTGAGATAGGGTCTTGTATAGCCCACATGAGCCTGAAAGAAAGGCTGTTTGTTTGTTTTTATTATATGTAAGTACACTGTAGCTGTCTTCAAACACCCCAGAAAAGGGCATCAGATCTCCTTGTGGATGATTGTCAGCCACCATGTGGTTGCTGAGATTTGAACTCAGGACCTTTCCTTTGGAAGAACAGTCAGTGCTCTTAACCGCTGGGCAATCTCTTTCGCCACCTTTTAACTTTTTGTTTTGTTTTGTTTTGGAGACAGGGTTTCTCTGTGTAGCCCTGGCTGTCCTGGAACTTACTCTGTAGACCAGGCTGGCCTCGAACTCAGAAATCCGCTTGCCTCTGCCTCCCAAGTTGGTGGGATTACAGGCGTGCGTCTTTGTCGTTGTCATTGTCACCACCACCACCACCACCACCCGGCCACCTTTTAACTTTTAAGTCATATTTTTGTTGAGACAGACTCGCTGAAGCCCTTGCTGACCTGGAATTTGCTGTGTAGTCGAGACTGGCCTTGAACTCAGATCCACTTGTGTTTATTTTCCAGTGCTGGGATTAAAGTACCATCAAGCGCATTAACACTATTTTTCTCCTGAGAACATTTGTAGTTTTTCAGGAATCTGCACTGTGGCAACTTCAGATAATTTTGACATAGGAAGTTAATTCTATTGCTTGGCACCTTGGTTTTTTTAAGGGAATGTGGTTGACGTAGCTGCCTTTTTTTTTTTTTTTTTTTTTTACCCCTTCGGTGAGACCTGTTGACAGAAATTCAATCTTGATTTAAGAGACGCAGGAAGGATCCAGTTCCCACCATTCGCCGGGCTCTCGTCTAAACAGCTGTCTTTAGCTTTGACCTGTGCTCTAGCCGACTAGGCCCAGCAGACTTTTTTTTTTTTTTTTTCTATTTTGACATCCTAATGTTTACTGTTTGTGGCAAGGCACAGTAAACCTGTGGTAAACCTGTCTGGATTTAGCAGTTACTTTGCTCTGCATCCTGGTCCCCGTACCCACTCCCCTTCCCCTGTTTACCTTCTTACCAAGCTCAGACCCCAGCCCTCCTTTTAGCTCTTTTCATATACTCTGTCATGATGAGGAGTTCTCAAGGGATAAGTGATTCTTATTTGTTAATTTGATTCCACTATGGGGAGAGACAGGGTGTTTTTGTTTTTGTTTTAATCATTCTTATGTTTTTTCTTTGTCTCACTTTGTAGCCCACCCGGGCTAGCCTGGATCTCAGTATACAGGTCCAGGATGACTTTAAATTTGAGTCAGTCCTCTTGCCGTAGGTTCTCAACTGCTGGGATTAGAGGTGTGAGACATCATGCTCAACTAGAGTGACAGGGTAGCCTTCTGAGTTGGCCACTCTAGATAAAAATATAGCTTAAAAGAAGATTTTCTTTTTTGGGGTGGGGGGCAGGGGTGAGACAGGGTTTCTCTGTGTAGCCCTGCCTGTCCTGGAACTCACTCTGTAGACCAGGCTGGCCTTGAACTCAGAAATCTGCCTGCCGCTGCCTCCCAAGTGCTGGGATTAAAGGTGTGTGCCACCACTGCCTGGCTAAAAGAAGTATTTAAAATAAAATAGGCCTTTGGGCTGAAGAGATGGCTCAGTGGTTAAAAATGGTTGCTGCTTTTACTGAGGTAACCATCTGTAACTCCAATCCCAGACCATCTGATACCCTCTTCTGACCTCTGCAGGCACCAGGCACTCTTGTGGTGTGTGTATGTGTGTGTGTGTGTGTGTGTGTATACATATACATACACATACACACACATACATATACATACATGCAAGCAAAAAACACTTGTGCAGGTAAAAAAAAAAAAAAAAAAAAAAAAAAAAAGACTGGAGATATGCCTTAGCAGTTATGAGCATTGGCTGCCCTTTCAGATATCTGGAGTTCAATTCCCAGCAACCACATGAAGGCTCACAACTATCCATAATTGGATATTCTGGCATGCATGAAGACAGTACTTAAATACATAAAATGCATAAATAAATATTTAAAATATGCATAAATACCAGAAAGAGTATGTAATGTTTGGATGGGTCAAGATAGCGGTCAATTTATGAACCACAAAAATGCAAAACAGCATTTCCAAAAAGCAATTGATTTGAAATTATTGTCAGATTATCAAAAATATTTAACAAAGACTGCAGGAGTTCTAATCATTTCTGAGTGCACACTTAGAGGAAAATAAATGCTCAGCTGGCTAGCCTTTTCAATGAAACGGTAGACATTTATATAATAATAAGGCCTATTCTCAACACCGAAGCTTTATAGTGTGGTCTCTCCTACTGCGGGACTCCCAGGACCTCACAAACTAAGCTGCTAGCACTGCTTCTTCATTCATGAATATGGATATATGAATATGTTCCTTTTTCCTCTTTTTTGTTTCTTTGAAATCAGAGGACCAGACAGGAGGACAGAGGTCAGCCAGAGAAGCCCCCCCCACCCAACACACACGGGTGTGCTCGCATGTACAGCAAAAAATAAAGCATGCGAAAGGTTAGATTTGAACACTTGTCAGTTTTTTTTGTTTTGTTTTTTCTTTTTTTACCAGAATGCTTTAGTGGAATCCAGGTGTGCCCCTCCCCTTTTATTTTTGTTTTGTTTGATTTTTTGAGACAGGGTTTCTCTGCATAGCTCAAGTTGTCCTGGGACTTTCTCTGTTGACCAGGCTGGCCTTAAATTCAGAAACTGGTCTCTTTCTGCCTGCTGACTGATGGGACGGAAGGAGTGTGCAACGCTGCCTGGCTCTTGTTTGTCTTGTTTTGTTTTGAGACAAGGTCTCACTGTAGCTCTGACTGTCCTGGAACTCAGGAACAGGCTGGCCTTAGCTCTTCCCGCCTTGGCCTTTCCAGTTTCACACCAGTGAGAGTGCCACTCCAGTGAGAGTATGTCAAGAAAGGGACTTAATACAGCTTTAAGCATGGCATACAGAGCAGGAAAGGGGCTTGAAAGACAGCCTGGCAGTGAACATGGCTGCCTTTCCAGAGGGCCTGGGTCAGAAACCCTAACATTCACAGGGCAGCTAAGTTCCAGGGGAATCTTACCACCTTTTCTGGCCTCTGTAGACACTTCATACCAAACATACAAGTGGACAGAACACCCATACACGTAAAATAAAAATAGGAATTAAAAAATAAATAGATAAATGACAGAAGAAAAGAGAAGTAAAGGTCAAAAGAGTACATATCCTAGGGTGATGGCCAGATTCTCCAGAGAATCACTGGGATCTTGGTTTTAGAGGGCTTTATGTGGTTGGGGTGTGTTGTGTTCCTGCCTCCTCTTCCCAGCTCTGCTTGTCTTCATTATAGTCCTGGCTGGGAAGTGTCCCCAGTGACCTCAGTTAGCTATTGAGATCATGGGAATCCAGGATTTTCCCATGTCTTCCAGCATAGTTGTTCAAAGGAAAAAAAAATGTTCTTTTTTTTTTTTTTTCAAGCTGAGACTTTTAACTATTACCAGAGAAATCCTTTTAGATTTGCACATGCTATTTATAAGGTATGAATATGTATGTATGCATGCATGCATGCATGTATGTATGTATGTAGTGTGTGTGTATGTGACTGCATAACAAGTTCTAGGCCAATCTGTGCTATGTAAGTCCCTGTCTTTACCCCCACCTCCACCAGCAACCACCAACAACAAAAAGCCTGGGTATCCTGTTTCATAGCTTTAATCCCAGCACTCTGGAGGCAGAAGCTAAATGACTAAGTTTTTGAGGGCAGTTTGTTGCAGAGATCAAGTTCCAGACGAGCCAGGGCAACGCAGGACAAGATAGTGAGACCCTGTCTTAAAAAACAAAACAAAACAAAACTCATGGACAAAAAACAAACAACGGAACAAATAATAACAGCAGCAAAAACAAAAGAAAAACAAAAAAACAAAATCCAATAAGCAAAGCAAACACCTGTGAATAATGAACAGAAATGGAGGAGAGTGACCGTTAGGATGGCACAATAGAGAGACTTCTCCAGCTCAAGAGACTGCAGAGCTAGTGCCGTGCTGTCCTGTACACAGATGGAGACCCGGCCTCCTGACACTGCTCTGTCCTATGTGGGGTGAGGCTGGTCAGGGTGTGCTCCTAGGAGACCGCTCTTCACACGACTGGATACTGAGTTGTTATTTAATCTCTGCTCTTTGGCTTTCTCCTCTTGTAACTGATGCTTTACAAGGTTGCAGATGACCAGTAGAGTCAATAGAGGGTTATACTTAATACAACCTGGCATCTCTGGTAGTTATTTTTGTTACTAAGTTTGTTTTTAACCACAATTTTAGTATTGTTATATGGTTTTTGGTAAACCCTAGTTAATTAATCACTATCTATAAACTGCAAAAGTCAGATGTTACCATCTAGGCATAGGAGCATATTCCCTTAATCCCAGCACTCAGGAGGCAGAGGTGGATAGATCTCTGAGTTCGAGGCCAGTCTGGTTTACATAGTGAGTTCCAGGACAGCCAAGGCTACACAGAAAAAACCCTATCTTGAAAAACCAAGACAAAAAAAAAAAGTCAGATGTTACCTAAAATTCTTCCCAATTTGAGAGTATCAAGTTTCCACTCTTAAGTCCTAGCTAAAGCTCTAACGAGTTCAGAGGAATTTGGATGGTATGTATAGTATGTATGATGATGGACGGTATGTATAGTATATATGATGATGGATGATATGTATAGTATATATGATGGTGGATGGTATGTATAGTATATATGATGATGGATGATATGCATAGTATATATGATGGTGGATGGTATGTATAGTATATATGATGATGGATGATATGTATAGTATATATGATGGTGGATGGTATGTATAGTATATATGATGATGGATGATATGTATAGTATATATGATGATGGACGGTATGTATAGTATATATGATGATGGATGATATGTATAGTATATATGATGATGGACGGTATGTATAGTGTGTATGATGATGGATGATATGTATAGTGTGTATGATGATGGATGGTATGTATAGTATATATGATGATGGATGATATGTATAGTATATATGATGATGGACGGTATGTATAGTGTGTATGATGATGGCATTGTAGAGATCTGTTGTTTCTGAGACACTAAAACCCAGAAGTACTTTCCATGTCAGTCAGTTCACTGAAGAGCTAAGGAAATGCTGGTCAAACCACTGAGCTCAGAATATGTTGACCAACATACATTTGTCATGGGGTTGAGGAGCTGACACGCTCTTCTGGTGATGTGATATTCTTCTGAGAACGTTCCACAGTATAAGATCCCCCGACTCAGCACTTTTACCTCACTAGAATTAGAGAAAAAATAACCAGTATGTACAGAATATTAGCTACAAAAATTTCTTCTCGAAGTTTTTTTGTTTTTTGTTTTTTTGTTTTCATTTGAGACAGGGTTCTTCTATGTAGCTCTGGCTGTCTTGGAACTCAACCTGTGCTGGCTTCGAAATCATAGAGCCTCCCAAGTGCTGAGATTAAAGGCATGTACCACCACTGCCCAGCTAGAAGTATTTTTATAATAAAAATATTGAGAAAAATTCCAAAAAATAGGGTATAGATAATTTTTACACATCATTAAGTAATGGTATATGCTCAAATTTGTTGCCATGGAGTATTTGTAGAATATATGAAGCAGATTCAAGTTGTGCCAGGATTGCAGCTGTATGACTGTAATGTTTGTTTACTCACTATGCTGTGTATGTAGATCAGGCTGGCTTTGAACTTGGATTAAGTCCTCCTGCCTTTGCCTCCTGGGTGGTGGGATTCTAGGTATAAGCTACCAGACCTTGTTCAGTGTGTGTGTGTGTGTGTGTGTGTGTGTGTGTGTCTTATGTTCTTATGTCTGCCTGCCTATCTATCTATCTATCTATCTATCTATCTATCTATCTATCTATCATGTGTATTTTGAGATAGGGTCTTAGCATAGCTCAGACTAGTCTTAAAGTCCCAATCTTTTGACTCTACCTCTAGAGTGCTGGGATTACATGTGTATGCTATAACACCTGGCTCTGGTTTAATTTTTATACAAGTGTTTTTGGTTTAAATGAACATGAATTTTATAAAATTAATTTTTACAGGTATTTAGAGATGTGTGTGTGTGTGTGTGTGTGTGTGTGTGTTTTGTTTTTGAGGCATGTTTTGCTATATAGCTCTGGCGTGTCTGGAACTCAGTAAGTAGACCTTGCTGGACTCCAACTCCAAAGAGTTCAAACTCCAAAGAGTTTACCTGCTTCTGTCTTCTGTTGTGTGATTAAAGGCACATTTCACCACATCCAGCTTAAAGAAAGTTTTAAAAAGTATTTTTACCTGAGTAGTGGTGATGCATGTCTTTAATCCCAGCAGTTGGAAGGCAGAGGCAGGCGGATCTCTATAAATTCAAGGCCAGCAGGGTCTACAGAGTGAGTTCCAGGACAGAGCTATACTGAGAAACCCATCTTGATAAAACAAACAAACAAACAAACAAAAAAAACAAACCTTATTTGTGTTTGTGTGTATGTATGTGCCATGACATACATACATATGAAGGTTGGAAAATTGCTTGCAGGTGTCAAATCTCTTTCCCTATGGATACCAGGAGTGGCACCTAAGGTTGTTAGGTGTGACCATCCCACTGATCCTAAGAGAGGATAGTGTTTATGCAAATATCATCAGATCTACATCCCTTAAAAGATACAGGATCCCTTCTTATTGAGATAGGGTCTTGCTCTGAATCTTGAGTCTTCCTGTTTCTACCTTCTTCTGAGTGCTGGGAAGGACAGACATTATGTCCTGATGGCTATCTCAGAATGCTTTCTGGGACAAACAGCTCATTGGGTAGGCAATTTTTTGTCAGTGAACATGCCATTTAGGCTATTTTTTAGACTACTTCAGCTGTTCTGTCACCTAGATGGAAGTGGAGTGGAGGCTGAGTTGCTGGTTGCTGCACACAGTGGGATGCAGTTTTGTTGGCTCTGGGCATAGGCCTGTGGTGCTGACTTGGTCCTGTTACTTACTCTGCTTCATGTCTATAAAGTCATTTTCTTCATGCCTAGGAAGGTTTGCTTTGTTTTGTTTCTCCTCCCTCAGTGTTAGATTAAACTCACATCCTCATACATGCTAAGTTTGCTTTCCACCACTGAGATATACCTTCAGCTGGGGAATAGAGTTTTCTTAAAATATTTCCAAGGGAAAACTGTCTCACTCTTCTGTGCATAAGGTGCTCTACTAAGCACCCTCGTATACACAACTAAGATCAGCTTTTGTCTTCAGAATGCACAGTTTGCTGGGATAACCGTTTATGGAGTTAACTGATACAAAGTTGAATGCTCATTATTTTACAGGAGAAGCTAACACTGTGGCTTTGGAGATAGTCATGTGTAGCAGTTGTATGCTTGCATAGCATTTTCTAGAGTTTTAGTTGCACTTGGGTAAAGATTGTTAGGTATAAAAGTGTTTTAGAAATTAGGTTCTGTGACTACATAGGTGGAGGAAGGCCTAGAAATAAGAAGTGACAGATTGAGGGAAATTAATGATGGGTGCAGCGCTCAGTAGTGAATGACATATTGTAGGTAGGCATCAAACTTGTCTTTTTTTTTTTTTTTTTTTTTTTTTTTTTTTTTGGTTTTTCGAGACAGGGTTTCTCTGTGTAGTCCTGGCTGTCCTGGAACTCACTCTGTAGACCAGGCTGGCCTCGAACTCAGAAATCCGCCTGCCTCTGCCTCCCAAGTGCTGGGATTACAGGCGTGCGCCACCGCTGCCCGGCAACTTGTCTTTTTCTTACAAAAAGAAAAAGGAGAAAAACGTACAATTATTTGTCTGTGTGGTTTGCTTGCATGCTACAATGTGTATGGAGCTCAGTGGAGAACTTGCAGGAGTCAGTTTTCTCTCTCAGGCTTGGTGGCAGGTGCCTTTACCCACTGAGCCATCTCACCAGCCCCAGACTGGCTTCTTTCTAATTCCAAAAACTAGAGCAATCTCCCAGGCAATTAATTTTTAGGTTGATTTTAAAAGGTGAGGTATATTTACAAGATTCCTGTCCTGTCCTGTCCTGTCCTGTGTGTGTTTTGATTTTTGAGACAGGGTCTCACTATGTGGTCCTAGCTGACCTGGAATTTATTCTGTAGACCAGGCTGGTTTGCACTCCCTGAGACCCGCCCGCCTCTGCTCGCTAAGTAGTGCTGGGATTAAAGCCTGCAGCTACCACACCAGCCTTGGATGATTTTCTAAACTGGAAACGTAAAAACCAAAGTGCTTTGTAGGAATCAATACTTAGTATTGATGTACAACAGATTTTTTTTTTTTTTTTTTGGTAACCATTTCTTCTCAGAAGACGATCTTCTATTGAGGAGAGTGTTGTAATCCTGGAGAAAGCTGCTCTTCTGCTCTGTTGGGACAATGTCACAAGCCCCGACTGCTTACTCTTTCGATGCCCCCACCGACTTTATCAATTTTTCATCTTTGGATGCTGAAGAGGATACTGAAAATATAGACTCATGGTTTGGTAAGTGACACTTTTTTGTTAGTTTTTGTTTTGTTTTCTTTCTTCCTTTCTTTCTTTCTTTCTTCCTTTTTTCCTTCCTTCCTTCCTTCCTTCCTTCCTTCCTTCCTTCCTTCCTTCTTTCCTTCCTTTCTTTCTTCTTTTTGGATTTGGTTTTTTTGAGACAGGGTTTCTTTGTATAGCCCTGCCTGTCCTGGAACTCACTTTGTAGACCAGGCTGGCCTCGAACTCAGAAATCCACCTGTCTCTGCCTTCCAGAGTGCTGGGATTACAGGCGTGCGCCACCACCACCTGGCCTTTGTTTTGTTTTCAAGGCCCGATTTCACTGTGTCTGTCCCTCTGGCCGTCCTGGAACTTGCTCTTTAGACCAGGCTGGCTTTGAATTCAGAGATCCCCTTGCTTGTGCCTCCCGATTACAGGCAGTAAAGAAGTGTGACACCAACTTGCTGTTTCTCTGCCATTTAAAGGTTAGTGTCTTGCTTGCTGAGGACATTTCAAGAGCATAAGGGCTGGAGAGATGGCTCAGCAGTTAGGAGCACTGGCTGTTCTGTCCTGCTAAGGCCGCACCTGGCCTGCCCGCCCACTGCCGTCCCAGTTCCTGCCTGTTTTTTTTTTTTTAACTAAAAAATTTTTATGTAGCTATTTCACTGCATAGTTCAATTTGGACTTGAACTCGCTGTATAGCCCAGAATGTCCTGGAACTAAAAATCTTCTGCCCTCCAGCTCCCTCAAGCTCAGATGATTGACGAATAGGAACACACCCAGTTTATAGGTGTTTTACTTTTTTGGGAGGGAGGTTGAATTTTCAAAAAACTTACAGATGAACTTAGAGCTTAGAACTATCAGGAAAATACAAAAAAGATGTCATGAATATATACATGTACATAATCTTTTATTTACTATAATAAAACATTTACAAATGTATTATAAATTGTATGAATTTATTAAAACATACACACTGCATATGACATTATATAGAGAGGTACATAAGCATTGTTAGAAGCAGTGTTAAATCGTAGCTGCGCAGACTCAGCGGTAGTACAGTTTGCTGCTGTGGGAATGGTGCAGCTTTCTTGTGTTATAGGAGCCAGAAGTTCCTCTCGGGCTTTGGCTCTCTGAGTCAGTACTCTAACCCTTGAGCTCCAGTGTCAGCTGATGTTGACACTTTTAGGAATAGACTATAAATAGAAATTAATACTATTTTACAATTCAGAATTACAGATACTCAGGCTGTAGGTATATAAGGGCCATCCAGATGAAATAGAGTTTCAAGAATGTCACTGTGGTGCTTATTGTGCGTGCGCGCATGTGCATGCACACGTGTGTAGTTTTGTCAATTGCCTATGTAGGTTCATGAAGCTTGCATCTCAGTCAAGACGTGGAATGACTCTGGAATCACAGAGATCCCATGTTGCCCTTATATTCTACTCTACTTTTACATATTTGCTTACATTTGAGATGGGTATTGCTGTGTCTTGTTTCTGGGACTGGCTTTAAACTCCATCTCCTGATTGTACCTGGGCTCCCTGTTGACCTCTCTCCAGCCTCTCTGCAGCCTCAGGCTGTTTAGTTGTTTGGAGACAGTCTAATCTGGCCCCGAGGTCTCCAGCCTCCAGCCTTTACCTCCCTCGAGCTAGAAATTGAGTCTCCGTTCATTTTTTATTTTTTTGAGCAGGGTCTCATGTATCTCAGGTTGGCCCTGAACTCACTAAGTATCTGAGGATGGTTTTGAACTTCCTCCTGTTTCAGTCCTTGTAGTGCTGAGGTTATTGGGGTACACCACCACTCCCAGTTATGCAGTGCAGGGGCTGCATTAAATAACAACCTGGGCACTTCCCCTGCACCAGATGCCTTCTGTGTGCATTTTTAAAAAGTTTAATTATGTATATGCATGGGAATCTGTTTTGAGTATGTGGACTTGTCAGTGTGTTTGAAAAGACAAGAGGTGCTGGATTGTTTGGTGGTGGTGCACGCCTTTAATCCCAGCACTTGGGAGGCAGAGGCAGGTGGATTTCTGAGTTCAAGGCCAGCCTGGTCTACAGAGTGAGTTCCAGGACAGCCAGGGCTATACAGAGAAACCCTGTCTCAAGAAAACCAAATCCAAAAAAAAAAAAAAAAAAACACCAAAAACCTTCTTAGCTGTAGTATATTTCTTCCTTTTCTTTCTGCTTGTCACATCTTTTCACACGGTTATAATCAGTGTCTGTGCGTGGTGTAGTTATTCAGGGGCTCACTGCGCTCCTGCAGCCTGACACAGCGTGCTCTTGCTGGGACAGATTGTTTTTTGCACCAGCTTTAGTCACAGCAGAACCCAAGATAAACTTCAGAAAACTTGGTTCTGCTCCACTCTTCACACACCCCACGCTCTGTGAGTATAAACTGTACCTTGTAATCTTACAATTCCTGGTGGCCAAAGTTTCTTCAAGGGCACTGTGATGTATTAAATGGTAGATAAGGCCAGATAGTGTTGGTGTGGCCCTAACTGTATCTTAACATAGGTAGGAGTCACTCAGTACAGAATCTGCAGCTTCCTTTCTGTAAGACGCTGGGTGTTGCACGTGCTTTGGGGATGGATTTAGCAGTCTGTCCTGATGTGTAGTGAATGCACAGTGCTTTTCTTTAGTTGCTAGAATTGTTTGCTAACAGTGCTAGAAATAGCCGTTTCTCCCCATTTTAATGCATGACTCTTCTCTGGTTTGCTTCCTTACTGATTCTTTCACAGATGAGAAGGCCAACTTGGAGAACAAGTTTCTTCAGCAGAGTGGAAGAGGGGAATCTTTTCAGGGGAAGTCTTCCTTGAGAAAAGCCAAACTTCCACAAGGCTGTGTCACACCGTTGAAGGCAGGTAAGAAGAAACAGCTGAGACGGGAGCCTTGAGGGGCGCTGGCGGTTACTAGAGCTGTGGACCTGAGGCAATCACTAGAGACTAGAATTTTGGTTTGTTAGTGAAATGGGTGAATTCAGTTCATGGTAAATAGATTCTTTATTTTTTCCCCCTGAGACAGGGTCTGTGTGGAACTCCGTCTGTCCTCAGACTTGTGATCTTCTTGCCCCTGCCTCTCACCTGCTAAGATTGTAGGCACTGTCAGACCTACCTATACCTTTCTTTTTAATATGCTTTAGGATTCATTTGCTAATTTTTTTCCCAGTGCTAGGGATTAAATCTAGGAGTCGATGCACACTTAACAAGTGCTCCATCAGTTATAGTACTGTCCTGAGCACGGCATTTTCAAAAGAATTTTACACAAAGGTTCGTGGATAGTGTTACTTTATAATTTTCTTTTCTTGTGATTCCTCCCCCCACACACACACACCACCACCACTGGTATTTGTTTTTCTTTTTACTTTTTCACTGGGTGTGTGGTTGCATGTAGGGCTTTGAGCATGGCAGCAAATGCTTCCAGCCCCCAGTTATGTGATTATAAGCACATAATCTTTATTATTGTAATTTTTAAAGAATTATTTATTATACACACACACACACACACACACACACACATATGTGTGTGTATATATATATATATAAGTGTAGCTGTCTTCAGACACCCCAGAAGAGGCCATTAAATCCTATTACAGGTGGTTGTAAGTCACTGTGTGGTTGCTGGGAATTGAACTCAGGACCTCTGGAAGAGCAGTCAGTACTCTCAACCGATGAGCCATCTCTCCATCCCCAGCACATAGCTTTTATAAACAGGCCTTTTATATAACTTTACCTGAGTTAAAGTTCCCATGAATAGGAATGATAACATTTATATGTGTGTGATGCATATGATCTTCATTTTGAATTCTGTAGTCATACACACATGCTTTGCACATCTGCTTATATATATACAAGTATGTGTGTGTGTGTTTGTGTGTGTGTGTGTGTATAATTTCTTGAGATTTGAGTACTGATTAGTTTCTATTACTCATTTGGGGGCTATTGATTTAATTAAAAACATTTATTTCGATGCTGGAGAGATGGCCTAGTGGTTAAGAGCACTGACTGCTCTTCTAGAGGACCCAGAGTTCAATTCCCAACACCCACATGGCAGCTCACAACTGTCTGTAACTCCAGTTCCAGGGGATCTGACCCTTCTCACACAGACATACATGCAATCAAAACTTGATGCACATAAAATAAAAAGTAAGTCTTAAGAATATATTTATTGCTTGAATTCATACATGCATACTTTCTTTTAAAAATTAGATTTGTTCTTTTCTTTGTTTTTGTAAATGTATCAATGTTTTGCCTACATGTATGTAGGTACCTGTGGAATTCAGAAGAGGGCATCAGAATCCCTGAAGCTAGAGTTACAGATGACTGAACCACAATGTGGGTGCCAGCAATTGAACTCAGATCCTCCCAAAGAACATCAAACCTGCCTAACCACTGAGCCATCTCTTCAGCTCCATTTGTGACTGAATCATATCTATCTCCTATCCTTTCCCTTCTGACTTCTCCTCTAGTCCTCCCATCATTATTGCAATTGTGTGTGTGTGGGGGGGGGGTGGTGGTTAACCATGTTTTTTCAAGACAGGGTTTCTCTGTGTAGCCCTGGCTGTCCGGGACTGTTCAGGAACTCCCTTTGTAGACCAAGCTGGCCTCGAACTCAGATCCACTTGCGTCTGCCTCTCAAGTGCTGGGATTAAAGGCGTCAGTGTAGGACCATCTACTGGAGAATCCCTGAAGAAAACTGACTTTCACTCTCCCAGCAGCCACTGGTTGCCAATAGTTCCTTAGTCAGGGAAGGCACTTCATGACCCACTTTTCTGTCCATGTTGGGATTTTGTCTGGCTTGATCTTTGTCTCGACCTGGTACATAAAATCCTAGCTACTAGAAGTTCATGTGTATAACTGCTCTGTCATATCTGGATAAATGCCATAAGTCGTTTCACTACCTCTGGCTCTCTACGGCACCCCCCCCCCCCACACACACACCCATTCTGGGGTGATCCCTGAGCCACTCCACAATCTCTTATGCTCTACACAAAGATCAGTTTTAACTCTCTGTATTAATTGTCATCTACTGCAAAAAGAAGCTCTCTGAGTTGTGGGTGAGGCAGTAACCAATGAATGTAAAGATCAATAGAGGGCAATCTAATCCGTTGTCCGTTTAGCAGAATAGTAGCATAATAGTAGGTTCTCCCAAGGACTCATGGCCTCCCTAGCCACAAGTTCTTGGACCTACTAATGGTGCCAGGTGTGAATTCCATGTTCTGGGTGAACTTTAAATCCAATCAGAAAGTGGCTGGTTACTCTCAGAACATTTCTGTCACTATTGAAATGGTGTGTATATCTGTAGCTGACAGGGTTCACTTCTCAGAAAGACTATTGATTAGTTCTCCAGTAGTATGCATACACTTTCAGCACTATGAAAGTCAACTATAGGACTGGGGCTTCTAGGTTGGTAACAACTTGATTTCCTCCATGTTCTATGACTCAAGTGTGTGGTGTCTTAGTGTCAAGTTTTGAAGGGAGGCTAAGAATAATGGTAATAGCCTGGACTATGATGTGGGCGGTATCTATGGGGGAACCCACTGACAAAAACTTTCAAAGAAGTAATGGCTCTGTGCTTTTAATTTGATAGCTCATGGTGTCTGGGAGAAGCATTGTCCCCTCTTACAGGCTAACTTCTTTTAAACTTTCCAATTTTTAAAGTTTTATCGTATGTCTATGGTTGCTTTACTCGCATATGATATCTGTACATCTTGCCTCCAAAGGCTAGATGAAGATGTGAGATTCCTTAGAACTGAAGTTACAGACAGTTGAGAGCCGTGTGGGTGCTGGGACTATAAGCTCTGGTCCTCTGGAAGAGATAGCTGCTGAGCTATCTCAACAGTTAGTTACGCTACCAATTAAATTTATTTTTGTTGATGTTTTTTGAGACAGGGTTTCACTGTTTAGCTTTGGCTGTCCTGGAACTCAGGTACCATACAGACCAGGTGCCAGGACCTTGAACTCCTGAGATCCTCCTGGTTCTGCTTCCCAAGTGCTGGGATTAATGCCGGCTACTACCACTGCCTAGCTAAACTTTTAGTAAGTGGGTATTTTAGGATACTTCTGCAGCAGTCTGACTAGGTTTTTGGTCTCTTGTAGTTGACAACACTTACTACAAAGAGACAGAGAAGGAAAATCTTCAGAAACAATCTATCCCATCAAATGATTGTTCTTCTCTGAATGCTAAGAGAGCTGTATCAGGAAATACTCCTGTCCGGCCTCAGAGGTAAGAGTGGGGCACAAAAGTGGATATTACTGATTCTGCTCAATCAATATAGTAACTCCACAGAGCATCTGGGTCAATACAGGTGGATTCCTTGTGTTCCTTCGGTGCTTATGGATTGTGGCTTGCAGGTTTAAGTTATAGGTAAGTGCTTATAGACACTTAGTTGCTTGGTCAAGGCACATTCATTTCAAAGCCAGGATTCAAGCTTGTCAGTCTGATTTTAAAAGCTGTGTTTGGATATAGTTGATGTCCGTTCTCTTTCGTGAACAGACACCATGACCAATGCAAGTTTTATAAAAGACAACATTTAATTGGGGTTGGCTTACAGGCTCAGAGGTTCACTCCATTGTCATCAAAGCAGAAACATGGCAGCATCCAGGCAGGCATGGTACAGGAGGAGCTGAGAGTTCTACATCTTCATCTGAAGACTGCTAGTAGAAGACTGACTTCCAGGCAACTAGGGTGAAGGTCTTAAGCCTACACCCACAGTGACACACATACTCCAACAAGGCCACACCTCCTAATAGTGCCACTCCCTGGGAAAAGCATATAGAGACCATCACATTCCACTCCCTGGCCCCCATAGACTTGTTCAAGCATGAGTCTATGGGGGCCATACTTAAACATAGCATAATGCAAAATGCATTCAGTCCAACTTCAAAAGTCCCTGTAGTCTATAGCAGTCTCAACAGTGTTTAAAAGTCCAAAGTTCAAGGTCTTTTCTGAGATTCATTCAATCACTTAACTGTAATCCTCCAAGCAAGATGAGAAACCAGCTGGGCAAAGTCCAAACTCTGCATCACCATGTCTGATGGCAAAGCAGTCTTCAGTTATCCAACTCCTTTTTCATCCTTCTTGACTGCAACTAGGTTCTTTCTCCTGGGCTTGTTCCACTCCCTGTTAGCAGCTTTCCTTGGTAGGCATTCTGTGGCTCTGGCATCTTTAACATCTTGGGTACCCCAAGTCAATTTTAGCTTCACAGCTTCTTGTTCCAATGTCTGAGATCAGCAGATGATCTTCTGTGTATCTCCAAGGAGCTGGTGTCACTTCTCCAGCTCTGCCCTCTGTAGCACTCTAAGCTCAGATTGATCCACTCCACTGCCACTGCTGTTCTTGGTGGTCGTCCCATGGTACTGGCATCTCCAATATGCTAGGGTCTTCCACTGCAACTATACTTCACCAAAGCCTCTCATAGGCTCTCTTCATGGTACCAAGCCTCAACTCCTTTGCATGACCCCTTCAGTCCTGGGCTGTCAATTACAACTGAGGGTACACTTTCACCAATGGCCTTCCATGGCCTCTCAAAGTACCAAGCCTTAGCTGTTCTTCATGATGCCTTCATGGCTTCAAAACCAGTACTACTTGGGATGATTCTTACATGTTACCAAGTACAGCTGCAGCATGAGGAACACTTGGCTATCTCTGGAATACAGCTTCTTTGTGCCCTCAGAAAACACTTCCCAGATTTTACCTCAGTGATGCTGGTCTTTTCTTAATCATCACTAATTTCTTAGCTCCAGCTAACCAGCATCAATTGTTTCAGTAGTCTCCTTCTCCTCTTGAATATAACGCTAGAGACACATGGCTGAAGCTGCTGAGTTCTGCTGCTTGCAGGAGCTGGAACATTGGCTCCCTTGTTCTATTACATTATCACTAGCTTCCTTTTTCCCAGCTCCTTCACTGCCTAAGTTGGCTGTCCTGAATCTTGCTCCTTAGACTGACTTTGAACTCAAGCGATCTGCATGCCTGTCTCCTAAGCACTGGGATTAAAGGTGTGGTCCACCGACCTGGATTAAAGTTTTTCTCCACCTATAATTTGCTCTGTTCTAGGCTGGCCTTGAACTCGGAGATCTGCTTTTCTTTGCCTCCTGGGATTAAAGGCTTGTACTACCATGTCGGACCTAAAATTAACTGGGTGAATCTTGCCCCCAAGGCCACCACTCCTTTAATTCAATTTAATATCCTTGAATTCAGCTCCATTTCACTTCCTGGAGCCCCTTTAATACTCAAGTATATATTTTGTACTTTTCCTTTCTCAGCTTGCTATGTTTGTTCAAAATTCTCTTCATCAGATTTAACCAGAGAACAAAGTCTTTGTTGGGCTTTTTTGAGACTCCCTTTGCAGATGCAATTAATATAAATCTCTTTACCTTAGTCCTAGGCAGTCTCTTCAGACAATGGCAAAAAGCAGCCATGTTCTTTACCAAAACATCACAAAAACAGTCTCTCAGCCACATATTAAAGTTCTTCTCCACTGAAACCTCTTGGCCTACACAGTTAAAATGACCCTCAGCACCACTGTCTTCCATATCCCCACTAGTCTGGCCCATTAAGCCCCACTTAAAGAATTCTGTGGCTTTCCAAATCCGAAGTCCCAAAATCCACATTCTTCCAAACAAAAGCATGGTCAGGCCTATCACAGAAATACCCCAGTCCCTGGTACCAACTTCTGTCTTAGTTAGGGTTTCACTGCTGTGAACAGACACCATGACCAATGCAAGTTTTATAAAAGACAACATTTAATTGGGGCTGGCTTACAGGCTCAGAGGTTCAGTCCATTGTCATCAAGGCAGAAACATGGCAGCATCCAGGCAGGCATGGTACAGGAGGAGCTGAGAGTTCTACATTTTCATCTGAAGGCTGCTAATAGAAGACTGACTTCCAGGCAACTAGGGTGAAGAAGATCTTAAGCCGACACCCACAGTGACACACCTACACTCCAACAAGGCCACACCTCCTAATGGTGCCACTCCCTGGGAAAAGCATATAGAGACCATCACACTAGCTCTTCTTAAATTTTCATTTTTATTTTATGTGTATGAGTATTTTGCTTGCATTTATTTATGTGTGTTATGTGCATTCCTGGTGCCTGTGGAGGTTGAAACTGGAGTTGTAGACTGTTGTGAGCCAGCCCTCATGGATGCTGGGGGCCGAGCCACTGAGTCACTGCCAGCCCTCAAATGCCTTTCTTTGTTTCTTAGTATTACAGAAGCTTTCTTGTGGCTCTGTTTATTCTATTTTTGTCTTTTATTATTCATATTTAATATTGTGTGGTGCCAAGAGTTTAAACCAATCTCAGGTGTGCTAAAAGCAAAGCACACTTTCTACTATGGAATTATAGACCAGGCCTCATTTAAAATGTTTGTATTTTGTGTGTATGTGTATGACATTGTACACATAGACAATAGTTGGAGAGCTGTGGGAACTGTGGGACTGGAGAGTGGGCGTGGGGATGAAATGGAAACAGCCCATGAAGACGGCCGGGATTCAGACTCCGGAGAGCAGCATCAGAGCGCAGCTCTAACTATCGTTTATCACACAAGCTTATATTTAGCTTTTTAGCCAATTAGGGTATGTCTATGAATTCAAGGGCAAATTGGGGTGCAACTGGTGTTGTTTACATGTTCTGACTCACATGTCTAGGAGCCTGTCCATGGGGCCTGGAGGGGAGGGTTCTGTCCCCTGTGGAGGTTTCCATGTAGACAAGGGAAGCAGCTACGCCCTGGCCTTGGCTCGTTTGTGTAGCCGCACTGCCTGTGGGAGCCGTGTCAGATCATGTGCTGTGTACAGCAGATCAGGACTCCCCGGGAGTTGGCAGAGCCGGAGGTACCTCCCTCTCCCTCCCACTCCCTCTGCCTTCACATGCCCCATCCGTTTTCTCCTTTTATTTTGTGGTTCCTGGGGACAGAAGTCAGGCCATGTGTCAGGCCTGGACGTAAGCTTTTCTGTCTCCTAAGTCATCTGACCCCAACCCCGCCCTTGCCTTTCCTGTTAATGGACAGCTTTTAAAGTAACCAAACAGTCACAGAAAGTTTAGTTTTGTACATGGTGCTTAGTGGGATATTGCTTTAAAAAACAAAAACAAAAAACTTGGTCTGATTAATTTTTGCTTTACTTGAAATGTTGGCTGTATTTATATTACTATATTATAACTGCTAATTTGTTTAGATCTGTCACTGCTTTGATTCCTGGTCTTGTGTCTTTATTCTATTTCTCTTTTCCTGTGTTTATATTTAATTGTAACCCTCCCACTTCTCTGTGTTCTGTCCCATCTCCCCTGGGGAAGTAAACCCAGCTCTTTGCTCCTAGTCCTTCTAGGCAAGTCTTCTACCACTGATCTATATCCCAGGATATAGATCATCATTCAGACATCTTTAGTATCCCCCCCCCCATGCCATTCCCCAATCAACCCCGCTCCCCACCATTTCTCTGTTCTGGTACTCTCCTACAAAACCGGATTTAGTCTTTTCCAGACCAGGGTCCTCTCCATCCCTTTTCTGGGGAATCTTGCTTAGCTAATTGTGTCTTGAGTATTCAGAGCTTCTGGGCTCATTAATATCTCTAGACCAGGCTGACCTTGAACACTAGGATTAAAAGCACGCACCGGGGCTGGAGAGATGGCTCAGTGGTTTAGAGCACTGACTGCTCTTCTGAAGGTCCTGAGTTCAAATCCCAGCAACCACATGGTGGCTCACAACCATCTTGGCGCCCTCTTCTGGAGTGTCTGAAGACAGCTACAGTGTACTTACATATAATAAATAAATCTTTAAAAAAGAAAAAAGAAAAAAAAAAAAGCACGCACCATTTCAAACCAGGGTTCCTTAGATTCCTGAGTGCTGAGATTATAATAGAATGACCCTATTTAGTCTGTTTGGTTGGTGTTTTAACTTATAAACTACCAGCATGTTTAAATAGCAAGATTTTATGGTTGGAAATAACAAGTTTTCAGAAGCATTAGATTATTAGAAAATGGATAATAAAGGTTTTATTGGCCTTTTAGTTGATATACTTTGACTTTCAGAAGAACATTTGCATATCTATAGAAATTATATTCATCATAAGATAAATTGTATCATTTCCACCATAGAAGATCTGTTAGACTCTCTGCTCAGAAGGATTTGGAGCTGAAAGAGAAAAACCATGTTGCCTCTAATGAAATGAAAGCCAAGAGATGCACTGTTCCCACCACTGATTATCCCCCCAACAAAAGAATGAAAGTGTGAGTATCCTCCTTGAGACCACCAGCCTGGGTGCGGGGTTCTTTCCTGAGTTGAGAGTTGTGAGTTACAAAGTAAAATTACCAACTGGTCCATCTGCACTCTGCTTGGTGTCCCTGGAGACTGGGAAACTCCAAAGCTATGCCATGGTCAGGGGAGCTGTTACCTGTGTCCCTTCTACAATTTTTGTCTTCAGTGTTCTTCTGTGTCAGGGACTGATCAGAATATATGGTGTTCATGCTTATTATTATTTTTTTGTGGGGAATGTGTTTCACTGCAAGAACACTCCAAAAGTGTCTAAATAATTTATCTGCTTCACAGAAGTCAAAACTAGATTGCCACTGGTTTTGGTCGATTATAATCTATTGCTTCTTAGTTTTTTTCCACTTTGCTTGAACATCATTATCAGAAGGTAATTCCTGTATCTGTAGACGTATCGCTGTTCAAGAGAGTATACTGTAAAGGAAGCAGCCCAGCATTCACTCAGGAAAGTGAGGCCTTCCTCAGAGATTATATCTTACATTTTATTTGGTTCTAACGATTGTTACTTGGATCTCTCAGGTTGCCATAGAGGCAAGAACAGCACTCAGTTATGGCCGGGCTCACACTGCTGCTCTCAAACGAGCAACACTCAGCGTAGAGACAATCTAAAGGAATCTGCCATGATGCTTTATTATTATTATTATTATTATTATTATTATTATTATTGGTTTTTCAAGACAGGGTTTCTCTGTATAGCCCTGGCTGTCCTGGAACTCACTCTGTAGACCAGGCTTGCCTCAGAACTCAGAAATCCGCCTGCCTCTGCCTCCATGAGCTTTTTTTAAATCAAAAATGTCAAAAAAAAAAATTATACACAAAGAGAAAGAAAGAGAGAGAGAGAAAGATCCTAAGAAACATTGTGGGCATCAGGCACGTTGTCCGTGGTCTTCTGTTTGTTGACTTGATGACATAGAATCCTTGTATCCTGAAACGCTGCTGGCTGCCTCATAGCACAGCAGCGCTGCTGCTGTGTTGATCTGATGATGTGATTGAAGAACCCTGTGGTTCAATCATGTTGTCGGTCCCCACAATGAGGGTGCGCTTTAGGAAATTGAAATTTATTTTTCGTTCATTTTGAATCAAGTTCTCATAAAAAGAAACCGGAGGAAGAGGAGGAAGACAGTGCTCCAGCTGCTTCAAGAAAGGATGAAAGAGAAACCCCGGAGAAAGCCAAGGGCAAACACACTGTACCTGGTGTGCCACCCGCAAGGTACGTTTCTTTCCAGAGTAAACTTTAGAGGAAGAACAGTGATTGGCACATTCACCGTTCGGGAAACCCTTAAAAGCTGTCAGAGGATGCCCGTTTCATACAGCACAGGACAAGATCAGTACACATTCTCACTACCTCAGGAGATGTATGTGGTTTTAGTAATCAACTTTGGGGTTTAGTTTGTTCCCTTGCCAAGAGATCATTTCAGTTTTTTCTGGAAAATCTTGTTTATGCTTTAATGGATTATGGTTGTTTGAGTGTTGATATTTATTGCCAATTTTATTTCTGAAATAAAAAAGTCAAAAAGACTTACAGTGCCACCACCTTTTTATTGTTTTTGTAGCATAGGTTGACCTTGCAATAGCCAAGGATAGCCGTGAACTTCTGCTCTTTCGCCTTACCTCCCCAGTGCTGGGAGTGTGGCTGCGCAGCGGCACAGCTGGTGTGTGTCCCAATGGAGATTAAACTTTGAATATCGTTTTGTGAGAGTAAAGTAAAGGTTGCTTAATAGAATAACGTTTACCTGTCTTGACTCTAAGTTACTCTGAGGCCAGAAGCTGCAGGGGTATGTGTGGGGCGGGTTAGGTAAAGGACTTATTGCCAGGGCTCTCTCTCTCTCTCTCTCTCTCTCTCTCTCTCTCTCTCTCTCTCTCTCTCTCTCCCCCCCCCTCTCTCTCTCTCTCTCTCTCTCTCCCTCTCCCCCTCCCCCTCCCTCTCTCTCTCTCCCTCTCTCCCCCTCCCTCCTCCCCCCCCTCCCTCTCTCCCTCTCTCTCTCCCCCTCTCTCTCTCTCCCAGAAGCCTCGCCTGGCCGGGGAGAGGTAGGCTTGCAGCAATTAACTTTTATTGAACCAGGAAAAGAGAGTCATACTCGCAGGAAGAAGCACTTTCACACAGCAAATATACATAGACACATATACATTCATACACATAATTACATTTTATTCACATTCTCACACATTTAACACATTCTTTTTTTTGTTGGGCCTAGCCACCTGTCTCATCTACTCTACAAGTATCCGTGCATACTTACATGCACATACCTATACTTACATATATAGTTTCATATGTATGTGTATATATGGTGGATGGAGCAAAAATCCAAGCGCCAGTGCAGAAAGAACTCATTCATTCTGGATGAAAAATAAGCTCCAAGCTGGGTGGTGGTGGAACACGCCTCAAATCCCAGCACTTGGGAGGCAGAGGCAGGCGGATTTCTGAGTTCGAGGCTAGCCTGGTCTACAGAGTGAGTTCCAGGACAGCCAGGGCTACACAGAGAAATCCTGTCTCAAAACACCAAAAGAAAAAAAAAGCTCCAACCTTTATTGCATAGAGAAAGAAAAAGCTTCTGCCCTTTTATTGCTAAATGAAAGAAATAAGTGTGTAAGAAAAAAGCCCCATCCTTGTCAGTAAGAAGCAGCCTGCCTGCTCTCGGCTCTCGGCTCAGTTTCTCTCTCTTCTTGCCTCTCTCTCCTCAGCTCTGTTAGAACAATGTCATTGTTCTTAGTTTTGTACTGTTTTTAGGAGAATAGATCACATGGTATTTTAAGTATCTTTTTTCAAAAGTTCACAACAAGTTCAAACATAAATTCAAATCATAAATTGAATAAGGAGTTACAACAGAGATGTTTACATGTGTTTCCATTTAGACTAGTTATCTAACTAAGCATTCAATGTCTGCCACCAGCTCTACAGGTTCATAAAAGTTAAAAACTAAGGACTGCAGAGATGGCTCAGCAGTTAAGAGCACTGGCTTCTCTTGCAGAGGTTCTGAGTTCAATTCCTAGCAACCATATTGTGACTCACAACCATGTAATGGGGTCTAATGCTCTCTTCTAGGGTGTCTGAAGACAGGGACAGTGTACTCACATACATAAAATAAATAAATCTTAAAAAAATTAGTTAAAACTATAGTTCTTATGTCTAAGTTAACACAGTATGTCAAAAGGTAAATCATTTGCCTAGTGTCTCATTAATATTGAAGTTTTGTATAGATAATACAATTAATATTTTATCTTCTGTTATTGCACCTATAATATATAATAAATTGTTCATTTGCAGTTTATGGTCTTTAGTTATCAGATAATAGTTTTACAACCAACCTAAGAGGAATGTTTTCCTTAACCGTAAATCTGCTTCATGCCTGCTTTTTATCTTAGTGCAATAAACTTGTGACACATGATTGAAGGCCATTTTATAAAGGGCCCAGTAATTAATAGTATAAATTTAGGCCTTTTACAGAATAATTATTAGGAATTAAGAAGTCATCTATTTGTATAGCATCACTACAAGGCATCTTCATTGATCTTCAGGATATCTGCCCAACATGGTGGGCTGATGTTCAGGGATTGTTATCTTAATTTAATAATGGCAGGAAAGGCATATCAGCTGCAAAAATCAAATCTGAGATGAGATTTCTGAAAGCCTTTCAATTAAGAATTATCCATCACAGACCATGCAATACGATGTGTCATCTCTAAAATGTCACTTGTATGCCTTTATCCTTTCCTAGATGGCTCCTGACAATCGATGGTCCTGGAACGAGCTAGGTAGCTCAGGCTGGCCTCTGACTCACAGTCTTCTAGCTTTAGCCTCCCAAGTGCTGCAATTCTAAATGTGGCTCTTCTGGTTTTTTAATTTAGCTTTTTCTGTGGCATAAAAGTTGGTCACTGGTGTGGTCAAATATGTGAGTCTTTTGTGGTATCTTATTGTCTTGTATAGTTACTTATAGCAGTTGTTTTCTGAAAGTTTTATAATATCTTAATGTAAAGTACCCTTCTTTCTTTTCATGTTACCTAATTAAGCCAATATCTGTCTCTGGTGGATAAACATTTTGCTTTTGACGGATACCATAGGTTATAAACATATCTACCCAGCAGCTTAGGGTCCTTTGAATTACTGAACCCTTTCTTTCTTTCATCTCTCTTTACTGATCCTTGTTTCTAGGGAGAAGGTTCTAAAGAGTACAGAAGAGCAGGAGATAGAGAAAAGACTGAGAATGCAGCAGGAGGTGGTGGAGATGCGGAGGAAGAATGAGGAGTTCAAGAAGCTCGCCCTCGCAGGGCCAGGTCAGCTGGGCCTCACTGCGTCTTAGCTAGGAGGGAGGGTGCTTCTGAGAGTTTTGGTAGCATTTTTTTGAAGTCTCTACAGCAAGAACAAAATAAAAAGCAATCAGTTTGAGTGGTTAGCATAAGACAATGTGTTTACTTAAAATGGTAGCTGTAAGCTCACCTGCACTTCAGGGGTTCCCCTCTAGACCAGACAGCCCAAACCAGCACTTCTCAGAGTGCTATTCTCTTGTGTGTTAGCAAAAGGATCGAGACAGATGACAGTCAGTCTAGTCAGTTTGTCATTTCCTTCTTCATACAGATAGCAGAGGATAAGAAAGAAGTCTGTCATATTCAGTTGCAGTTAGAAGGAAAAACGTGGCTGAATGAAGAGCTTGTAGACTTGCTTTGTTCTGGCATAGTGGTATTGGTGGCACCAATTCTGCTTCCCGGATGGAAAAGTACCTTGGAGTTTGTAGGTTCCCTCTTAGAGATTCTGAGTTAAATTGCTTTTATAGTCACCCTCTAGAGGTTGGACTGTCAGTGTTTGAAAAGAATTTGTAATGCCCTGGGTTCCATCTCCAACACTATTTTTTTAAAAAAGGGTGTGAGGTCATGACTTTATCAAAGCTATGACTGCATCCTAGCAGTGGGCTCCTCTCCTTACCTAGTTTGCATCTGAACAAAGGCTTTCAAACCCAGTGCAACTCAGACATAAACCTAGACCCACAGTAACGGAAATACAGAAAGGGACTTACTAATGATCTCTCTTAATGTTAACTGTGTGTTTTCCTCTGTTCCTTAGGGCAACCTGTGAAGAAATCCACAAGCCAGGTGACCAAGACGGTTGACTTCCACTTCCTCACAGATGAGCGAGTCAAACAACACCCCAAGCACCAGGAGGGGTATAAGGAAGTGGACTTCGTGGCTGGACTTCGGAAGCACTCGTCCACGCCTGTAGGGAGCGCTCTTGTTACTAATGCAGGAGGGCTCATAGGATGATTGAGGGAAGCTTACTCTGAATCAGTATAGATGCAAATTCCCTGTAAACTCTGTGGCTGTCAACAGATCACTCCTCTGGGAAAGCATGTTACCAAGTTGGTGTAAAAATTAAGATGGGACAGGCAGCACTTTTTTTTTTTTTTTTTTTTTTTTTTTTTTGGTTTTTTTCGAGACAGGGTTTCTCTGTGTAGCCCTGGCTATCCTGGAACTCACTCTGTAGACCAGGCTGGCCTCGAACTCAGAAATCCACCTGCCTTTGCCTCCCAAGTGCTGGGATTATAGGAGTGCACCACCACGCCCGGCCAGGCAGCACTTTTTGTGTGGCCTTCTCCCACCCCTCAGGCTCCGGTGTAGTCAGGTGTGGAGAGTATGACCTCATCTCAAAGGCTGTACCACACCATCTGGCTTTATTAGCATTGTTTATTTTTTTAATGTTAATGAGTAGTAGGTACTCTTTTTAAGTGTAAAGCCTTCTCTCCAGCTTTTTTTGTTTGTTTGTTTTTCCCATTTTGTTTTGTTTTTGTTTTTAAGACTGTGTCCCAATTTGTCTAGGCTTGCCTCCAACTCTCCAGAGTATGACCTTGAAATCCTGATCCTTCTGCCTTTACCTCCCTATAATGGGTGGTGGCTGTGCACCGCCAGTGCTGACTTCAGACACTCTTATTTTTCTTTTACTATTTATTTTTACACCTGTGTGTCTTGTGAGTATGTGCTGTGTTGGTGTGGGTGATGGTGGAGGTCGGCAGAGTGAGTGGGGTCCCCCCACAAGTAGAGTTAGAGGGTTTGAGGTAAAGTGTGCCTGGTCTACATAGTGAGTTCCAGATTATGCAGAGAGACCCATCTAAAAAAGCTCACCAAAAATATATAAAAAATTAGTGATGGTGGCCTTGCGACAGTCAGTTTGAGGGGATATGTGGAGAGATGTTTTGTTAAGTTAGGCTTCTGTCTGACCTGATGCAGGCCCAGCAGCCCATGCTGGTTTCTTATGATTGGTTTTTTTCTTTCCTTTTTCATCCCCTTTGAATTTTAAGAAAATTTGCTCCAGATTGGTTCAAAACATTTATATACTTGGGAAAACTGTATACTTTTGCAAAGCAATCTTCTAAGCACCAGATTTTTTAGAAGAAGAAAAATGATAAAGGTCTGCTGTAAGGACCCCTGCTGAGCGCCCGCTCTGAGGGTGGGGCTTGCAGCAGCCCTCACTTCATTTGCTGAGCAACTTTTCTCTTCGCAGGCCCGGGGGACCAGAGGATGTACCATCATTAAGCCTTTCAATCTGTCCAAAGGAAAGAAAAGAACATTTGATGAAGCAGCTTCTACATATGTGCCCATCGCACAGCAGGTTGAAGCCTTCCACAAACGAACCCCCAATAGATACCATCTGCGGAGCAAGAAGGACGAGAGTAAGGCTCCTCCCGGCGCCTTGCCGGCCAGGGTCTCCTCCAGTCTCGGGCAGAGTGGGAGAGGGAGGTGAACGGGTGCAGATGCCATGGGTTTGTATGGATCTGGTGGTGAAAAGATGAAAGGGTTTTAATTGTTTCTGTCTTTATGAAAGTAATTTCTACAAGAAGATTAAGAAGGTCTAAAGATGGAAAATAATGTAAAATAAGTTATCAGGAAAGATGGAAAATAAGGTAAAATATGTTACCAGCACAGCTGGGCTGGTGATGCACGCTTGTCGTCCTGGCGTTTGGGAGGCAGGGATGCAAGCCTAACTCAGTCTGAACCGTGATTCCCAGGGTGCCTGGGCTGCACAGAACTGGCCTCAAAACAAAAACAAATATGGCTAGCAGTTTGGGTCAAACAGGATGTGTTTTGAGGTATCTACACATCTCTTCTGTTTCGTATTGTTTAGCACTTTGCTTTAGGCAGCCACATGAGTCTCTCTAGGTACAGTATTTCCCTTTCTTTGGGCAGTGCTGGAGATCCAGCTAGCAAGCACTGTGCCAGTGCGCTACGTTCTCAACCTGAAATACAGTATTTTCCAGTATTGTTAATATAGTCTGATATTTTATACTATGAAAAGTGAATTTTTTTTTTACCTTCATAGAATTAAGTTTCCACCTAGCCAAGGCTTCATAGACTCTTTTTCAAAAGAGAAGCCAGTAAATGAATTAGATGATTAATATTTCTCACTGTTATGTGAGGTCTAAATAGGAGAATTCCTTTTAGGTAATTATGAAAATTGATAGGCTTGTTACTGATTAGGTAAACCAAAGCCTTTTATAAGTGTTCATAATGGTCTAAATCAGTGGTTCTCAACCTATGAGTTGAGGCCATCAGAAAATACAGATATTTACATTATAATTCGTAACAATAGTAAAATTACAGTTATGAGATAGCAACAAAAATAATTGTATGGTGGGGTCGCAATGACATGAGGAACTGTATCAAAAGGTCACAGCATTAGGAATGTTGAGAAACACTGCTCCAAATAATGCTGTGTCTGTTGGCAGAGCTGTTCTCTGCCCCTGACGCTCTGTAACTGCCCAGTGGACTGTCTGAAGCCCCCGTTGCTCCCACTGTCTGCTGTAGCTATCTCATGAGGTCGGTTTGAAAGTTGAAATGTTGTAGTTGTAGACTACCGGTCCTTCTGCCTCAGCTTCCTAACAGCCAAGATTACAGATCTGTACCACCGTACCTGACTGCACCATTTGACTTGCTGTGAGTGGCAGCCTGGATGCTTTGATGCAGAGTTTGTGAAATTCATTACTCACTGGTTTGCAAAGGTCTGGTGTCTTAAAATTATAAGAAAAACATTGTCAACAATGAGCAAAATAGTTGGCCTTCTCCATAAAAAGGCAAGGACTCCGTCAGACATGGCTAGATTTTTAGTGCAGAGATGGCAGATGCTATCACCCAGATACTAAGATATTTACTGATACTTATCAGTAAGGATGATAAGAGGACTCGAGGGAAGAACATTGGTCAGCTTGAGTGGTGTCAGCTGAGTTGTCTGCTTTGTCTGTTTCTAAGTGGGTCAGCACTTACAGGAGACCTGGATGGTGGGGAACTAAGCAGACATCTGTGATTTTTGTTTTACAGGCGTGTTACCCTCCAAATCTGTGAACAAGATTGTCCAAGACCCCCAAACCCCCTTACTGCAGACCAAATATCGTGCAAGGGTTGTGACCTGCAAAAGTGCAGCGGAGCAGGAGGCCGAGGAGCTTGAGAAACTGCAGCAGTAGGTCCCTTTGGCAGTGTCCTTGGACCGCAGGCCACGCTTGCATGCCTGCTTTCAGTCCTGTGGGGTGGGGTGGCTGTTTTCCTTTTCATGAAAATGCAAGCCATTTAGTGGCTCTGTAGGCTGTGCTCCTGTCTCTGTGACTGAAAATGGGACCATGGAGGTGCCCTGGAGCAGAATAGCTTACCTTTGGATTCTAATTAGGGAGAAGGCTAGTCTGGGTAGAGCTCATCTCTTCCCGACTATCTGCAGCCTTCCTCTTGGAAGAACCTGGGACTTACTGTAGTCAGCACTGAGACTTGTCTCCATAGACTCTCCCTGAGCGTTCACTGTATTGGGAGTGAACCCAGGGCCCGTGCATGGAAGACAAACACTGCTGCTGAGCTAAACCCCAGCCCGTTTTAATTATTAAAACTTAAGTGTTCAAGTAGAGTCTCACTCAGTTGATTGGGCCAGCTGTATAGCTCAGGCATGTCTTGATTAGCCTGAATTGCTGGAATTATGGACCATGTCACAGTCTTGGTCCTATCTACCGCTTTGTTTGTTTGCTTGCTTTGTTTTGTTTTTGAAGACAGGGTTTCATGTATCTCTAGCTGGCCTCAAAAGTTGCTATTAGCCAAAGATGACTTTGGGTTTTTTTTTTGCTTGTTTGTTTTTTGTTTTGTTTTTATTATTTAATTTTATTTTATTTGTGGGAGTTTTGCTTGCATGCAATGTCTATGTACCACTGGCATACCCGGTGCCCATGGAAGCCAGAGGAGGACTACTGGAGTTACAGATGGATGGTCATTAGCTATTATGTGGGCACTGGGGATTTTTTTGGGAAATAGCAGCCAGTGCTCTTAACCCCTGAGCCATCTTTACAGCCCCCCAAAGTTTGGGAACTTGAATTTCTGGTCTTCCTGTCTCTGTTTCAAGAGCAAGGATTATAGGCACTTGCCCCCATAGAGCCCCGAGCTCCAGCGGAGTTCAGGCTCTACCATTTACTCTTTTCTCAGGAGGTGATGGTGGCTACGGAGAGGAGAGACTGTGCTGTCCATGTTTATGGTGGATCATCTTAGAGCTTATTTATAGGTTTTGTTCTACTTTGTGTAGTTTTTATTTAAAGAGCCTTTTATGTTTATTACCTTTTGTGTTTGTTACAGATACAAATTCAAAGCACGGGAACTTGATCCCAGAATTTTTGAAAGTGGCCCCATCTTGCCCAAGAGACCGCCTGTTAAGCCTCCTACTCAGCCTATTGGTTTTGATTTGGAAATTGAGAAACGAATTCATGAGCGAGAGTCAAAGAAAAAACCAGAAGATGAACAATTTGAATTTCATTCTAGACCTTGCCCTACTAAGATCTTGGAAGATGTTGTGGTAAGAATACGTGAGGGGTTGGGTACTGGCAGAGGTGACCTGCCTGTGACTGAATTTCTGCCCAGAAATGTTGATCCTGTGAGCCGGACACCAGCATAGCACTGGAGGTGACAAAGAGATGCCGCAGAATTGGGTTTTGGTCTTAGGACTTCAAGTCTAGTGAAAGGCACTGTGAGGTTAAATAGTAGACAGATAGGAACATGCGCTCTGCAGAGAGGAGGAGCTGAGAGGGCTGCAGAAGACGGACACTTTGAGCACCTGGCGGAGGAGGCAGCCTTTGATGGTGTGCAGTAGAGTTGACAGCCTTGTGCTGTCATTGTGTGGCTGTGATGGCTGACACTTGTCCCTCTTTCATATGGAGCCATCCCTCAGTTTCTGCAAGATTGGCTTCAGGACCTTGCGTAGGTAACCAAGATCTGTAAATGTTCAAGTCTCATAAGATCAGCACACACAAACTATTCAAATAGTTACTTTTTCCTTTGGGATGGGGACTTTGTGTCTAGGCTACAGAGGTGTCCCTACATCTGCCTCCTAGTAGCTGGGATTGCAGGTTCAGGCCACTGTGCCTGGCTTACGGGACAGCTTGTTGTCTTTCCCTTTGTTTCAGAGTCATCCATGAGTGAAGCTGTAATATAGTATCTCTGGGCACTAGTTTGCTTATTTCATTTCCTCACATTAAACCAAAAGCAGCAACCTCATGGTACACTTTCAAAACTTTTATGCACACACACACACACACACACACACACAATCATGATTGTACCTAGAATTAATCATTTCTTTAACTGGAAGCTTTTCATATACCTCTTTCTTTGCTTGTCTCTATGCTGTCTGTGTATTTGTCTCTGTCTCTGTCTCCTCTGTCTCTGTCTGTCTGTCTGTCTGTCTCTCTCTCTCTCTCTGTGTGTGTGTGTGTATGTGTGTGTGTGTGTAGGGAAGGTGTGACTAAAACAGTGGGGTACTGAGGAGAGTTGTCTCATCAGCTGCATCTCAGAATCCTCTGGGCTCCTCCATAGATTCCCAGTCTTGGCATTTGATTTGTTGAGAACAGAGAGAGCTCAGGGGAAGCGCTTAGGGTTCCTGACACAGTAAGCAGCTGCACTGATAGCTGCGCCGGTGAGAGTAATACTATATATACCTCTGAGCGCGTGTGTTGTGCTGGGTGTTTGGGGTTTGATTTTGAGATGGGCTCTCTCTGTGTAGCCATGGTTGCCCTATGCTCAGAGAGCCTGCTGCTCCTCCCATGTGCTGGAAGTAAAGGCTGCACAGCCATGCCTACCTCGTCCTGAGTTCTACATAGATTATTTTATTTCTCATAACAACTCTGAGAGACTGTGCTCTTAATTTCTGTTTTAAAAACAAGGGACTAGCTGGGCGGTGGTGGCGCACGCCTTTAATCCCAGGGAGGCAGAAGCAGGCGGATTTCTGAGTTCGAGGCCAGCCTAGTCTACAGAGTGAGTTCCAGGACAGCCAGGGCTACACAGAGAAACCCTGTCTCAAAAAAACAAAACAAAACAAAACAAAAACAATAAGGGACTCTACCACCAAGGTATCTAATATATGGAACTGGGTTATGAGTCTGTCACCTCTTTAAACACTACATGGTTCTATCCCATGTATCTCATTTTACCATAATTCATGTTGATGTCTGAGGTTACTGACACAGCTATTTGTAGCTTTCATCAGTTTCACTAATTTCAATTCATTCTTGTTTCTAGAGAAGCAATGAATAAAACAGACATTAGATATATTCTTTTTCTTTTCCCTTTCTTCCCTCCTTCCCTCCCACCCTCCCTCCCTCTCTCCCTTCCTTCTCCCCTCCTTCCCTCTTTCCTTCCTCCCTCCCTCCCACCCTCCCACCCTTCCTCCCTCCCATCCTTCCTTCCTTAGTTTTTGTGTAGCTTTGGCTGTCCTGGAACTCCTTGTATAGACCAGACTAGCCCAGAACTCACAGAAGTCCACCTGCCTCTGCCTCTGCCTCCCACACGCTGCGATTAAAGGCGTGTGCTACCACGCTAGCTTAGATGTATTCTTTCCTCTCTTCATTTTTCAGAAAACTCGGCATTAAAAAGGGTATGTGGCTTGCCTATAAAAACATTTTAAATGTCGTTTGCAGAACCAAGATGAAGTTTCTTAACTTTCAGTCCTAGAATCTCAAAGTATGCTCTCGAGCCTGCCTCTGGGAGCCTCTGAGTGCATTTGCTGTGCTCTGCTAGGCTCCCGGGGCAAAGCCCAGCCCTGTGTGCCCTCAGTGTGCTGGGGACACAGTGAGTGTGCTGGGGTGCTGGGGTACACAGAGGAGTGGTCAAAGTCCCTGAGAAGCAGCCGTGCAGACAGTTTGCAGTGGGAATCAATCCTCATGATTTATGGAAGGAAAAGTTGTTATGTAAGAAGTTAAAGAAGGGGATTTCCTTTTCTTTGTTTCACCCTAAGAGTGTTAGGTGGTGAAGACAGTGAGAGATGGGTGTGAGTAGCCGAGGGCATGGGGCAGAGATGAGAAATGGCTCTTGGGCAGAGCTGGTGTGATGGAAGTCTTGAGCATGGGGGTGTGTTAAGATACACGAAGGTTAATGTGTTTAAAGGATTTTACACATCTGACAGTGTGGGTTTTCTAGAGTGGGACTCTAGAGGCCTGAGGGTGCAAACCATGGAGGCTTCTTTTGTCTTGGCATTTGATCTTTTAATTTTGTGTGTGTATGTGTCAGAGAGACCGACAGAGGGAGGAGTGTTTATATGAGAGTGTTAGTCCTTGCTTGCTCACGTGGAGATCAGAGACAACTCTGGGATTTAGGTCTGTCCTGCCATGGGTTATGGGGTCAAATAGAAGTCAGGCCTGTTCAGCAAGCGGGCCCTCATCTGGGCCTTCTCTTCCTGGCCTGGTTTCAGTGTTTTACGTAGCATTGTTCCGGGATGTCCGATTGAATTGTGCCCTTCTTCTAGGGTGTTCCGGAAAAGAAGTTAATTCCAGCCACTGTCCCTAAGTCGCCAGTGTTCGCGTTGAAGAACAGGATCCGAGTGCCCGTCAAAGACGAGGTGATTCCCTGGGGAGAGGGAGGGAATCTTAGACTTCTTTTCCTTTTTCATGACCAGTCTTCATCTTAATCATTCTCTATACTTAATGGGGCCCAAAGGCAATCAGCTTTTGTGTGGCGGTGTCTGTAAGAATGATAGGAATGTTTGGCCGTGTGCTTTGTCCCTCCGAGAACACTGAAGCTGGCTTAGGTGTGACTCAGCGGTCAGTGCTAATGGGTGAGTCTGCAGTTAAGCCTCTGCACTCCTGTGGCACTGGGATCATGCAGCCTTTGTAACATGGTCAAGAGTTTCCTGAGCTATTGTCATTGCTCAGGGAAGGACTTGTACTGTTCACACGAAAGCAATTACTTCATATTGTCCTTGATACCTATGGGTCACAAAAGTGACTGAGGGTGATGAGTTATGGGACTGTAAGATGTGAATTGTCATTGATCATGCTAGCTTCTTATTACATCTCCTATTTAATCTATAAATATGCAGAGTTGGGGTAATTTTATAGCAGATATCAGCATAAACCTTTTTATAGGATCAGTTGAAACTCAAATACTTGGTAATCTTAGGTTACTAGCTTGAACCCAAACAACTTACTTGGTCCTATTCTGGGTTTGGCAACCATTAATTTCTGTCACATGTTTTAGTGGAGGCTGAGTCAGAGTCTAAGGTGTAAATGTGCTTACTCAGAACCTTTCTTCAAGTCTTTATTTTACCTGTCTGATGTCATATAGTTATTCCAACATTCCAGTGAGGAACTTGAGATTCTTAAAGAGTTACTTTGTTAGTCATTTACCCAATGTTCTCACATTGCTTTGACCAATGATGTGGTCGCTGAACAGGCATTGTCTATCTTTGAAAGAAAAGTCATCCGGTGCTAAGTGATTTACATTATCAGTGGCTTATACCATATGTGCTTTTGAGACTTCATTCTGAGCTGGGCAAGTATTGGGAAAGATGAGGAATCATGGTTCTAAGCTGTAGTTTCTCTCTTAGGAAGAGGAAAAACCAGTAGTGATAAAAGCTCAACCTGTGCCACATTATGGAGTGCCTTATAAACCCCACATCCCAGAGGCAAGAAATGTGGAGGTCTGCCCTTTCTCCTTTGATACCCGGGACAAAGAACGCCAGTTACAGAAGGAGAAAAAAATAAAAGAAATGCAGAAAGGGGAGGTAGGTGTTTCATTTCTGTATTTGCAGAATATTGTTCTTTGATCCCTCAATGGGAACCTTCCCTTGTTTGTTTGTTTGTTTGTTTGTTTGTTTGTTTTGAGCAGTGTTTTGCTATGTAGACCAGACTGGCTTTGGATCTGTGGTTGTCCCCCTGCCTCTGCCTTCCACATACCAGGATTACAAGCATGTATAATACATTTTACTCACAGAATAATTTATATAAAATTACTATATAGAAATATATAAAAACATACTTTTAAACAAAAAGTATATAAAATTCTATATAAAATTACTATTGAAGTCATTGTTTCCCACTGACACCTACATGACCAACTATGAAATGTTATTGGGCTTTGGAAGAATTAGGAGAAAAACCTAGGGTTTATTTTGGATCTAAAAAGGTCTGTGGCTTTTCAGCTAGACCATCCTGCTTTGAAAATTAAATTTGTCTTTCAGGTTCATACACATATTCAGGAGTAAATATTGCTTTATCTTTGTCTCAGTTTGCTCTCTATGACTGTGATAAAACCAAAAGCAGCTTGGGAAAGAAGGGTTTGTTTGGCCATGTTTTCTCTATGTTTCTTCCCAGATAACTCTGGCTTATATCAAGTTGACAAAATGTTCACCATCATACTTGCTAACAGGCTTTATTTGGTTTTGTTTGGCTTTTGGGAGATTGTCTCAACATGTAGTCTAGGTAGGTGTGTTGAATTCCTGATCCTTGGAGATCTGGGATTATAGGTGTGCATCACCATGTCTGGCAAGCGTTCTTTACAATTTCTTCTGATCAACCTATTTTCTTCAGAGACATGCGGGTGAGGAGGCCCTGAAATCCTGGGTAGGACCCAAGGTCCTCTGCGAGTGTCCCCTGGTCCCCTGCTCGTAGCAGCTCCTGTGTTGCTCTGTTTTCTTCTTTACCTAGGTGCCCAAGTTCAAGGCACTTCCTGTGCCCCATTTTGACACCATTAACCTGCCAGAGAAAAAGGTCAAGAATGTGACCCAAGCTGAGCCTTTCTCCTTGGAGACAGACAAGAGAGGTGCCTACAAGGCTGAGATGTGGAAGCATCAGGTAGGAATGGGGAGCAGTAGTGGGCGGGCAGGCCTATAGGTTGCAGGCCTATAGATTGGACTGCTAGATTCACTTTTTATTCTGAAATCATCTGGGATGTCAGATTTGATTATTTTAATATATTCTATGTAAACCAGGAGTCATATCAAGGTTTCTGTAAAAGTCGAGGCAATATTTATTTTAGGTTTTATAGGTTACATATGACTTTTGTCAGGTATTTTCTCCCTACCTCCCCTCACCCCTGTATGTATATTTGATCCTTGGAACATGTAAAGACTATTCTTGGTTCAAGCTGCATTTGGCTAGCACCTGGAGTTTGCTCATCTCCCTGGGGAATGTGGGACTCCTTCTCAGTTGGGGGTATCTGTAAGATCTCATCTGTTTCCTTAAGTTGGTGCTTTTGGTAAGAAATAGGTTGGGAGAATTGGTTCTTAATAAGACAGGAAACTTTTTCAACATGGTATGTGATATAATTGTTTTTTATTTATCATAACAGGCGATAAAAGACAAATGATTGGTTATAGAATAATATGATTGGCATATAATGTTGCCGCTGTCCCTGTTCTCTGTCTCACCTCAGAACAAACATTAACCAAAGTTTAATGGAGCCTCTAATTACTCATTTAAAAGAAATAAAGGGATAGAAAGCTCTATCTTTTTAGTCACAAAGTCCACAACCTTCAGGATGTGTGTCACTGCTGCAGTAGTCAGCAGACATTCTGTGCGGTTGTCTGACCTTCCCTTCTCACAGCTGGAGGAGGAACAGAAGCAGCAGAAGGAAGCAGCTTGCTTCAAGGCTCGGCCCAACACCGTCATCTTCCAAGAGCCCTTTGTTCCCAAGAAAGACAAAAAATCAGCGGCTGGTAGTATTTTTTTTTCTTATGTACTTTTTTGGGAGTTGGGGCAAAACGATAGACTTTGCAGGGCGTGCTAGGACTCAGTTGTATCAGAATAATGCTGTTAACAAGAACTGCTTTGTCTGAAAGGATGGTAGCTCTGTTCCCTTAGACCCAGCCGTTTGCTTGTGTTGAGCCAGTGACTCCCCTTAAGTATTGTCAAGTATGTTGGGGGAGACTGATAGAACAGGCGTCTTGGCAGACACAGCTGGCCTTCCAGTGACAGTCACAGGCTGCCCACACCCACGAAGGGAGCCAGCAGATGAAGGGAGGGCTGGAGTTTCTTTCTGTACAGATTGCTTTCTTAGGCCTTGGACAGCGTGGCAGGAAGTTGGGATTTCTTCACTTCTGTCTTACAGTAGCAGTGTAGGAGAGCGGCATGCAGAGCTGGGTGAGCGACTTCACCTCTCTGTCTCGTTGATGGCTCCCCAGCACTCTACATCCTGGAGGGTGGCTTCCCTCCACGCTTCCCTGTCCTCTTGGCCTGGTTCTGGGCGGGGACTAGGTTCTTGAGTGCTGCGTGTGCATTATATTGTCTTTGTTTCTGTACTCAGAGAACCCTTCTGGTTCTCTAGTTCAGGAACCTTTTCAGCTGGCCACCGAGAAGAGAGCCAAAGAGCGGCAGGAGCTGGGGAAGAAAATGGCTGAGGTGGAGGCCTGGAAGCTGCAGAAGTTGGAGGAAGTCAGGCAGCAGGAAGAGGAGCAGCAGAAGGAGGAGCTGGCCAGGCTCCGGAAAGAGCTGGTAATCTACGCTCACAAGCCTGGCTTGACTCTTGTTCTGTGTCCCGGTGGATCCTGCACAAACTAGCCATCATTTACACTGACAGCGAGTATAACGAAGCCAGCAGCACAGTCTCGCCTGGGTCCCCTCAACAGTCAGCCACGGCTGCTTTGTGGTTATCCCCTCCCCCTACCCCATACCTGCCTGTTGAGTTTGTTCCCAATATAAATGTGTTTCTTAAAGCAATTCTCAGTGTAGGCCAGTGGCAACGCCCTGTTAACTGTGCTGCTTATCACTGTATTACAGTGACTCACCCAAGGTTGATCTTACCCTCTTCACACGGATGGATGGCGTCCTGCTTCCCCGACCGTGATGCCCTTTTTGATGCTTTCTCTTCTGCCTTTTTTTTTTTTTTTTTTTTTGGCTTTTCAAGACAGGGTTTCTCTGTGTAGCCCTGGCTGTCCTGGAACTCACTGTAGACTAGGCTGGCCTCGAACTCAGAAATCCGCCTGCCTCTGCCTCCCAAGTGCTGGGATTAAAGGCGTGCGCCACCACTGCCCGGCCTCTTCTGCCTTTTTTAGTTTGTGATTTCGTTGAATACTAAGAATCAATCAAATAAGCGTAAAATTTCACTCTGGCAATTTTGCCCTCCCCCATCTCCCCCAGACAGCATTTCTCTGTGTAGCCCTGGCTGCCCTCGAACTGACTGTGACCTCAGACTCATGGACCTGCCTCCTCCTGAGTGCTGGGGTTGAAGCACTGCCCAGCAACTCTAGCAATTTTAAAAAATTAGTTTATTTATTTTATGTATATGAATACTCTGTAGCTGTCTTCTGACACATCAGAAGAGGGCATTAGATCCCATCACAGATGGTTGTGAGCCACCCTGTGGTTGCTGGGAATTTGAACTCAGGACCTCTGGAAGACAATTCTCTTAACTGCTGAGCCATCTCCAGCCCCTTATTTATTATTGTATACATGAGTGTTTTGCTACCGTGTATGTATATCCATTATGTGTGTGCCCAGTGCCCTCAGAGGTCAGAAGAGGGTGTCAAATACCCTGGGGCTGGAGTTACAGATGATTGTGAACTCCCTGTGGGTGCTGGGAATTGAACATGGGTCCCCTAGAAGAGCAATCGGTGCCCCTAACTGCTGAGCCATCTCTCCAGCTCCTGTCACAAATGTTTAACTTGAAGCTTTTGTCTGTTACAGTTTAGCAAGGCTCTGTTTCTCCCTAGTAAGTTACACTGGGGATAAGTTTGAAATTCTCAGTAGGGGTGTGTGTGTGCATGCATGCGTGTGAGCACACACGCACAGGCACATGCTGAGCAATGGTAGGCACCTGTTTGGGCTTTGTACTTCTTCCCCTGAATTTGTAATTGGGATCTATAAATCTGTCCCAGCATTCTCCACTATCAGACAGAACAACTGTGCACATAGCTGTGTGGTGTCCACCTCAGTAACCTGGTTTTCTTACTCTGCAGGTACACAAGGCAAATCCAATACGCAAGTACTCGGCAGTAGAGGTGAAATCGAGCGACCTGCCTCTGACTGTGCCGGTGTCTCCTAAGTTCTCCACACGGTTCCAGTAGAAGCTGCATCTACATCACGGGCGTGGAGAACACATCTTCCCGCTCACCCTGTGTGAAAGCATCCCTGACGACTGTGGAGGCCGGGTGTTTTGAAGATCACTTACACAGAGACTTTGAAGCTAATGAGTCACCACTCATTTAGACCTTAATCAGACTTTTGTAGTTATTTCCCTCAGGCATTAGTTGGCCCTTTCCTGTTGGTCTTAATGCTGGCTAGGAATTTAAATATAGTTTAACATAGTCTACATTTTACCTAATCTCCCACTACTTCCCCTTTATGTATGTATTTTAAACATAAAATAAAGGCACTCAAGTCCTGGGCCTTGGTTTGAGTCACAGTGTAAGTGAGAAGCAGCCAGTCTGTTGGATTCCTTCTCTGTTGAGAATGAAGGAGGCCTGAGCTGTGAGGCGGGCAAGGATCCTCTGGAATGGCACCGAGGACGAGACCTTACAGAGCTGCTGCTGAAGTCCCTTACTGTAATGCTGACGATGGAATGCCACAGCCCACAGTTTCCAACCTGACTTGGATAACGGTTTTTTTTTTTTTTTTTTTTTTTTTTTTTTTTTTAAGGTCACAAGAGTTTATTTAGGCTGTTTGCTGGAATCCAGTTCATCCTGGAATGGATCCTGAGATGATACAGTTCAGTCTCTGTGACAGAAAGCACAACTCAGGCTGGAAGTTGAGATTGGTCTGGCACCTTCGAAGGCCTGTCCCTGTTGGCTTACATACCCCAGCTGGGCCTCGCAGGCGGAAGTTCTACATACAACCTCCCAAAGCAGTGCCAAACTATGGACCAAGAAACACACCCGCCCATGGCGGGCATTTTTATACCTAAATGATAGCAGTCCGCCTGTGGCTGCTCCAGGCTCTGCTGTTGCCTAGTTCACGTGCATGCATTCCAACTTCAAAGGAGTCTGTGGTCTATTTCTCTTTCTGAGATTTCTTGATTTTATTTTATATATTTGGTTTTAGAGATATGGGTTCTCTCTAGCCCTTGCTGACCTAGAGCTTGATTTGTAGACCAGGGCTGGCCTTGAATAATTTTTATTTTTTTACCTGCATGTATGCATGTGGACTTCCCTGTGCCAGTGGATGTCTGTGGAGTGTGTCAGATGGCCTGGGATTGGAGTTACAGATGGTTGTGTTGGGAAACCTTGTTGCTAAGGTAAGTTTTTTTTTTTTTTTTTTTTTTTTGGTTTTTCGAGACAGGGTTTTTCTGTGTAGTCCTGGCTGTCCTGGAACTCACTCTGTAGACCAGGCTGGCCTTGAACTCAGAAATCTGCCTGCCTCTGCCTCCCAAGTGCTGGGATTACAGGCGTGAGCCACCACGCCCGGCTTAAGGTCAGTTTTTGACATTACCAGAAAGCCCTGACTGAGCTCAGTGCAAAATGGTGGACTCCCTTTGTCAGCAAGGATTCCTCTTATCTACCTGAGAGATCCCAGATCCCAGGCCCCACACCGCCTACCTGCGGAACAGCACATGGCCTTGGTTAGATTCTGGTCCCACTCCTTTCTACCGATAGGAACCCGCTCAGCTAGCACCTGAGATCCCTGGCATGCCCCCTGTGCTAACGAGGCTTCTCAGGACCTGAGCCTTCAGCCAGTGACCTTTGCTCAGCCTGGGTATTTCTACCCACTTCCCCCTGAACAACGTAACACTTGATTCACCCTGAAAAAAATTGATCTGTCTTCCTGATGCTGATCCCAGAATGTCCCTTTCAGGGCAATGACTCTGGGGAGAAGGGGGACCAAAGCTGTGAGACATGTGGGTTCTGGGAACCAATCCTGGGTCCTCTGCAAGAGGCATTCATTTTGTGGCCAGGAAGTCCTCAGCACTGTATGTGGTATTAAGCCTATTTTTCTATTTGTTTTGTTGTTGTTATTCATGCAGTGACCACTTTTAAAATTTATACAGGCCTTTGTAAATCCAGCTGGGGGTGACAAAGGCAGATGTTGTGTCTTACAGTCTGTGTGATCTTGGTCCTCCTGGAGACCCACAAAGCAGTGCAAAGAGCACCTCATAATCTGTAATCGGTTTATTTCACAAAAACACAGTGCTGCAGAGTGTCCGCAGCTTGGCACAGCTCCTCCCTCTGCAGACCCAGTGAGAACAAAGCAATAGAAAACACTTGTTTGTACCGGGGAGGCAGACAGCGGGCACATGCCTGTTGCCGTTGCTAATTAATCCTCAAATCAACCCAGCTGCAGCAGCTCTCGGTCCTCCATGCCCATCCAATGTTCTGGGTTCCTGAATGGAAGATGGACAGACAGACACACACAGCCTTCTATTATTATGTCTTAAACAGCTCAATGGCTGGGCCACTCCCAAACCTCACCCACCTAACACGCTTTCCCTTTCCTTATTCCCAAATCTGCCCTAGACCCAGCGGTGGCTCTTCCATGTTGGCTGTCGCTCCTCCGGTCTCAGACCTGGGTTTTCACCTTTCCCTGCATGGCGGCTGTCAGTCCTTCTTCCCCTTCCCAGAGAGTCCTAAAGTCCCACCTCTTTCTCTCTGCCCAGCCATTAGCCACTGACATCTTTATTTACCAATCAAAACCAGCTGAGGACAGGGACCCCCAGTGCCTTTCACACGCATTCTTGTGCAATTGTGGGAACCCAATTAATACAAGTGTTAGACCAAATCCACAACACATGCCTGTACTTCCTGTCTGAAAGAGAGTGAGTAGCCTGGCACATTCTGATGAGGCCCAGGGATTCCAAAGTGGAGCTGTCCAGGAAGGGACTGCCGGCAGCTCGGGCTGGAGTTTGTCCAGGAGATGGTAAGCACAGCTGGAACTGAGTGCTTTTGTTCTAATGCTCAGTGTGGGCCCGAGAGACCAAAAGGTCCCTGAGCTGGAGTGCAGCCGGCCTTCCGTGGAATGGTCCATCACCAGGTCAGTACGTGCTCCCAACCAGAGCCGTCGCTCCGGCCCCTCTGAATGTGCTTTCTTGCCAAGAGTTTGGATCTAGAAAGTAAGCAACAAACAAACAAACAAACAAACAGGACCTGTCCTTGGGGAGTGGCGGATCCAGTTTGCCCCAGTCCCTGCGGTTTGGTCGTCCATTCTTGGAGCTTGCTTTTTCTGGTCATTTGGTGTCTTCTCCCCACCTGTCTTGGTCCCTTGTCCTCTGGTTCTTCCCTGCTGTGCCAGATGCTCCTCAGCATTGGAGCTGGGGAAACTTAAGCACATCAGGCATGTTCCCGTGATCCTGCAAGGACTCAGTCCTTGTTGGGGTGACCTGGCTGATCATGGGGACATAACTCTGTGCAAGGGCCGAGCGGGACAGAGTATGGTAAGCTCTGACGCCTTCACCCAGGCGTGTAAGGAAGGTGGAGAGGCCGCGCCATCTTGTCTCTTTATCCCTTCAGGCTGTGTCCTGAGGGTGAATGGATCTCTACATTTGGACATTTTATACATGTAACTACTTTCCACAGAAGTGTGATTTTTGTAGGACATGGTCATTTTAGTTGTTAAGTATATGAGCGTAGGTGCCTGTGTAGGCCAGAGGTGTCAGATCCCTGTGGGAACTGGAGTTTCAGGAGGGTGCTGGTGACAACTCGGGCCTTCTGCCAGAGCAGTGCACACCAGCCCCAGCTGAGCCAGAGCGCGCCCCCCACCCCCCCACCCCCGCTTTCATCTTTATTTTGATCTTGGTGCCTTTTATCTTTCATTAGTTTCCATTAAACTGGCATTTCCCTAATATAAAGTGGAAAAGAGTTTACTGGATTTTACTAAGAAATCTGGCTAACATTTACCAGCAATTTTTGTAAAACCCCCAACATTTGACATGCAGAATGCTGAAATTCCCACAATTCAGAGCACATCTCAAGATGGTTTTGACTCCTATGGCTTCCCGTTGCCTATTCCTTACTAACCTGTGAAAGGTCGTCGTCAGGTCTCCCTCCGCCCGTCGTTTGCCCTTACTCTGTAGTCTGGCTTCCATGTTGGTTGCTGTTTCGTTACTTTTAGGTTCTTTTCCACGGAGTTTCTGTCCGTGGGAAGCAGAGCTGAGTGGTTGGCAGACTGGTTGGTATTGCTTGCTATAGCATTTCAGGGAGACCTGAATACAAACAGTTGTTTAGCAAGATGGGCTGTGACTCACAACTCGCAGCTCAGTACCATGGAGGCACAGCATTACTTTTGGTTTTTATTTTTTGAGACAGGGTTTCTCTGTGTAGCCCTGGCTGTCCTGGAACTCTCTCTGTAGACCAGGCAGGGAGTAAAGGCGTGCCCCACAGCTTCCAGGCTTACTGCATTAACTTTAGATGTTTTTTGTTTGTTTGTTTCTTTTACAAAGTTTTTACATGGCATGCGTATTGCTCAAAGCTGTGAAGGTAGAAACTTGTCCCCCTGCTCAGTTGTCCCCCCCCATGGTGTCACCGGTTTCTTGTACCCCCATCCCCTGCAGCCCCTGCATACATGTCCCCACCTCTGCCTTTATCTTTGTTTGTTTGTTTGTTTGTTTTTGGTTTTTTGGATTTTTTTTTTTGAGACACGTTTTCTCTGTTTAGTCCTGGCTGTCCTGGAACTCACTCTGTAGACCAGGCTGTCCTTGAACTCAGAAATCTGCCTGCCTCTGCCTCCCAGAGTGCTGGGATTACAGGCGTGCACCACCACCGCCCAGCTTGCCTTTATCTTGATATACAAATCACATCCCTTTTGCTCTTTTCAGCGTTTTGTGGCTTTGATGAAACTCCTGCACTAGAATATGTCCTTGCTTCCTGAGCTCAAAGCATCATGGGACTCTAGCAAGGTGGCAGTCCTGAAACTCAGGGGCACAGCAGCAGCTGGCCTTGGGATGGCTTCGTTGAGGTGTGTGTGTGGGGGGGAGGCTGCTATTTATTAGCTGGAGGGCCTGCTTGGACCTGTTTCCTGTTAGAGAAATTTATTTACTTATACAGAGCTCCCTACTGGCACATCTGGTTTTCACCTCACTGTGTAGCTCAGGCTGGCCTTGAACTCATGATCCTCCTGCCTTAGCCTCCCAAGTGCTAGGATTACATGTCCGTATCCCTGGCCTGCCTCTAGCATCATTCTTTTCAATTTCGTAGAAGTGTCTGGGGGAAGTTTCTCAATGCTGACAGCAGCAGCTAAAAAAGCCGTGAGCCACGTGACGAGGCTCCTGTTTCTGCGGGGGCTGAGTTTCAGTCCGGGGGTGCGGATTCCCCAGGAGCTGGTGAACATCTGAAGCCCGAGCTGCCGTCTGCCTCAGCCTGCTGGGATGCTCATTTTAGGCAACATATAAAGTTTCCTGGAGACGCGACAAACCCAGGCCTATGGAAAGAGCAGGAAGGTTAAAGGGTGTGGTGCTTTGAGCAGTGACGAAGGCGTAACCAGGGAGCCGACATGTTTGCTCCAAGGCCAAGAATTCCAGGACAACTTGTTACTAAGTTAAAGCCAACAGTTGCCACAGAAAAGGTGGGCAGAGGCATGGGCCTTGTGCTCCCCCTGCCTTCTGTGTGCCTACTGTCTTGATGCCGTCAGGGGGACTGGGGGACGCTGTGAGTGTTGCTGACATCACAGATGGCGGTGGTGGAGTTTGCTTTTTACTGTCTCGTATGACAGAAGCTGAGCTCGGGCCAAGCCATGACTTGTGTGCTGTGGTTCTAGGCTCCCCGAAAGCAGTGTTGGAAACTGCCGCTCCCTTGGAGAAAGTGTGGTTGCAGAGGCAGGCAGGCTGGAGGAGATTTAGGGTTATCAGGACATCATTTGCCCTTCTCTCTTTAGGGAAAAAAAACCCAGACTGGGCAGAGAAGGCTTGCCCTTCCTGTCCCAGCACTGTGGGCAGGTGACTGAACGTGCCAAGACCCTTGGCCAAGGGCTGCTGCCCAGCTTGTTTGGGCTTTGACAGTATTCTCCGGTCTTCTTTCAGGAGCAAAGGTCAGAGAAGAAGACCTCAGCTTGTCAGACTGTTAAACAATAAACGGGAGAATGAGTCGGGGCCACGTGTTTAACAGTGTTTGTGGTGAGGGGAGATGTGTCTCCAGGTTCCTGATGACTCCCTGACAGCCACAGGGCACAGAGGAGCTGCTGTGTTCCCACGTGAAACTGTCGCCTGCTTATGTGTAGTATAAAGTCAGCCTCTCCCCACCCCTTCCTCCTCCTCTGCCTCTTCCTCCTTTATATCCACACTTATATCACACTCATACTTTATAAATACGAATTTTAACTGCAGCATACTACTCTATTCAGAGTTTGCTTCTCCCTGGTGAAATTGCTTGCTTTGTGAAGCATTGTTCAGGGCTCTAGAGACAATATTGTCCTCATTTCCCTCCCCTTAATGTGTCAGGTCTGTATCAACTTTAATATCTTGCCAGTTCACCTCATTAGTAAAATATAAGCTTAAAAAAAAAAAAAAAAGGAAAAAAGAAATTGTCAAAAGTAAACGGGCTGGGAGGATGGCTCACTCGCTAGCCTGGGAAACTGAGTTCACTCCCCAGGCCCCCTGTGCTGTGAGCCAAGTGCAGTCGTGAGCCCTTGTCGCCCTGGTGTTGAGGTGCAGGCAAGCAGGTCTCTGGGGCTTGCTAACCAGCCGGGCTAGCCTAGCTGGCGAGTCCTAGGTCCATGAGAGTCTCCGCCTCAAAAATAAATAAATGCATGGTACTTGCTACTAAGCCCTATGACCTGAGTTCAATTCCAGGGACCCAGATGGTAGAAAGAGAGACTGATGTCCCCAAGTTATTCTCTGATCTCCACACATAAGCAACAGCACACATACATACACAATAAGTAAATAAATGTAATAGTATTTTTTTTAAAGGAAAGAAAAATGAGACTAAAAAAATTCTTTAAAAAAATAATGAGGTAAAGAGTGCCCCAGGAACAGCACCCAAGGCCTAGCCTTCACATGCACACACATGCTCTCTCACACACATATGTGTATATATGCACACACACCAAGACACAAGTTTCCCTGAAAGCGAAAGTCAGCGATAAGGGCAGACAGAGTTGGTAAAGCGCTTGCTGTCTAAGCCTGGAGACCGGGATCTGCACCCCAACACCTGTGGAAAAGGCCACACCCAGAGGAAGACCCGCAGCTCTGCAGAGCTCAGTGGGAGCTGTCTCAGTAAGGTGGAGGGTGACAGTGTCTGACAGTGGCTTCCAGCCTTCTCACACACATGCCCCTGGACACGCCACTGACACAGACAAGCACATGCAGCACGCCATCTGACCCACAAGAAAAGCACAGGTGCTACCCTGGCATGCGTATTCCTTTGCATGTTATTCCTACCCGCAGAATGGAAACCTGCTTCTAGCCAACGTGCTGTCTGTGTTGCTGACACCCATGCCCAGCAAAACAAAACCTAAAAGCGTATTAGCGCCCAGCCAAGCCTTCCTGGAAGTAATTCTAGCTATGTGGTTTAAAGCCCAAACTTGCGACCACATTTTCAAGTTGGTATCTACAGTGGACCTCTCGTCCTCGGGCCTTCAGGTCACATTTGAAAGGAGAAAGTCCTTGGTCTTTCATAGTCTGGGGGCTGTGAGGTGAAAGTGTGGCAGTGGAGATTATACTCTCACTCCTGTTACGGACAATCTCGGTTTCCTCTTGCGAGGAAGGTTGAGCCAGGACAATGCTTAAGGCTCTTTTCATCTTAAATACCTCCAGAGTGTTCTCTTTAGGCACCGGCGTCCACCTTCATGCTTATGTTCTTCTGAAGCCCGCCCCTCTGCCCGGGGAGAATCCCCCAAGCTCCCAGCCTGGTTTTCCCACATGCACTTCAATAAAGCACGTCGGGGCCAGTGTGCTATCGTGTTGAGCACTTTCCAAGGGTTGTTCTGTAAGTGGAAATCTAGCCCAGATCACTCCAGGGGACTAATCCCTGAATAATGTTGTCCTCTGACACACACATATTTTCTGATGTTTCTCTTGACCTTGGAACTGGTTAAAGACTGCACAGAATGTTCAATTACTAACAGACTCCATAGAGCCTCCCCCCCACCCCCGCCCCATCCAAGATGCCCCCTGCCCCGCCCCTTGGAAGTGGTCCTCCTGTTGTTGGAGGTGGTTTAGAATATTACAATAAAATTGACACCTCATCTTTCTCCTTTTTATTTCTTCCCAACGCACTTCTCTTTTATGGCATTGGCAGCCCAGGAGCCTGGTTGCTTTGTATCCTTGTCCAAAGTTCTGGAGGAACACGGGATACTTAAATAAAGCTGATAATAGGGAGCTGGGAGGGTTCCTCATCTGGCTTCACGGCCTCGTGCATGACATTTGAGTTCCCTGGACTTCAAGCTCATCTTAGTTGCAGAGATACGGGTGGAGATGGAGCTCAGTTGGTGGAGTGCTGACCTGGCACACCAAGAGCCCTGGGTTCAATTCCCAGCCTCTGGGTTAAACCAGCCACGATGCCACTAATCCCAACACCGGGGATTAGGAGTGTGGGGAATAGCAGAAACAGGAATTCAAGATCATCTTCGGGTTGTATCAAGCTTGTATTTAGCCCGCTAGAAGACTCAGTCTCCAACAGAGAAGATGGGGAGGAAAAGGTGGCTGGACCAGTGCGTCCCAAATGGGCTTTTCCTCCGGCTTGGTGAAGGGGACATTTCCCCAGCTTTAAAAATGACCCCGGGCACTGGGCACTGATGGTGACTGCTAGCTTCTGTGATCACGACCACGTGACCGCACTTGAGGGCATGTGTCACCAGAAGCCCCTGCTGCTTACCCTTTGGCCACCAGCCCGACAGGACAGGCTCGGTGGCTCCTAGTTGGCGGCCAGTGAAAAGAAACCTGGGAGCTTTCTTTGCGAGGGAGGAGGCTCATGGGAATTCACAAAAGCCAGGAGAGCTAGGGATGGGCTTGGGCTGAGCGGTGGCGATCTGTCCTGCTTCCCCTGGCTGCTGGCTTGGCGATGGGTTCCCTGAGCTTGGTTTAGACTGTTCTCTGCACATAGGCCTTTCTGACTTTCTTGAAGGGTGTAGTGAGGTGATGAGAGACCAGTGCAGGAAGCGGTCAGCTTAGCCGGATGGTGAGGTGAGTGTCTGGGTTTCCTTCCATGTACTGACCCTGCTGTCTACTGCCACCAACTTCCGGGCAGAGGGAAGCAGGCTCAGCATCTTGGCCTGAGAACTTTCTCCACGAAGCCCCAGAGTCCACATCACCCAGAGCTAGAAGTGCAAACTCACCACCCTCGCTGTGGGCCCAGTGAATCAGACACCCTTGGTATGGGACCAGGCTTATGTGTTTGCAGAGGCCCTCCAAGGGAGTGTCGCATGCCCAAGTGTGGGGGCCACTGTGCCAGGGAAACGACCTGCTGATCCTGACTCGGGTTCCCACAGAGCTGGCAGCCGCTCCCGCATGTGACCCTAAGTGCCCAGGCTCAGCAGAAGCTCCCAGGCTGAGCGAGCTTTCTCTCCTACCCAGTGCCCCAGGGAGTTTCCCTCTCCAGCTGTTCCTGAGTTCCTTGAGTGGATATTCATCTCTTCAGTAAGACTGCAAGACTAGGAGGCAGATGGGGGACACATGCTTTCCCATACATCCTTCCAATAAGTCACGTGACAGACCAGAAGGGTTTTTTGTTTGTTTGTTTTTAATGCTGCTGGAAGTGACAAGGTCTGTGTATCCCCAAAGTTTTTTGTGGAGAAAGAAACTTTGCATGGGTGCGGGTGTCTTCAGGGGTTCCTGAAGGGTGGTGCCTAGCTCTCTGCTTGTGATCTAGGACCTCAATGAACTCAACCTTGTGTGTGTGTGTGTGTGTGTGTGTGTGTGTGTGTGTGTTGGGGGTGGGGCTCCAGCTAAGCCTCTCACAGACAAGGGACAGATCCTTGCCCTTTTAAACCTGTTGCTAGCAGAACAGGCATCCCCTCTGTGTGGGCCCTGCCCTGCCAGATGTGCAGGCTCCTGACCAGGTTGTGGCAACTGTTGATCACCAAAGCCACAAGCTTCAGCAGCCCCGAATGACTGACAGAGTGGCCCAGGTGTCAGGTGAGCTCTCTCCAGGAGGAGCCTGCTCAGCCCCTGCCTCACTGTTGAACCGGACATCCTTCCCCGTCCCAGGCAGGGCCCTGTCCACCCAGCAGACGCAGGAGCTGCTCAGGCACCCCCTCGTTCTGATGGTCACCCAGCTTAGTTAGCCAAGAGACCTGGAGCTTTAAAAATAGCCCAGAGGCAAGCCAGGCCAGGAGCCGCCTGTCCACACAACGGGACAGAACACACATTCCCCACTTCTTGAGCCATTTCCTGGGATCATGTGTTGAGAATAACTCCCAGAACAGGTTACTGACTCCTGGGGGGTCTGAACTCCGTCCGCTGCACCACTCTGGGACCCACCTACACATCACCCTGTCGCTTTGCAATCCCCTGCACTGCGCTCAAGCTGCCCCGGGGACATTTCCTGTTCTTGGAACAGCTGCACCGGACTGGGGTACCCTCCTGCCACTTGATCCTATAGGGAGGTGTCCAGTGGCTGTGGGCAGTTTTCAGACGACCTTGTTCCTCTGACGTCATTAGGTAGCTATTTTTAGCTTCCGCTGTTTATGCTGCAGAAGTTGGGCTGGGGTGGGGGAAGGAGCAGGGGAGGGGCTGGTCTGGTTTCCCTTGTACCAGAGCCGTGCCAAAGAAGGAGTATTTACTCTTTCATATTAATAGAACTCCTACTGGGGCACCAAGTTGATGGCAGCGTCTCAATAGTCTTCTTCCTGTTTTGTTTTTGTTTTTTGTTTTTTTAGAAAAGCTCTCACCTCATATGCAACCTTCCCCCTCTGCCTCCTCAGTGCTGGGATTAAAGGCTTGCACCACCATTTTCTTCACACGGGACTTTATTTTCCAATGGCCTTTGCTTCTGGCACAGTTGGAATGAAGCCCGTAGGTTCCAGGGGATGTTTAGGTTAAAATTCTGGCTGTGCCTCTGCAGCCTCCGGTCTCTTTCTCCCGTGCCTCAGTTTCCTCTTAGAAAAAGGAATGACTTTAGCATCTACCTGGGACGGTGAGAGGAGCTAACAGCTCTTGGATGTGGCACAGAGTCAGCACAGCGTGAATATCAGTCTCTGTCACCACTAACCACCACAGCACCACGTACCACTCGGGGCCAGGGTTGATGGCAAAGCGGTTCTTAACACCTGGGCCTGTGGGATCTGGGATGGGCACACAGCCTCGCGAATCAGAAGGAGCACCTGCCACGCACATCACTTTCCCCTGACCCTGGAGGGCTTTCAAGGCAAGGGAGAAGCAGTTCCCGCCCTGAGAAGCCCCTCACTGCGCTTCAGATTCTTCCAGGGAGATGTCCCTTCCTCAGGCTCTGATCTAACTGGCTTGAATTCAGGAGAGGCGGAGCCATCGCAGGTTCTGAACTGCCCCCACCCCCACCCCCACTTACACCCCCACCCCCAGGTGTTTCTGCATACAGCTTAGTCCTGAAGCTGGGCTAAGTCACAGGGATGTTCATCCTCAGACCTTTCCTTTGGCTGCACCTTTGAGACGCACCAGGAGACTGCCTGCCTCGCAGCTAGCCCTCTCGGAGGACTCTGGCAACGCCTGCCTTTCAGTGAGTGGGTCTCGGGCTTGGCAGTCTTCCAACTTGGGTTTGTGTATGAACCACCCGAAGTGCCGCTCAAAATGAGACCAATTCCTACACCCCATCCCAAGCAGACCTCATCTGAAACAAACCCCACAAGTTCGGGTGCGGAGAGCGCTTCTGGGAACGGCCGTTGACTCTGCTTTCTGTGTGTTTCAGACGTCAGTGTCACCCACTCTTACGGTGACTGTGTGTGTCTACACTGACATAGCTCACCTATTGATCTATCCAGTCATAGCTATAACGAATCATATAAGGAGCTAGAACATCCAAACAGGAGGCTTAAAGTGTCCTGTTGTCTCCTCACCAACCAACCTCGGCAGCACCCATGGGGGACTGTGGTGGAGACGGAGCCTTCTCACAGGCCCCGGAAGGTCTGACAAGGCTCAGAGTGGGTGGGGGCGAGGAAAGCGATGTGCTGATGACAGTCCCAGTGACTCTCAAAGAAGGCTTGGAGAGGAAGGCGAGGAAAGGCCGTTGCTCAACTGCCTGGATTTTCCATCACAGCGGAAGGGTCAGGCGGGGAATGTCTCCTCGAGCAGGTCCTTGTAAAGCCTCTTGGCCTGTCTGGTTTCCTTTGGGGTGCCAAGAAGCAGTTCTGGGTAGAGTTAACCCCTGCATTCCCGGTGAGATTGCCCAGAGATGGGCAGGAGCGGGAGCCCGCGCTCCTGGAAGGCAGAGCTGCCCAGGGCAAGAGGCCTAAGGAGCCGTGAACTCTGGCTAGAGAAGCCGTCTCTCGGGCCTTGTTAAATCCAACAGGCATAATTGCATCCTGCTGACCTTAATTCCCCTGGCGGGTTTAATTGGGCCTGGCACTGTCCCACTTCCTGGCTTGGCCCCACAGAGGCAAAGGGCGTCTGCGCAGCTGGCACGGGGCGGGGGAAACCCCTTGGTGAGTTAGGTGGGCAGGGGTTCTGGCAGCCTCTTGCAGGGCTGAAGAAGTTTCCCCGTGCCCCTCCCCCGTGCCTCCCAGAGAGTGCCGAGAAGCCTGGGGACTCCCTGGGGAGCAGCTGACAGGACTTGGTCATCCCACAGGGCGGATCAGAGCCACCCCAGCCTCCCAAACCCCTAGAAGGCACTTTTGGTAGAACAGGCAAAACAGCTGGGCTCTCTCTCTGCGGTGGTCACCACGTTACCAAGTCCCAGGTCCTTTTGCTCCGTGCCACGTGTTCTCCATACACAGGCTGGATACAAATTCTCAGCCATCCTGGGTGGTGCCCATGGGTCTCTAAACACTTAATGAGCTTCCGTCAGGGAGCAGGTGGTCCTCCATCAGAAGAGACCACTGGGACCCTTGCCATCCTCATAGCTGGTGGTCTCCACCTCCAGTGGAGCACTCCTGACTCCTATGCCCAATAGGGCTGCTTCAAGGTTAAAGGCACGATGTCCTGGGGCTGGGAAGACCCACTCATCAGAAAGCATTGTCCCAGAGAGGGTCAGCTGTGAGGCAGCCGGGTCCCCTGGTAGGCACTTACAGTGCTGGCACCACAAGTGTGAGTGCCCGAGTTCCATCCTGGACACTCATGTAAAGCTGCGCGTAGCAGTACTCGAAACCCCAGCACTCGAGAGGCAAAGAGGTGGAGCAGGGGGACCTCCCTAGCCCAGCTGACCTGGTGTGTCCTGGGTTCAGTGGCAGAGCCTGTCTAGCTTGCTTTCTCCTGCTGTGATAAAACATGACCAAAAGCCACCGGGGAGGAAGGGTTTATTTCTGCTTCTGTTGATCGTTCACCACGGAGGGGAAGCGAGGAAGAGACGCACGGCAGGAAGCTGGAGGCAGGCACCGGAGCGAAGGCCACGGAGGGTCACGGGGCCCACTGGCTTGCCCCTCCCTTACTTGCTCAGACTGCTTTCTTATAAAACCCAGGACCACTCGCTCGCCCGGGGATGGCCCCGCCCGCAGTGGCCTTCCGTACCAATCACCAATCAGGAAAGTGCCTTATAGACTTGCCTATAGGCTGATCTTACGGACGCATTTTCTCAACCTAGGTTCCCTCTTCTAAGACGACCCTAGAGTGCATCAAGTTGACAAACACACAAACCCCACATAGGTAGAGCAACTGAAGACGACACAGTGACATCAACCTCTGACCTCACTACCCAGCTCCTCAAGTAACCGGCCAGAGCTGGTGAGAGTCCCCGTTAGCTCTTTTTATGTGGGGTTTGGGGAAGCCATTTATCCCTCACATCAGTCTCTGCATCTTTAGTGTGTGAAGCTCTTAGGCTCTAGGGACTCTCTCTCGCGCACAGGTCCTGGGAGCTGGGGAGAGAAACCTCTTAACATTGTCAGACCTGGCCCTGAGTGGGCCCTCTCTGCGTGCATGACAGGTGATATATTGATGACCACAGAGGTAACCAGGGGATGGCATCAAGGGCCACCACAGTAAATCAGTCCAGACTCTCAGCCAGCCTTGCTAGTTAGTCACTGGGCTATTACGGCAGGCACGGGATAGGCAGCATGTAGCCCTGCCTGGGCTGTGAACTCACCGACTAAGGGGCCTTGGGGATGTAGAGAGATCTAACTTTTCAAGGTAAGCCAAACCGTGCTGGGGAAACAGCCAAATAGAGGGCCAGGAGTGTCCCTGTCACAGGTGAGGACAGGGGCTATTTCAATCTCCTGAAAGCCTCTGGGGGGTCTTCATGGCAGAAGGGTGTGGTGTATGAAGCCACTAACTCTTGCCTCTAGTGTCACCGTGGTGGGCTCTAGGCACGTGACCCCTCCCTTTCAGCCCTCCTCACCTTCGTCCAGAAAATGGGGTGAGTGTGGCCCACAGTCACCACCATGACAATATGTGCCTCGGAAGTTAGACAATGTCATAGGTGCTTGGTGGCCCGGACTCCTTACCTTAGGTGACGTTAGGCTCACACCCAGACCACCCCCTCATGGGTAAGGGCTTCACAGACATTGCTTATTTTCGCTTCTTGGAAGAGAAATGCTGCCTGCCGACCCCTGCAGAAGAGGAACAGTGAGCAGGGCCAATCCAGAGAGGAGACGGAGCCAGAGATGGGGGAGGGGTTCGGACTTTTGGTTTTTGTTAGCTCGTGTTAAGCGCCGCGCCCTCCGTGTTTGCCGGCTTTCGGGGAAATTGTGCGTTCTCGGATTCAATACCTTCTCCCAGCTCAAAGGAAACAGTGAAAGGGCTGACGGTCTGAGTGACATGTGTCTGTCATCTCAGCGCCCTGGAGGCTGAGGCGGGAGGAGGATGGAACACTGAGGCTACTGTGGGTCGCATAGCAAGACCCTGTCTAAAAGCCCAAAATAAAATTAAAACAAAATAAGCCTTGATGCTTCCCTTCCAGCCAAGTTCCTGGCAAAGAAGTTTGCACAAGCCACAGACCCTCGTGCTGGAAGTCACAGACCCTCCGTGCTAGAAGTCACAGACCCTCGTGCTGGAAGTCACAGACCCTCGTGCTGGAAGTCACAGACCCTCTGTGCTGGAAGTCACAGACCCTCTGTGCTGGAAGTCACAGACCCTCCGTGCTGGAAGTCACAGACCCTCGTGCTGGAAGTCACAGACCCTCGTGCTGGAAGTCACAGACCCTCGTGCTGGAAGTCACAGACCCTCCGTGCTGGAAGTCACAGACCCTCGTGCTGGAAGTCACAGACCCTCGTGCTGGAAGTCACAGACCCTCGTGCTGGAAGTCACGTGCTGGAAGGCTATGGCTATCAGTCCCTTAGCAGCTTCCAGATTCATTTCATAGCTCCACACTCCCCACCTCGGAGGCTCCTGCCTGCCTCCGTCCTACCTCTGCGGGGCAGTGACCAGCCATTGGAAGCTTTGCCTCAGTTGGGATCTGAACCCAGACAGCTACCCCATGACCTCTCCCAACAACTCAGCCTTGGACAATGCTCAGGCCTCCTCCCAGGAAAGTGTGGGATGACAGCCCCTGGGCCGTGGGGAGGACCCTGGCCGTGGGGAGGACCCTTCCAGCATGGTCCTCCCTGTTCCATCTCAGCCCGAACACCTTGAGCTCGGGGATCCCCATCCCTGAGGAGACTTCCTATCACCCCCTTCTTGAGGAGGGTCATCTTATATTCCCACCGGCCTCCCTCTTACTGCTCAGCAGAGCCTCCGTGTCCCCAAAGAACCCAAGGAAGTTTTCCCCAGGCTGGGGGGTGGGGGGAATCGGACCTGTGGACAAGGAAGCGATCCTGGCATGATTCCTTACCCAGAGATGGTCTGAGTAGATCCGGGTACCTGGGATCCGGGTACCTGGGGCACAGGGGTCACGGCGGCTCTCCCCAAACTCCTAGGAACCAAGAGAGGCGTGGCATAGAGGTAGGCAGAGCCCTTCCTGGGCCTGGGCATAGTCTTGCCCTTCTGCCCTGCCCAAAGGCCCCTTTCTTCTCGTAGCCCCTTCCCGTATCCCGGCCACCGTCTGCTCCCCAGGGCCCAAATGCCCCCTCCCTTTTTCTTCCTGATGGTTCCAACGCCATTCTACCCCACGCCGTGGGAAGCATGCCGTGTCCTCTGAACGGGGGCCAAGAGTGACAGGTGGTGGCAACCCGCGCCGCATGGCCCCTGGTGTCAAAGATCCTCCTCTTAGTCTCCGCCTCCACTGCCCACGCCCCTGCCTCCGCCTCTGCCCACCGGGCCCAATCCCTTACAACCACCCCAGGACTGCGCCTGAGCAGCTGCTGCAGCCCGCGGGCCACCAGGTTGCCCCTCTCTATCCAGGGACATCTCTCCTCTCAGTTGACTGGCCGTGGCCTTCTCTCTCCACCGCTGGAAAAGAGGGGGCACTCTGACAACCTGACATCCTTCACTCCTCTTTCTGCAGCTAGAAAGACTCGAGTTAGACAAGCAGACGCACACGCCTACCTACCTCATGGCTACAGAAAACGGAGCAGTTGAGCTGGGAATCCAGAGCCTGTCGACAGGTGCCAAGCCGGGGCAGGAGAGGGAGGGAGGAGCTTCTGAAGGGATATTTTTTGAAGCCAGGGCTGGGCAGGCTCCTCACAGGGAAGTCTGTGCCCAAGGTTCTCTGCTTGGTGCGTGAGGGATTTGGGAATGGGGATAATCTGTGGGTGGAGTTGGGCTGGGTCTAGCGCCTGCACGAAGCCTTTGCTGGAGGGGAGATGGGGCGCCTCCATCAATGGCTGTTGGGGGTTCACTTTAGAACTAGTACGCAAGGACTGCCGGGAGTCCAGCAAAGCTCACCCAGAGAGGGAGAAGCGGGTGCGGAGCCCCCAAGTTCCTGATAAGTTTGTCACCAAACGGCCGCAGAGACTTGGAGGGACCCAGAGCAGGTCTCTGCACCACTTAGCAGGGGAGAGAAAAGGAGGGGGGGGATGCTGATGGATGTCCCCTCTCCTTTGCAGAACAGACACCTAAAGGCGCTGCAGGTGATGGACCTCCAGCTTCGGAGAAAGAATCCAGCCCCCCAGTCACAGAGAAAGACCCGAGCCCCCCTAACACGGAGAAAGACCCCCCTAACACGGAGAAAGATCCAAAGAAAAATCCGGATCCGCCCTCCCTGAAGAAAGATCCCGCCGAAGCCCCTGGCCCGGAGAAAGAGAGTGACCAGGCCCCAGCTTCAGGCAGCAGCCAGGGCCCTTCGCGAGAGGGGGACGGAGGTGGAGGAGGGGGGCCTGCTGAAGGCGGTGCGGGGCCTCCTGCAGCCTTGCCCCAGCCCACTGCCACAGCCGAGGCCAGCATCCCGAAGCCGGACGCCAAGCAAGCGCCCTCGGGCAGCCAGGGATCCGGAGAGGCCAAGGCAGGCAAGAAGGCAGCAGAAGGCCGCGAAGCAGGAAGAAGGGGCTCACCGGCCTTTCTCCACAGCCCTAGCTGCCCCGCTTTCATCTCCTGGTGAATGGCCCTGCTCGGGGAGGGAGGGGCCTCGTGGCTCCTTTTTCCAGACTTACCCTCCCCGGCTTGAGTACTGGATGTTATCAGATCTCGTGCAGGGGAGGGTAGTTCTGGCCCAGGCGCCCCCTCTACCACCTTACCCCAGAGGAAGTGATCTTACCTTCTTCATTCAGAGAACAGACTGTCAGACAGGGGGTGTCACCAAAGACTGGCCAGTTTATATGTCCCCCCAGGCTTCTGGGTGTTTGTTTCACAAGTGTTGAGGGGTGAGCTGGTGGGTAGCCTTCTTTAATACACAAAGATGACTAGCAATTCGTTCACAAGCCCCTGCAATCAGTTCCACATGGTCTGCAGACGCAACGGCGACATTTCTCACACCCGCCACGGTGACATGTTACCTGTGACATGTTACCTGGCAACATTTTTTTTTTTTTAATGAATCCGGAGCCTTTTAGCTTCTGTCGGCCTGTGTGATTAGCCACACCGCAGCAGCTAGGTTCTGTCAGAGCGTCTTCCCTGTGGTGAGAATTGGCCCTTGATGTGGACAAAACATGTCAAATTCAGTCTGGAGGCCTCGAACCTGCCTGAGGTGTCTCTCTTCTCACCTTCTAGCTCTGAGAAGGCACTGGCTGCGAAGCCCCTGAGCGACACCGCGGAACTCGTCTTTACAGGGGTATCTGTGACCCCCGAACCCCAAGATCCTGGTCCAGCCAAGGCAGAAGGAGGGACGAACACCCTGGCAGAGGCACAGAAGAAGGAAGAGGCAGAGAAAGCCCCAGGCCAGGCTGGGCAGGCGCAAGGGGACACCTCCCGGGGGATCGGGTTCCAGGCTGTTCCCGCAGAGAGAGCAGAGGTGGGGCAGGCCCTCTGTCCCGCTGCCAGGGAGGAAGACTGCTTCCAGATTCTGGGTAGGTAGGGGCAGCCTGGGGCTAGGGTGTCCGGGGAAGGGGGGAGGGATGGAGAAGTCCCTGGTATCCATCCTTATGCCTGGGGCTTACCTTGCCCTGACCCACACCTCCCCCAGGCTCCGTGATGCAAAGGTCACAGGACACCAGGTAGCATTTCTCTCTGATAGACATGGGAAAGGGAAACAAAATCTCCAAAGCTGGGGAAGACCGTTGCACTCGAAACCCTACTTTTGATTTTGCACTCGAAACCCTACTTTTGATTTTCTTCTACTTTGGTTAACGTGGGATTAAAAAAACAAACAAACAAACAAACAAACAAACAAAAAAAGCATACAGATAAGTGTAATAACGAGAACCCGCTGCAAAGTGGAGTCGGGCTCTTTCTGAGGCAAGGTTCCAATGTCAGTTGCCTTGAAAAGAATCGGTGGAGGGGTCTACAGAGTGAGTTCCAGGACAGCCAGGACTATACAGAGAAACCCTGTCTCGGAAAAATAAAAAATAAAAAAACAAAAAACAAAAAACAAAACAAAACAAAACAAAAAAACACCAAACCCCAAGAATCGGTGGAGGGCACGGTGTCAGGGAGTCATAGCGGTTTCTTGAGCTGCACAGGTGCTCGTGCGAGGGACCAGCGCCTGGGAAGGAAGCCACAGGTACTGAGAGGAAGCCCTGGGGCGGCAGGGGAGCAAGCTGGAGCAGCAGGAGAAGGGGGTCCCAGCAGGGGTGCAATTGGGCTGGGGTAAGGTGACATAGGGTCAGGAGAGCCCAGAGTGTCCTGACACCCCCTCCTCCAGGCTGAGGTGCCCTGGGAGACCGGCCAGTCTGCCTGGCTCGCCGCAGAGTGCCGCTCAGACAGGGTGGGAGGACCTGGCGGCTGGGCTGTGGCCAGGGGCCCTGCCTCCTGCCCCCGCGGCTCCAGAGACCTCCGCCCCGCCCAGAGATCACATCCTTGGCATGACAGGACCTGAACCACCTCCAAGGGCCGTCTGATTTATCACCAGAGTGGCTTCCCTGCCGCCTCTGACTATTTTTAAAGGTTTCCATTCCGATGAGTCAGCCCTCTGGCTTTCGGAGCCCGCTGTCCTCATGATGCCCACTAGGTGGCGGTGTCTCACCACCGAACTGTTGTGTCCCTGGGCGCCCCACCGTGGTGTGTAATCAGGTGGCCGGCAAGTGTCTCCACCCACACCGTCGTCATTCAGATGGCAGTCCTACTGTTTGGGATTCCACTTCACAGCTGCTGAATGGGATTTTCGGGTGTCTGGCTGTTTTTCATGAAAACAGCCCCCCTCCTCCCTATAGCTTGTATCTAAATTCAGTCAGCTAGTTGTCTGTTCTGCCGAGAACCTGCATTCCCATTGTGGAGACAGATATCCAAGGCCATGTTGGGTGTACACAGCAGAAGGAGAACTGGGTGGGTCTGACAGTCCTGTTCTGACCAGGTGTTCCCCAGGCATCACTTGGTAACTTCAATTTTTCTTGGAGGGTGGGGCCGATCAGGCAGGAGGCGGTGATGTTAAAGACATTTCCCAGAAGTCTTCACCCCTGACTAACAGCTCAACTCTGTCTTCTTAGATGATTGTCCGCCACCCCCAGCCCCCTTCCCACACAGGATCGTGGAGCTGAGGACCGGAAATGTCAACAGTGAATTCAGCATGAACTCAAAGGAGGCATTGGGAGGGTGAGGCAGTGAACCAGGCTGGGAACCATGTATGGGGGAGCATCCAGCCCCACCCCACCCCCCGGCCAGGCACGCCCCTAGGGCATGGCCCACTTGCTTGAACTTGCTTCTGTGTGGTCACACAGGTTATCCACAGGTCTCCCAAGTGCGGAGACTATGGTCACTTTCTGTGTGTGAGCCTTTGGCCATGCCTAGCCTGCTCCTCTTTGCCCCGTGCTGTCCGGCCATCAACTTGGGGGGCAAAGCAGCCTTTGCTACCGGAGGGAGTAGGGCCTGGTGGGGTGAGTGCCCCCATCTTTCAGAGGAGCTCCCAGAGTCACCCCCAGGCCTGTGTCATGAGGAGAAGGAGCACAGGTCTTTGCTGACCCCCTGGGTCTTGGAAGTACCCTCACTTCCAATCTCTTATCATCCTAGTGGCAAGTTTGGAGCTGTGTGCACCTGCACGGAGAGATCCACAGGCCTCAAGCTGGCAGCCAAGGTCATCAAGAAACAGACTCCCAAGGACAAGGTAGTGGGGGAATGCCTACCCTACGGGGAGATGTTCTCGGAGTGGACATCTCTTATCTCCAGCTACACACAGTGCTAGGCTGGGCCCCTGGTGTGATTGTGGTATTAATGATGCCACACAGAGAGAAAGATGGGCAAACAGCTTGTTACAGGAGTCCGATGTCCCCAGCTATAAACCACATACCCCATTTCTCCGGGAACTCTCTCTTCTGGGCACCCTGTGCAGCTCAGAAGCACTGGGAAAGATGGCTGTAGGCTCTGAGCAGAGCTGGGAGGGCTGTGTTTTCTGGGTGGCTCTCTCCTGCTCCTGTGTGTGGATCGTTGACCTATTTATTTATTTGATTGACTGATTGAGAAAGGGCTCATGTATCCCAGAGTGACCTTGATCTCACTTTGGAGTAGAGGATGACCCTGAACTCCGGATTCTCCTGCTTCTGCTTCCTGAGTATTGGGGTTGCAGGTGTTTGCCGCGATAGCCAGTGGTCCCGGGACTTGAACCCAGGACCTCCTGCATGCTAGGCAAGCATTCTACCAACTGAGCTCCACCCCCAGCCTCAGATCTGCACCTTTGACTGCTCTTCCCTGGCCTCTACCCCGAGATCCGGCTCAGCACAAATGCTCACTGTCCTGGGCAAACTCACCCAACCGCGCGCGGTGTGCGTTAACTGGGGCCGTCGGTTCAGTGATCACGGGCCTTTTCTTTTTCTTTTGCCTTCCACCGTACCAGGTGCCAGAGGAATGTCACAGGGCTGAAAAGTCCCCAACCTCATGGGACCGGCACATGAGAGTCTAGGGACAGATAGATGACTAAAGGCTGGAGCCAAACGGAGGGCATGACACCAGTGTTGAGAGGTGACAGGAAGAGACAGAAGCAGGACAGTGGTGGGGAGTGCGGTCAGGGGGACGGCGTCAGATGCGGGCCTCTCTGGGGAAGGGTAGCAAAGCGTGAGCCGGATGAAGGAGTGGGATGAAGGGCAGAGAGATGCAGCTGGACGGGCTCGTCCCGATGCCTGGAGTTTCACACCTGCCCTGGGGTGCGGGCATAGGAGAGACCTGATGGGCACCACGTGCCAATTCCTGGTGTAAATATTCCTACCAGCGCTTCTGTCAGCCAACCAGTGAGGCTGCTGATCTGCACACTCTGTGAAAGTGACAAATGACAGTTGTTTAGCATAGAAAGATGGGGTAACGGGTGCCTGGGTTTCTAATCTAGCTGAGGGCGGAACTGCGACAAAGGCCTTAACGGTGGACTGTCTGTGGGCAGGAAGAGATGATTGCTCCTAGCCCTTTGTCCCTAATGCTCATGTCTTCTTCTTCTTCTTCTTCTTCTTCTTCTTCTTCTTCTTCTTCTTCTTCTTCTTCTTCTTCTTCTTCTCCTCCTCCTCCTCCTCCTCCTCCTCCTCCTCCTCCTCCTCCTCCTCCTGATGGCTGTAGGCAAGTCAGTCATGGAGAAGGGTGGTACAAGGACTTCCTTAGCATATGATAAATTTGGGGCGTTCTTTGATTCCAGAAAGGGAAATGGCAAAGATGGCTGCTCTGTATTTGAGAAGCAATCCCATTTCAGGGGCAGGGTTTGAACAGGGTCTTCAAGTGTGATCTAGGTGGGTCTTGAACTCCTGACCCTCCTGCCTCTGCCTCCTGAATCCTGGATTCCGAGCATGTGCAACCACATTCGGCTTTGGGAACTGATCCCCCACCTGCCTGTGAAGTAGCTCCGCTGCAGGAGCTCAGGGTGTCGCAGCCAAGGAGCCGGGCGGGAGGAGGTTGGAGGGGGTGTGGGTGCCCGGTGGGTCCTCTTGATTTCCCTGCCCCTCAGGAAATGGTGTTGCTGGAGATCGAGGTCATGAACCAGCTGAACCACCGCAACCTGATCCAGCTGTACTCGGCCATTGAGACCTCTCACGAGATCACCCTGTTCATGGAGTAGTGAGTGTCCGCTGTGGGAGCTGGGGCTGGGCGGCTGGGCCAGTAGCCCAGAGCCCGTCTGCAGAGGGGTCTGTGCACACAGCATCGAGGGCGGCGAGCTCTTTGAGAGGATCGTGGATGAGGACTACCATTTGACGGAGGTGGACACCATGGTGTTTGTCAGGCAGATCTGCGATGGGATCCTCTTCATGCACAAGATGAGGGTCCTGCACCTGGACCTCAAGGTAGTGGGGCGGAGGCCTCCCGGGGCGGCTGCTGTCACAGACTCACCTCTCCCCGGCTTCTCTCGTCTCCCCTTCAGCCTATTCGGAGTGTATCCTGAGCGCTGGCCAAGGGCAAGGGGCAGAGAGGGGAGGGTGGGGTGGACAGAGGTATGCCCCAGTCTCAGCTCCCGGGGTCTACTGCGCTCCAGCTGCTGGTGTGGCGCAGCGCCAGCCTCCATGTTGGCCTGAGGCAGGGACTGGCAGTGTCACTCAGAACGAGAACCTAGTGTTGTTGAGGGTTCACTTTCACAGCGGCCGCTGTCCTGGAACACGGCCGTGGAGCTCAGGGATAAGCCTCATGCCAGTGCGGGAGACGGGCAGTCTGATGAACTCTACCAGCCCAAGATGACAGAGACCCTTGCACACGGCTGGCTAAGGACAGCCAATAGATTTTACATTGTATACCCACTTCCGTCAGTACCGGTGGCTGCCTGGGGCTTAGAGCCCTGCCTAGGGCACAGAATGGGAACACAAATCATGGGTGTCTCCTGTCCCCGTGGCAGATGTTAGTTAGAGAGCCGAGTTGGGATGGTAACAAGCTCTATCAGCACAGAGTGGGGACCTGTGTTCCTTCACTCACCTAACACACACTTGCCGAGTCCCTGCTGCAGGAGAGGGCCTGTCTAGTGTGGGACGAGGGTGGACACGTTCCCTGTCGATTCTACAAAGTCCAAATCAATGAAATCCATTGAAGAAGGCTGTGAAAGACACAAGAAAGTCTCCAGGACCCGCAGAGGGAGAAGACGGGAAGACAGACACTTGTCTAGTGGAGTTAGGGCGTGGGTGGGGCGTCCGACAGCTTCTGGCTTTGCTCAGGGTTGTGTTCTGAGAGGGCATGACAGTCTCCCAGAGGCTCAGACAAACACAGAAGGAGAGAGGAGATGGTTTTCGAGGGGGAGGGGGACCTGGGTGGAGCCGGGACCTTGGGAGCCCAGGTAGGAAGCCTGGAGAGAGCTGGAGAGGAGTATGCTTTGCAAAGTGGGAGTGCCTGGCTAGGAAAAAGTCAGAGATGATTCCTGAGTTACAGAGACAAAGGGGGGGGGGGAGGACGGGGATCCCTCTAGGAATTAGGCTGGCTGGAAGGCTCCATGGGGGAACATCAGAGGTCCCCTGAAGGCTGCTTTTTGTGGGGAATAGAGTAGGGCCCCTAATTAAAATGCAAGGTCCTGGGAGAAAGGACTCTGCCTCCAAGTGTGTGCCTTTCAAAACAGGGTTTGGAGTGGGAGGCAGGTCCCGCCCCACTGAGAGCAGCAGGAAGCTTGCTGCCTAGAGGCCTCCTGTTACCTCACCCACTCAGGCCCTGGTTTTCCAGTTCCTGATAGCAGCCCTGCCTGGCGGCCAGCCAGGGCACACTGCCTATCTGCGGACCTCAGTTTCTCCGCCCTCCACAGGGTGGAGAGGAGAGAGAGGTTCCACCTGTGACTACCGGGTAGCTTTGTGCTTTGAGACAAGTTCCTCCTGGGGCCTCAGCCTCCTTAGGCTGAGAGCATGCAGGCGTAACGGGTTCCTGAGTACTACCTAAGGGGCCAGGGTGGAGTTGTGGGGGGGGCGGGGCAGGAAGGAGGGTGAGCTGGACCAGAGGCCAACCTGGGCTATCCCTGTCTCCTCAGCCAGAGAACATCCTGTGTGTGAATACCACCGGGCACTTGGTGAAGATAATCGACTTTGGCCTGGCAAGGAGGTACTCCTTGTGCTGCTCGTGTAGGAGGGCAGTCCTGAGAGGTGGGATGGAGAGGGGGCCGGGATGTCTCTGGTGACCACTGGGGACCTGAGCGCTCAACCTCACTCCCAGGTATAACCCCAATGAGAAGCTGAAGGTGAATTTTGGGACCCCGGAGTTCCTGTCACCGGAGGTGGTGAACTATGACCAGATCTCTGACAAGACAGACATGTGGAGCCTCGGGGTGATCACCTACATGCTGTGAGCCCCGGGAAGGTGGTGGCTGCGTCATCAGGGTGCAGGGGTGGGGAGGAGAGGACGAGACTGGCCTTGGGGTTCTGCTGAGGTGGTCCTACCCTCCTGAGCCTTCAACCCGGGTGCATTTTTTGGTGAATACTAGGGAGAAGCGGAAAGGGGAACTTTGTACCCATTTTATATATGAAAAAACCAAGGTCCCCTAAAAGTACAACACGCCACCCCGAGGCACCTTCTGGATACAGACCCCCTGTGTTCCGGGGGGCAGAGAGGGGCAGTGGATATCTCTCTTGTGTGTGCTCACTTTGTGTTTCACACTTACTGTTCCTCATCTTCACTGCAACCCTGGGAAGCTGGGGTGATTATGCCCATTTTACAGACGAGAAGAGTGAGGCTCAGAGAGGGGAAGTGACTTGCCCAAAGTCACCCAGCCAGATTCAAAGCCAGGTCTGTCCCACTCTGGAAGCCCGGGGTCTTTCCTCACACACTGCCTCCTAGGCTCTGGCCCATGCTCGGCCGCTGCCAGCTCACTCTCTGGCCCCCTTCCCTCCCTCTAGACTGAGTGGCCTCTCTCCCTTCCTGGGAGATGACGACACAGAGACCCTAAACAATGTCCTGTCCGCCAACTGGTACTTTGACGAGGAGACCTTTGAAGCTGTGTCAGATGAGGCCAAAGACTTCGTTTCCAATCTTATCACGAAGGACCAGAGGTGAGGCCTGCCCAGGCTGGAGACCCTGAATGTTCGAGGACAGAGTGCGTGCCCGGGGGCCTGCCCTCACCACACTGCCCTCTCCACAGCGCCAGGATGAGTGCTGAGCAGTGCCTCGCCCACCCCTGGCTCAACAACCTGGCAGAAAAAGCCAAACGCTGCAACCGTCGCCTCAAGTCCCAGATCCTGCTTAAGAAATACCTCATGAAGAGGCGTTGGAAGGTGGGGGAGCCGGGGTGGAGGGAGGGGCGGAGGGGTGGGAAAGCCCGTGGCCAGCTCCAGCCCTACCAGCTATACCTTGGCAGTCTCTGTTGACAAGGCCCGGCCTTGTCTGGGAAGCATGGGCCTTTCTCTGGGTCCTGGGCTGGCTCCCATTCTGAACTGGAATTGCTCACCTGCCGGGGGTGGGGTGGGGTGGGGTGGGGTGGGGGTGGGGGAGGATCATTAATCCAGGGCCCAGGCTAGGGAGAGCATCTCTGACCCCATTGCATTCCCCCCCCACCTCACTTCCCAAATACTTAATGAACAGCTGCGGTAGAGACAGGAGGCGGGAATCTGGGTCTTGTGGACTTAGCTTTCAGTGAGAGTTCTTAAGGGAATGGGCAGAGTGCCGGGGGGGGGGCAGGTTACACCTTCAAACGGGGTGTTGGAGGCCCAGTGAGGACACAGAACAGGCCAGGTGGATCAATAGCTCGAGGAGAAGAGGGGGCACAGGGAGGAAGAGTGTGTGGCCGGGCCTGTGGGTGTGAGCCACAGGCAGCGGGCCGGGGTGTATGACTGGGTAAGAGAGGCCCGTGGCCCAGGAGACAGCTACGGAGCAGCGGCTCAGCCTCCCTGATGCTGCGACCCTTTAAATACAACTCCTGTGTTGGGGTGACCCCGACCTTAAAATTACTTTTGTTGCTACTTCATAACTGTAATTTTTCTACTGCAATGAATCATAATGTCAATATCTGATCTCCAGAATGGTCTTAGGTGAGCCCTGTGAAAGGGTCGTGCCACCCCCAAGGGGGTCCCAACCCACAGAATCTCTGCTGTAGAGGGAGGGACTCAGGGACTGGGATGAGGGGCTTCTTTAGCTTGGACCAAACAGTGTCACGGCCCTTTATATAGTTGGATAGGTATTCTGTTTTTCCTGGTCTCTGACCCTCCTTTAGTGATGGGAAAAGCCTTTAAAAGTCTTCTAAAATTTTCATTTTTACATTTACTTAGTATTTTTTTATTGTATGTACATAGAAGGTAGAGGACAAACTTATGTCCAGTCTAGAGGTCAGAGGACAACTTTAAGGATCAAGTCTGTCCTACTGTGTGGCTCCCAGAGAGTGACCTCTGGCTTGGCTATAAGCACCTTTGTGAGCTAAGCCCTCTCTCAGGCCAGAGGGGGAACGCTGACGGACGCTTGGCCACGCCTCAGGTTCTCTCCTACCAGAGTACCGACGGGATCCCTCTCTCGTCCCCCAGAAAAACTTCATTGCCGTCAGCGCAGCCAATCGCTTCAAGAAGATCAGTAGCTCGGGAGCACTGATGGCTCTGGGGGTCTGAACCCCAGGAGCAGCCAAGCCTGGGTGCAGCTGTACAGTGGTCCAGGCTGAAGCCACACAGCCCAGAAGGCCAGAGACAGCCGGCCAGATCTCTAGAGCAGGCTGTTCAGGACGAGGCTGCACCGGGCCGGAGGCTTGGGGCTCCGCAGGTCCTCAGGCGACGCCGCTTCCCCTGTGTGAACATGGAGTGTGGCCTGGAACCCATCCGCTACCGCCTCCGCAGCAGGGCTGTGGCCTGCCAGCCCCACCCAGACTCCAAGGACGGCCAGGCCGTTCCCCAGTCTCTCCCTGGCTTCCCCCTTTGAACTGCTGCCCTGTGGCCTCTTCTCTGTCCCACCTGGGGCACCCTTGCTTGCAGCGGGGCTGGCTGGGGGTCCAGCAGGTGGGCTGCCGTGGCGGTGGGTGGGAAAGCTTCCAGCAGGGTCAGAATGCGGTCCAGCTGCCGGGGGAGACAGAGCAGGCTTTGTGTGAGAGGCCCTCCGTGCTCTGCCTCACACCCCCAACAGATAGAGCCTCGCACACACCATCTGGCCTCCTGGCCCCCACCTTCTGTTTTTTTGTGACCACCAACACACAGGAACTCTGTGAGAGAAAGCCAGCCCAGGCCTGGAGTGGTGGTGGTGGTGGTGGTGGTGGTGGTAGCGGGGAGAGGCCTGGGGGGCCCCCAAGTCTACTTGAGGACTGAGTCTTCCCAGCCTGGCTACTCTGTGCCCGTCCCAGGGGCAGTCGCAACCCCAAGTAACAGGATGAACTGGCCCACGAGGACTATGAAGCCGCCAGGCAGACCCCAACCTGCTCTCAGCTTGTGCCTTGTAAATAAATACACGGGTTGGAGGCAGCCTCCTCCCTCTGCTCGTGCACACACTCGTGTGAGATCACACATTACTGCCTCGATTGCGCACCTACTATGTACCAGGCACTGAGTTTTCACATCTACACGTAGTGTGGTGTCCACAGATGTAGGCTCGGGAGCCAGACTTCCAAACATGAGTGGTGTTCAAGCGGCTTCCTCTCTATGCCTCAGTTTCCCCTCCTAGGAGGGGAATGGTGCCTTGAGAGTTGAAGTGTGCAGGGTGGGGTGGTGGTGATGGTGGCCCATGCTGGACTCTAGTCGTGGGCTCAACATGGATTAGCTCATTGTTCTTTGGAGGAGGTAGATAGGATTTGTATCTCAGAGGGAAACTGAGTCAGGTGGTGAGACAGAGGTAAGACCTACCTCACGGAGAGGAGAGGGTGCCAGTGTATCATCGGTAAGATGGAGATAAGGTTCTTGAACTGTTCACGGCCCAGAGAGGAAATGGGGCCGGGGTGTCCTCCACATTCTGTCGGCTCAGAGCAAGGAAGAAACTTGAAGCCTCCTCACTAAGTCTGGGGCTTGAAGGGAACTCTCCCCCGAGCTCAACATTGGGCAGGGCATTCAGGAAAGGCTAAATTCACACGGCCTGGGATGCCTGCTCTCTGCTCCCCACTGGCCTTACCCAGGCCCCCCATGAGGCCTGGCCGTCGGCTGGAGGGGCAGCCCGGGGAGCAGGGCCAAGCCATACCACTGTGCAGACTTTCTAGCTGAGAGGTGTCTGGGCCCCACACGTGAGGCAGCTTGGTGTGCTGGGCTGCCAGGGTGGCAGATGGAAGCGGTGACAGGCGGTGAGCACCAGGTCCCCAGCCTGCACCCTTTGTTTGTTGGAAAAACTCATTTCAGGAAGCCTGGAGAGGCTGCAGGGAACCAGAATCAGTATGCAGACTGGAACCAGGATCAGTATGCAGACTGATCAGGCTCTGTTTCTGCCTCGGCTGCTGCCCCGCTACTCTTGGCTTGGGTCTTGGGTGTGTCCAGAGTCAGACCTCAGGGACACTGGACATCTTTCTCCTGCCTCCATGACAGTGGGGCTAGGCACCTCACCCCTCAGCCCTGCCTGCTGCCCGGCTCTCGCAAGCAGCAGGGGCCACATGGGGGCGTGGGATTTGGGTCTTGAGTGTGTCTAAGCATGACCTTAGTACTGGGAATCGAAAGTTCTGAAAACATGGTTTGGGCTGTGAATGGCAGATGTGCTAACAGCAGCGCCCCCCTCCCCTGGGTCACACACTGTTGCCCACTGCCCACTGGCACCCTGCTGCCTCTCCCAACCCCCCACAAGCTGACCCTGCCCTCCACCAGCTGGCCTGGGTCTCCACTGAGTGCTCCTCTCTGCCTCACGGACCCCACCCCGGCTGAGCATCGGCCACACAGCACGCTGATGAGGGTGAGTCACGGGGGGGGGGGATGGGAGGGGCAGGAGATTCAGCCTGAGCAGAGATCCAAGGCTGAGATCCGATAGGGGAAACTGAGGCCACAACAGGGAAGGCCCCCCACCAAAGACTTCAACAGCTGGCACTAGAACCCTGACTCCAAGTACGAGCTTGTTATCTTTTTATATTTTATTTTATTTTTTCCCTTTAGTTTTTAGAGACAGGGTTCCGGGGCTGACCTAGAACTCACTCTGTAGACCAGGCTGGCCTCGAACTCAGAGCTCCACTTGCCTCTGCCTCCCGAGTGCTGGGATTAAAGGTGTGCGCCACCACTGGCCGGCACAATCTTAGCTCTTCCTTCTGCAACTCCTGTAGCCTTCATGACAGCTGAGGTAGGAGGGGACCATCTACCATGCTCCGCTGCTAAGGGAACAGGCTCAAGGCTGCACAGCTAGTCATATGTCCCGGACGAGAAGCCCCTCAAGAGCCATCGGCAGGGCACTCACTCTGAACCCCAAATCTACCGTGCCGCCCTTCTCCTCCCAGGAACACATCTGCATGCTTCCCAGGTCCCTCTTGAAATAGAGATGGGAGGATGGGGGTTCATAGGGATGTCCCCCTCTCAACCCCCTTCCAAGACAAGGTCTCACTATGTTGCCATGGCTATCCTGGAACTCACCAGGTTGGCTTTGAACTCACAGAGCTCTGCCTGCCTCTGCCTCCTACGTGCTGAGACTAAAGGCGTGGGCCACTCTGCCCCGCTTCATAAGGACTCTCGAAGCCTGCAGAGCACGCTCTCAGAGCTGGAGCCCTTGTCCTGGTGTGTAGCTCCATCTGCCTCCCTGGAGACGGGGACCCAAGCCGCCTGGCTCTCAGAAGAGTTCTATCCCTGGCAGTCGGTCGCTGGGCAAAAAGGAGTCTGTACT